>OZ010715.1:31757026-31957026 GCA_963932345.1 Ophion ventricosus | reverse complement strand
TGGGCCTCCTTACGTACAACGCCAATAAAAAACGGGTTTATATCGAACCCGCGGGAGTTAAAAAAATATTCATGTCTTACCCCCCGATAGGGGTGCTTTCCGGAATATGGACATGGTTGATATTTTTTTCAGAGACGTCTCTTGGGCCTCCTTACGTACAACGCCAATAAAAAACGGGTTTATATCGAACCTGCGGGAGTTAAAAAAATATTCACGTTTTACCCCCCGATAGGGGTGCTTTCCGGAATATGGACATGGTTGATATTTTTTTCAGAGACGTCTCTTGGGCTTCCTTACGTACAACGCCAATAAAAAACGGGTTTATATAGAACCTGCGGGAGTTAAAAAAATATTCACGTTTTACCCCCCGATAGGGGTGCTTTCCGGAATATGGACATGGTTGATATTTTTTTCAGAGACGTCTCTTGGGCCTCCTTACGTACAACGCCAATAAAAAACGGGTTTTTATCGAACCCGCGGGAGATAAAAAAATTTCGTGTTCTACCCCCCGATAGTGGTGGGTCCCGGTGGTTGAAATCATCTAAAATTTGTTTTAAGATATTCTTTAGGCAATAGAGGTGAAATGTGCAAGAAATGATCGAAAATTTAAACATTGAGAAAATAAAATAAAACCGTTGCGTAGCAACGTTGCAAACTTCAGGCCCATAAACATCTTTTTAAATTTTTTGTTTAAGATTACCTGGAGAGCCCAAATCATCAACGACAGGGACATAGTTTTTTTTTTACTTTTAAATTACATTAATACATAAATAAAAGAATATGTAAATAAATAAATAAATAGATATGTAAATGAATAAAGAAATGAATTGACATGAAAATAAACAAATAAAAATATATGTACATATATATAATGATACTGAAGTTTGCATCGTTGGAACGCAAAGAAAATTTTACAGCCCAAATTTTTTTTCGATAAATTTGCGTTGAGGGAATCGCCTGAACGGGTTGCAGGGTTCTTCTCAGAAATCTAGAGTCCAAATTTACAAGATAAGATTCTGGAAGATTGTGAAAGTGAGGAAATAAAATAATAAAAAAGAACATTCGTTGCATTCCAACGATGCAAACTTCAACATCGTTATATTTAAATACTTATTGTATAATACATAATAAATCGGTGCGAGATAAGAAATAATGCAAATTTGCAATATCTTCGAGCGTTACTAACGCAATTGCGCATAGTTTGCGC
Organism: Ophion ventricosus; assembly: GCA_963932345.1. Taxonomy (NCBI): domain Eukaryota; kingdom Metazoa; phylum Arthropoda; class Insecta; order Hymenoptera; family Ichneumonidae; genus Ophion; species Ophion ventricosus. Next base: position 31,955,819 of record OZ010715.1, on the reverse strand, counting down.
ATTGAAGCAGGTTGCGCGTTTGAGGGACGTTCCATAAACCGTGTGACGTTTTATCCAGCATTGATTGATAGGTTATCCCGGAGAGGGTCGAGGGTGGGGGCGGTTTCTCGTGTCGGCCTCGTATATCGCATAGTCCTCGATCATTCTACGGTGAATTTACGCCCACGTTCTTCTTGTCCTGCATTTGCTGTTGGGTAAAAAAAATGGATCTTTTGTTGCATTTACGGGTTGCAAACCGTAATATAGCCATTTATATTAGAAATATATATTTCTAATTAGATATAGAGAAAATATATAATATTTCATGTTTTTCGAAGTCTATACGATAAAAAAAATCGTGCTTTTGTGATGAGCAGTATTCGCCAGAAAAAAAAATGAGAATTCGGGAAAAAATTAAAAATTCCATTTTTGTTCAGCAGCATAAAGACAATTCCGAATACGAAACGCTCGTAAAAAACTTTTTCAAATGGAATTAATTTCTATTTATAAACTCTAAACTGCATCTTTGATAATTTTTTCCTCGATGACACGATGTACAAAAAAAAGTTTATCAAGAGTGTTTCCTATTCAGAATTGAATTATCTTCATTCTGCTATACTCAAAATTGAATTTTGATCTTTTTCCAAAATGCTCACTTTTTTCTGGTAAATACTAAATACTAATTAAAAAAATATTCTATATTTTTTCTCGGAGACGACTGAAACTATTGACAGTCATATTTTTTTCAGTCGCAAAATTTCCACGCACGACTTTTAAAAATCACATTGCAACTTTATCATTGGCACTCTGTAGGCGCTATTTTCTTCATGAAAATAAAAACGAAACGACACATGTTTCTTTTTAGTATCGTTGCTTTAAACTATCAAGCAGTGAACGATATATATATGTATATATATACAGGGTGAGGCACATAAAGTGTTACAGAGCAATAGCACTCAAACTATTGATCATATCCAAAAATGTTTCAGACAAAAGTTTCAGTGTTCGAGAAGGCCGTCATACTGGACCACCCTATTTTTTTATCGGTGGAGGCGCTGAAGCTACGTCAAGGTCAACTCCACTTTTTTAAATGGAACCATGTATTTTTTTTCGATGACATTATTACCGATTTTAAGACGAATTCAGCGACCTACAGCACAAGGTCATTCTAGTCACGCAAAGTATGAAAATAGTCAAAAAATCGAAAAATATCGGAATAATCACTTTCAAAGTATCCACTAACCTTGGTTTGGGTCTACCTACAGAAGATGCTCGAAGTGATGACCCTCGACTTGTAAGCACTTGTTAATTCGCTGATGAAAAGACCGTCTAACTTCAGCCAACATTTGTGGCGTAATTTCGGTACATGCTCGGCGTATTCTTTCTTCGAGCATCTTCTGTAGGTAGACCCAAACCAAGGTTAGTGGATCCTTTGAAAGTGATTATTCCGATATTTTTCGATTTTTCGACTATTTTCATACTTTGCATGACTAGAATGACCTTGTGTTGTAGGTCGCTGAATTCGTCTTAAAATCGGTAATAATGTCATCGAAAAAAAAAAACATGGTTCCATTTAAAAAAGTGGACTTGACTTTGACGTAGCTTCAGCGCCTCCACCGATAAAAAAAATAGGGTGGTCCAGTATGACGGCCTTCTCGAAAACTGAAACTTTTGTCTGAAACATTTTTGGATATGATCAATAGTTTGAGTGCCATTGCTCTGTAACACTTTATGTGCCTCACCTTGTATATATATACCGTAACTAATATTATAAATCTGACGTTCTGTCTGTCTATTTGTTACTCAATCACGCCAAAAAGCTTGATCGATTTAAATGAAATTTAACATGTAGCTAACTTATGGCCTGGGTTAAGACATACGATACTTTTCATTCTAATATCTAATATTTTTCTAATTATAATATTATATACTCAAATTTAATCTAATTATTAAATTTAAATTATTATATAATCAACGAAATTTAAAATGTCGATAGCTTATGACACATAGGCTATGAAAAGTATATCTAATATTTTTCTAATTCTAATATTTGACTCGAATCTAATTCAATTAAGAAATTATCAGTCTTATATAATTTTTATTATAGGATACAAACAAATCAAATCTAATTACAATAGATGATAATATAATGCCACATCTAATATAAACATATCTAATACTTTTCTAATTATAACATTCTTGTCAAATCTAATGTAACTATCCAATTCAAATTCTTATAGAGTACAACGTATAAAATATAATTTAAAATTTGATAAAATCCAGCGTCTAATATTTTTCTAATTATAATATTTTTCAAAATCTAATGGTGAAATTTTAATTTTCATAGAATACGAACGCCTAAAATATAATCAAAATCGAATAGAATCTAATATAATATCACATATTTAACTAAATTCTGAATGACGTATGACAGCCTTAAAAAAATAATCCATTAAGGGGTATTTTAACACAAATTGCGAGATCCACGTAGATGAAGTCATGGGTAGAAGCTAAAATATATATATATATATATATATATTCCGAAAATATTTGCATCCAGGCTTCCATGCAACAATTCAAAAATACGTCAACAATCATAAGCAAACCACTGACCTCTAAAGTTTCAGAGAATAGAGTTCGTCATTAAATTTAAAGAAAAAATACGACCCTTGAAAATCTTACCGGAAGTGTTCCCTCCACGTTTCGCGCAAATTAATTTACTTGCGTGTCCGTACAAAGAATTTAAAAAAAAAAGAAAACCTGCATTTTAATTAAAATCGATTTAATACATCATTAAAATTTGATTTAAATCAATTGAAAGCTAAAATCAATTTATTTAACATTTTCGGATAGTCGTGTATGCGATGAGGATATTTACGAGCGAAATCCCCGGGCTTTACAGCGAGAGTCCGTGTGCCGTTGGTCGATGCGAGGGGTGAACCACCCCGAAGAATTTTTTTTTTTTAATGATGCGGAAGTTTCATGTGAGCGCCAAGTAGGATACTTGGCTACCAAAGGACACTCGCCCATGTGCTCGATTGATTGATGCATATGGGATTATGAGGGATGACAAAGAGCTCTATACCGGACAGCCACGCGTGGGGACGTTTATGCATGTTCTTGTTGTTTTACGATTGTTTGAACAGGAATACCGGATACGTAAGCACTGAGGTGGAGGGACGAATAATCGTGCAGCATACAAGCGAACTCTGCATAAAATTCTCTTGCAATACGCGATAGAGGAAAAAAATTGTTATTTTTATTTTACGGAATAATTCGATAATTCGGCGATCGATAATAAAAATATCAATAATGATTATTATGATGGTGATAACAATAATGGTTACTTATAATAATAATAATAATAATAATAATAACGACAAGGCGTAGGGAAGTTGAGGCGAGGGAAGCTGGCGTTGCCTATCGCCCGAGGGGAGTGCAACAACACTGCCTCAGAAAAATTCTTTTCATATTAAGTAGATGCGTCTATTTGATTTTCATGGCTCTGAATTTCGCAACGTTGCGGTGCAATGAAATTATTTGTATTAAGGCCTTAGGCCACTCCAGAGGCCAAAAAAGGGCATATTTTGTGTTTTTTCTTCAGCGAAACCATAAAATAAATCGGAATTGCAAAATAGGGGTTTTATTATAGACGTAATTGACTATACAAAATTATTTTTTCACAGCGATACATGTCAAAATGGCGACTGTGCAGCATTTTTCCGATGACGCCTTTATTTCGGGAAGATCAACAGCTCCTATAATTTTTCAGTTATGATGAGACACTAAAGTTTTTGCGATTATATATAATAATAGCTATAGAAGTACGTAGGATTTTTTTTGATATATTGTTTTTTGTCAAAATGGCGCATTCCTAAAACAAAAAGTATAGAATGCCATGAGAAAATCTTCAGAAAATTATTTATAAAAAAGGAACTGTGCGATATAATTAAAAAATCCTACGTAGTGCCTCAGAAAATGTAATTCTAAATATACAGTTAAAATTTCAAGTGAATCGGTTGATATTTGTTTGAGTTATGAGTCCGGCGGACTTGAAAAATGTAGTTTTGAGATAAACGCGTTTAAAGTTAGTAGAAAGTTACGACATGAATTAAAACGGGTTGCGCTAGAATTTGAAAATCGAGTACTTAGAGGTTTTCACACCCATAATCTTTTGGAATATAATTTTATAGGTACTAAGGTACATTTTTAACAAAAAAAAATCGATTTTTGGAAAATCCTAGAGTGGCGTAAAGTGGCCTTAACTAGACTTTTCGTGAAATCAAATTTTTCCCATTGCATTCCATTATTAAAATTATTTATTTTATATATATTTATTCATTTAAATCAAGATCTATTTAATATCGTCTAATAACTAAATATTTTATCTTTTCCTAATAAATCTTTGATTTTGTTTCATCTGGTAGTATGAGACAGAAGAGAAAGACGGACAAATTGTATACGATTCAGGCTCTCAAAAATCTCATGACTTTGCTTTCATTAGAAGACTGTTGTAACATTCTGCAGTTGAGGAAAAGGTTTAGTCTTTCTATACATAAATAGACGCGCCTGTTAATAAAAGGCACGACGATACCTTTCTTTTTTTTCTCCAAATAACAGCCTTGTTAGTGAAAAAAAGAAAAATAATTTAACTTTTTTCCACCGCACTTTGATGTCATGAACCTGTATATTCCTTTCTCGTATTCATGCGATATATCGTGTTTTATCTTTATTTATTTAATTTGAATCTAATCTTTATATATTTGATTTGCATATATTTAATATTTAAAAGAATAGCTTGAACAAATGAAAAATATATTTGAAGCAAACAGAGTCGTAGTAGGCCGTGAGACAAGGAAAAACTCTATTTGATTTAAATAGATGCTATTTAAATTAAATATTTTTTTGGCAGTGTATATATGTGTATCAATATAATAATAATGACAATAATGATAAGAAAAATAATAAAGTTAGATATTATATAACCAGATAGGAAGGTGTGGGCGTAAGGTGTGCCGCGACCCTGATAATGAAGATTGATAAGGTGAACCGCATCGTTCGGTGTATGTATAATGTGTGTATAAGTATATATATACTTACATCATGCCCACATCTCTCTCGCTCTCTCTCTCTCTCTCTCGCTCTCTCTGTCTTTCTCTCTCTATTTATATATATATTTGTGTGTGTGTGTGTGGGTGTGTATATGTAGGTACTGATAGCAGAGAAAGGTCCGAGGCTAATACCTGGTGAAATGGAGCAACTGGGAAGAGAACTTAATTGCGACTGCGTGTAGTTGCATTCACCTGTCGTGAACAATTATTGCCGTAATTGTAGTAAAGTAGTGAGAAGAGAGAAAGAGACGGAAGGAGGAGGCCAGCGGAAAAGAACGTAAATTATAATCGTAGTGATACGGTATCGTAACAATGAAGAAAGAAAATAAAAAGGAATAAAAAAAAAACATGTCAATGATCGTGTTAATTCTGAAAACGAATAACTTGAAGCAAAAGTTTCCCTTGCAACGGAGGTGGCTTGCACTGACTTTCAACTTTTGTCAAAAACGTTTTCACGTGTACGCAAATTTAGGGTAGATATATTAAGGTGCTCTGTTTTAAGGACTTTCACTTCTCATCATCTCACCTTTAGTGTCTAATCCTGTCAAATGTATTTTTTAAACTTTCGATCGAGATATAAGGCATTTACGATAGTGTACCGTTGGTCATTTATTCATTATTCAACAGTGCACTTCATAAAGACAACAAAATTTAAAAAAAATCGCTGTGGAAATGTCGAAAGAGAACAATTAAAAAAATGTTTTTATCTCGAAAAGTAAAATAGATTGTAGAACATGAAGGTGATTCGGATAGGTATTGATACGAGGCATCTAGATTTTCTTTTTGGATGTCACTTTTTCGGCCAGCCTGTATATACAATGGGTCAAAAAAAAGTTTCCGTATAGCAAGATTCAACGACTTCATTACTAAGCAATTTTACTGGACATTGTCACTCAAAGGAGGCCAATGCAGAGCGCAACTGAACCGGCGAAGCTCCAGGTGGGCCGACTTCGAGCGCTCCCGTAGAACCTACTGGCCCCCCCTTTCGGCCTACTATAGGTGCACTGTAGACCCTTTTGACCCTCCATCAGCCTACGGTAGGTGCACTGTAGACCCTCCGGACCCTCTATTCAGCGAAAACATAATTATTTCATCATCGAACGGCTTACCGATCAGGCGACAATGGAGTGTTGATAGAGGAGATATGGAATTCGGACTCAAAGTAGGTTAGGTGGGGTCGAGGCAAAGGACTTCGGATCAAAAGCAGGTTAAGGAGACCTGTGTTTTGCACGTTTCACTGAAAGTGGGGGTCGAAGGAAGGTTTGGGAGGACTAACAGAGGCTACACTGGACAGAAAGGAGGTCTCCTCATGGCACTGAACTCTCGTCAAATGGGGTTTGGTAGGTTCAACGGAGGCTGGCGGCTTGTGCATTACTAAAGAAATGGGTCCTGCAAGTGTTTACAGGGGGCTATAAATTTTGAATCGATTTGCCATCGACAGCATCGAAACTGGTCACTAGTATGTGACCAGTTTCGATGCTGTCGAATGTACATGTGCGGAAACTTTTTTGGTTAATATTTGGCTACGCATTGATCTATTTCTTTACTGGTGTAGTCAGTGTTTTTAAATTTGTTTTTATTTTATTTTTATTGGTAATTTGTTTATTTATGAGACAAAAAATAACATCAATATATTAACCAAAGATTGTAGAATAATCTAAAATAAATTAGTTTGTGCAGGGTGTACGGAAACTTTTTTGACTAACTGTATGTGGTGAATGTTTTTAGGTATTTGATGGCTAATATATATATGTGTGTATATGTAGGTGTCCGAGTTTCTCTCGTGTTAGCAGGGAGAAAAGCGCGTGTTTTGGAAGGTTTGAAACTTATAGTTTCCGTGGAGAAACTCTGTGAAGAAGTTCACTTGGACGACGTTGGAGCAAGGCGGCGGGTGGTCTCTGACAGTAGGTCGGAAGTGAAACACACAACTGGCCTTCCCTTATCGTGCGAAATAACTGTCGCGTGTGCACCTTGCCCTCATAAAGAAAGAATCCCTCACCCTCTATACCAGTTTCTCCCTTCGTTTCTCTCTCTCTCTCTCTCTCTCTCTCTCTCTCTCTCTCTCTCTCTCTGTCCCTCGCGCTCTCTCTTTCTCTCTCTCTCGCTGTCTTTATTCTCGTTTGCCTCTATCTTTTGTCGATTTGTACGGCGTGTACTGCACAAATCCACAAATGCACAGAGTTGCAATAAACACACACGAGCATCGGAAGTGCACCGAGTCCCAGTCCCGCAGGATAAGAAAAACGTATAGGAGGTTGCAATCTCGTCTACGTTGTTCTTAAAGAAGTTCAAACGGACAAATAATAAAACGGTCTGTGGCATTACCCAAGAATTTTGGATGAAGACTTATCTATTTGAAATGGGGGCCGGCTTTTTTCGGCGTTCTCTGGCTCTCTCTCTCTCTCTCTCCCTCCCCGTGCGAAAAATTGGCAGGGCATCCCTAATACAACTCAGGGCCTTCAATGGATTGTATGTGGATTCCATAATAGGGTTTTCCATTAAAAAATCCGGACTGAGCCCCTATTAGGGAGTGGTAGGGTAGGTAGGTCGACTAAAACGATGGTCTAAGTACAGAGACCAAGTAAGGGCCTTTTAAGGGGTGTAGTTGTAGATTCCCTAGTAGCGATTTCTTCCAATACTACCAGACTTTGCTATTACAGGGTCAAATCAGTACAAATTGCTTGACTAAAGAATTTGTAGGATAATAATTATCGAGATCGATTAAATATAATAATTAAACTATGCGTTTAGTAGGCGATCTGTGATGCCTCGAAGCAACACGCAGCCACCGCGTTCATCGGAACAACGCGGGATCAAACGTGTTAAAATATGCGATACAATTCTAAGCCTCAAATGTATTGAAATAACACATTTCTTTTTCACAGTGCATACACACACGCACGTGCGCATATGAATGCAATAATTTGTTATGCGGCACCGTTGAGGCAATTTTGAAGGCCTTGGTTATTTTGCCTGCAATGGCCCTCAGTAGCAAAATGTAACCGGCCACTGATGGCCCACGTGAGGCTTTCAGACTGGGGCCTTAATAATAAAAATTAAAATGGGCCCGATCAAAGCTCGAACTCAATTTCCGCACGGATCTCTCTGTGTTTTTATCTATCGATCCGCTTTTCAATAAAGTAGCCATTTTTTAACCATTTTTCATTTTCTTCTTTCGTTCTGATATACGTGATTCGACGACGTGACCATTTTCCATTTTCTTTGTTCTTTGCTCTCTCTCTCTCTCTCTCTCTCTCTCTCTCTCTCTCTCTCTCTCTCTCTCTCTCTGTTGCCCTGTTTGCTGTCGCCTGGCCAGGATTTAAAATACCCGAACGGTCTCACGTACACGTAATGCTAAGCGGGATGGATTCCAGTGACTCGTCGGCTCTATCGGCTATTACTCTGGCTGTCAGCCAGCCAAGAAGCGAATCTCGACGGAACATACGTTAATCGGGTTATTTTCGTTTGAGATGAGAGAGGTGACATAATAAGAGAAGGGGCGAGAGAGAGAGAGAGAGAGAGAGAGAGAGAGAGAGAGAGAGAGAGGTATTTATTTCGTGCTTTAATTGTAAGACCAAAGTCCCCGAGGAACACCGTGAGAGAGATAGAGACAGAGAGAGACTCATAGACAGAGACATCAAGATGAACTTTCGAACATCACTCACCGCGTCTCACCGCTTCACGTTTAATTACATTCCGCGAATGTGTGGATGTCCAAACATACAGATCCGCAATGATTTAGCAACGAAATAATCACCGTTAATTAATCTAAGATAAATTCGGCAGCGAGCATTAAACACGATTTTTATTAAAATTATAAAAATAATTAGATAGTTATTTGCAATTACAGCAAAACAGAAAGCGAGAATATCAGCAAAAATGTATCGTCAAATTATTCAAATAAATTTTATATTTAGTTTACTTAAATTTATTTTAAATTTAATACATTTTAGGCAAATACAATTTATCATCATATTACTTGAATAAACATATTTTTATATTAAATTATGTGAAAATTAACATACATATTCAGACATATGTAATAATTAAACATATATATTTATTTCCAAATAAATATTGTACTTTTTTTATTGGCAATATATTTATATATAAGCTATATATCTATATATAATCCCTGTGCTTTAAATTTTATATACATATATAAATATATATATATATATGCGCACCCTGTGCTCTAAAGTTCGTGACTTTATCAATAATTTACGTCATTCACATGACGTAAATATTTATCTATATATATCAATATATAATTAGACAAGTCTGCGCGACCATTCCGTCAAGCGAATCAAATATCATCAGGCGAGACGTTTATGAGTCAAGCGGGACCATCACTGACGGAGATCTCTTCGGCCTCGGCGACTAAATGATCAAAGCCAATGATTTGTCTTGCCGGGGAAAATTGCAAATCGTATAATTATATGAGAGTCAGACGCATCGTGCAGTCGTCACTCAACCGTCTTCACTGTTTTTGTCTTCTCTCTCTCTCTCTCTCTCTCTCTCTCTCTCTCTCTCTCTCTCTCTCGCTCCCTCCCTCCCTACCAGATGAAACCAAATCACAGATTTATTAGGAATAAATAGAATACTTAGTTTGTAGATGATATGAAATAGACCTTGATTTGAATGAATAAATATATTTAAAAGAAATCATTTCAATAATGGAATTCAATAGGAAAATTTTGATTTCACGAAAAATCTAGATTATTCAAAAAAAAAAAAAATCAAATAGACGCATCTACTTATTATCAAAAGAATTATTCTATCAGTGTATATTCCTAAAGTATAATCTCATAATCAGGAATAACCAAACAAATTCAAGCCAAATTCTCGTTCCTCGTACGCCTCGTATTTATAAAATTATGCTATTAAACTTTGTACGAAAAACAAAACCCTCCACAAAGTCTCGTGTTCCGTCTTATTATCGAGTTTAAATAAGAATAAATTTTATAGAGCTGTGTTTGCTTAGTCGTGGCTCGAGGGGGATTCGAAAAGAGCTTTTTCCGGCCGAGAAAAACGTCACGGGGAGTTTTTCATCGAGGGGTTGTTTTTTTTTCTTCACTATTTAAATTGCATTACTCGGGGGAGAGACGTCGAGGTCCTCGCAGTGTCAAAGGGACATTCGGTCAGGGTCGAACGAGAAAAAGAATTCGTCGGCTTTATCGTCTGTTCTTACGTGTATTCTGCACCCGCCTGCCCCTCTCTTTCTCAACCCCTCGCCCGATACGTTGATTCGTAACATTTGCCATTTGTCGAACGACCCGGTGAGCGTCAATTATTGAGGGCCCTCGTCCAACGAGAAGGGATCGGATCGGGGCGTGATCTTTGCTCGGGTTAACTACACCCGATCGATTTGTACACCCATCGTTCGTTTATTGTATCGGGCTCGTACGAACGGGGCGGGATCAACGATTACTCTTATTTTTATTAGCGATTACAGATACTGTGTATGTTTTTATTTTAAAGAATAACAATACCTACGTAGATTAAGTTCCAATAAAAGAAAAAAAATAATTTTACCAATAAGTGAATTTTTAAATATTAACGATTTACAAGTTTTTCTGTCTTACAAATTTGCCAATTTGTAAGAGACGAAAAGCTCGTTGAATAATTAGAAAATGAAAAATAATCGAAAATGTATTATACTGAGACCTCTGACTCGATACTAATAAAAATAATAATAGTGATAATAATTGAAAAAATATACAACTCATACATACAAATATATTAGGTCCCGAGTCGAAAACTAAGGCCGAAAACTTTATTCGATTCGGCCCAAATTGTAAAAGTTGGCCTACGGTTGGCGACTTAGACCGAAAAAACGGCGAATCTTTTAAAATCGTAATAATTCAGGCGACTTATAAACCGAAACGTACCGAAAATGCACCGGAAAAAAACGCCGGAACTCAGTTCCGGCGTGTTGATCGGCCTAACGGGTTGCAGGTTGAAAGTACGCCGAAACTTGGGATTTCAGCTTACATCAGTCAGCGTTCTGCTCAGGTCGAAAATATGCCGATACTCATTTTTTCGGTCTACTGATCGACGTCGCAGGTTACAGGCTCCTCATTATCAATCGAACTCACAAGAACAGTTCAACAATTGGCAGAATTCAGCTAATCAAAGCTCAAATTTTACATCACTTTAACTCCTAATTTTACATCACTTTAACTCCCAACTAATTTACTCAAGGCTCTGTATAAATTCATTATTTTGAATAAAAAAACACGGTGAAAAAGATCTTCTTTATTATCGTAGAGATTTAAGAGGAAGCAAGATCGAATTGCACTAATTATCACTCATTATATTACCAAATATTGATACTCGATGGGGAGACCGAAATTCCAGATTTCTGCGAGTTTTCGGCCCGAGCAAGCGGGCTGATGAAGAGGCCGAAATCGTAAGTTTCAGCGTGTTTTCGGCCCGAGAAAGCAGGCTGACGGAGAAACCGAAATCCAGAGTTCTGGCGTGTTTTCGGCCTGCAAAGCCTGGCCGGAATGGTTCGCTATTCCGGCCGGTTTTCGACGTGAATTCGGTCTAGACCGAAAACACGCCGGAAAATATGACTTTTATTTTTCGACTCGGGGTGTATGCCTTAATTTTTACAGATCTTTCAGCAAATTTATTTAATGTAAAAAAATAGAGAACAACGAACTTAATCTTGGAAGTATTGTCCATCGTTTTCTATGACCTTGCGCCATCTCTCAGGTAACATACGAATATGCCGTCGCGAAAGAAACTTGCAGGCTTCGAGGCGATAAAGTCATCGACGAATTTACGCACATCGTCCAGCGTTTTGAACTGTTTATCCACTAAGGCGCGCTGCATTGACCGGAACAAATGGTAGTCGGATGGGGCCAAGTCTGGTGAATATGCCGCGTGCGGGAGAACTTCCCATCCCAAGTTCAAGAGGGTCTTCTGAGTTGCGCGAGCACCGTGAGGTCGAGCATTGTCATGCAGCAGTATGACTTGCTTCCCGACTAGAACTTGACGTTGGGTTTTTGTACAGTTCATTGCTGGGTCAACCCAATTCCTTGTTGGGTCATTATCGGGCTTCCCTATCAGGTTCTTATAGGGTGTGTAACGATCTTCTAGGGTTTTCTTTGGGTTCTGTCAGGTTTTGCCTCGGGTAATCCCAATTTTTTGTTGGGTTCTTATCGGGCTACCCTAACCGGTCCTACCATTAACCCACTGAAATCAGTAGCGTTGCATGAATTTGGGTTGGGAATTTTTTAGAACGTTATAAAAGTTTGTTGCATGTAAAGTCGTGTTCACGCACTTTATAAGATTTTCGCTGATGTCAAAATATACAAATTCACCCCTTCCGTCGACGCCGAGTTGTTCAATGACGCGGTTCGTTTTATTCGTACCTAGGAATGTTTTTACACTCTTCGGTAAATTCGGATAGTCCTGTTTTCTTAAAATATTGAGCAACAGTTGTAAGCGCGAATGGGGGATTGCTGGGGTTCGCAGAGCCCATTTTTTGATATTTTCGAGTGTGTCGAATTCTCCATTTTCACTCGCTGCTTCTTCATCTTTATCAGCTTCATGATGCCCATCATTATCATTGTCGAAAAAGTTATCTTTATCACTGTTTTCCACTACTACACGATTAAATTCCTCTCTTGCTGCTTCCTTGCCCAGTAAATAGCCTTTTCTGATCAAGTTCTTCGCTCAGTTTGTTCATTTGACGGCTGTAGCGTTCCGCAGTCATCGATCATGCGGTGCTCGATCGTGTGGTTCTCCATGACTAAACCTCAATATTTCCTGATGCCAGTTGTCAAAGATTAATAATCTATTTTCGCCATTAAAAAAAAATGGCGCGCAATTTAAATCAGCGGCCTGGAGTAACAACTTTTCAAATTTCAATTTCTCGGAAAATATTGCAAGTCGCCAAAAATACTTTTAAGGCAAGTTATATAATATTAAAATGAAGAGGTGTATGCCAAATTCCAGATCGAAATTCATTTTCCCCTTTTCGAAAGTTGATCCATTAATATTTTCATAATAATATACAATATAATAATAATCGTTATTATATTTATAAATAATAAAAATAATAAGTAAAAAAAATAAGAATAATACAATAAAATTGAAACCAATTTGCAAAGCAGAAAAAACCACTCTTCAACAAATAATCAAAACATGTTTTTGCTTTATTTAGATAAAAAAAACCCATCGTTTGTTCTTCACAAATACGAATTTTTCCTCATGTCCCAAGCAAATCCGTTTTATCCTTCACAATTCATTTAATTGAAAAAGCTCTCTCGTCCTTATTTTCCCGAAATTGCAATATGAAGTTGGTATACGTGCGATTGTCCTGGTTACGACAATCCATATGAGGGTTCGCCCACTTGTATACGGACATTATGTGCACTTATAGAATGTATGTAGCTTGTATGCCGCTCGTTTTGGTCCGCTACCGAGGAAAACCAGTGCCAAATAGCGAGCAAAAGTGTATCGCGTGTATCCGATAAATCGATTTGGTCCGTCTAGAGGCGATGCACGCGACGACGGAGGATGGAAGGAAAGAGTGTGTGGAGGAATCTGTCAAACGTTTATACGTATGTATGGCCAAGGCTGGTAAATACTCGTCGTTTTCTCAGGCTGCCTATCTCTATAAGGTACTTTATCAGGAATGTCTCGGGGATATCTATCGCCTGGGCCGAGTGCATTTGGGTCAAACTGCAAAGATGAGAGACGGTAAGATGAAGAGAGAGAGAGAGAGAGAGAGAGAGAGAGAGAGAGAGAGAGGTCACCACAGTCGTCACAGACGGTTCACGACATTTCAAACGTGCAAAGAAATGAAAAAATAGATTTTAAAAAAGACGAATAAAAATGTAAAAAATAGGCGATGATAAAAGTTTAAAAAAAAATGAATAAAGATCCAAGGATATGCGATGTGCAAGAGCATGCGGAGTCCGTTTGTATGTATCATCCCTCAAGCGAGAACGAGAGGGAGACTCTCGGGAGAGAACACGTTTTATCTCCCCTCTCTCTCTCTCTCTCTCTCTCTCTCTCTATCTTTTTTTCTACCTTTCCCGTTGCAACGCATTCGCTATCCCGGGGAACTTTCGACCCGGCGCAAAAACTCGTTCGCCTTTGGCGTTTTTATTTAATTTTTTTTTTTTTATCTCTTTTCTCCCCGTTTTTTTATTCTCGCTCTCCTTTGCTCTCTCATACTTTTTTCTTTTTGTACTTTCGTTTGGGATTTTCTATACCGTCCTTTTTATCCGTCATTCATTGAAGAGGTTGAGCTAGCGGCGAGGGAGAGAGAGAGAGAGACAGAGAGAGAGCGAGAGAGAGAGAGAGAGAGAGAGGGAGGGGGAGGAGAAAGAGGCGACGGTCGAGAACGTAAGGTGGAGGGGGAGGGAGGTCCATTCTGTGCTTCGATCGCCGTGTGACAAGGAAAATATTGGAAAAGAGAGAACTATGGAGAGAGAACAAGAAAGAGAGAGAGAGAGAGAGAGAGAGGGAGTTCCTATATACGGGAATGAAAAGCGATCAAACGACAGGAAAACTTGAGGAAAATCTTTTAGAAGTGTCGAGAAAAATTGCTAAACTGTAAATATAAGTCTGTATATACCCGTGCGGAAATTGAGTTCGGGCTTTGATCGGGTGCATGCTAATTTTCCCTAACTTTATTAAGGAGTCTAGTCTGGAAGCCTCACATGGGCCATGAGTGGCCGGTCACACTTTGCTACCACGGGCCATTCAAGGCATAATAACTAGGGCCTTTGAAATTGCCTCAACGGTACGTCATAACTAATTATTGCAGCCATAAGCGTACGTGCGTGTGTGTGCACTGTGAAAAAGAGATGTGTTGTTTCAATACATTTGAGGCTTAGAATTCCGTCGCATATTTCGACACGTTTGATCCCGCGTTGTTCCAATGAACGCACTGCATGCGTGTTGGTTCAAGGCATCACGGCTCGTCTTCTAAACGCATAGTTTAATTATTATATTTAAAGCCTTAGGCCACTTTAGGATTTTCCAAAAATTGATTTTTTTTGTACCTTAGTACCTATAAAATGATATTCCAAAAGATTATGGGTGTGGAATATCTCTAAGTACTCGGTTTTCGAATTCTAGCGCAACCCCTCTTGATTCATGTCGTGACTTTCTACTAACTTCAAACGCGTTTATCTCGAAACTGCATTTTTCAAGTCGGCCGGACTCATAACTCAAACAAATTTCAACCGATTCACTTGAAATTTTAACTGTATATTTAGAATTACATTTTCTGAGGCACCCGAGTCGAAAACTAAGGCCGAAAACTTTATTCGATTCGGCCGAAATTGTAAAAGTTGGCCTATGGTTGGCGACTTAGACCGAAAAAACGGCGAATCTTTAAGAATAGTAATAATTCAGGCGACTTATAAACCGGAACGTACCGAAAATGCGCCGGAAAAAAACGCTGGAACTTAGTTCCGGCGTGTTGATCGGCCTAACGGGTTGGAGGCTGAAAGTACGCCAAAACTTGGGATTTCAGCTTACATCAGTCAGCGTTCTGCTCAGGCCGAAAATATGCCGATACTCATTTTTTCGGTCTACTGGTCGACGTCGCAGGTTACAGGCTCCTCATTATCAATCGAACTCACAAGAACAGTTCAACAATTGGCAGAATTCAGCTAATCAAAGCTCAAATTTTACACCACTTTAACTCCTAATTTTACATCACTTTAACTCCCAACTAATTTACTCAAGGCTCTGTAAAAATTCATTATTTTGAATAAAAAAACACGGTGAAAAGGATCTTCTTTATTATCGTAGAGATTTAAGAGGAAGCAAGATCCAATTGCACTAATTATCACTCATTGTATTACCAAATATTGATACTCGATGGGGAGACCGAAATTCCCGATTTCTGCGTGTTTTCGGCCCGCGCAAGCGGGCTGATGAAGAGGCCGAAATCGTAAGTTTCAGCGTGTTTTCGGCCCGAGAAAACAGGCTGACGGAGAAACCGAAATCCAGAGTTCAGGCGCGTTTTCGGCTTGCAAAGCCTGGCCGGAATGGTTCGCTATTCCGGCCGGTTTTCGACGTGAATTCGGTCTAGACCGAAAACACGCCGGAAAATAAGACTTTTATTCTTCGACTCGGGCCTATAATAGCAAAGTCAAAGTATTGGAGAAAACGCTACTAGAGAATCTACAACTGCACCCCTTAAAGGCCTTTACTTGGTCTCCGCACTTAGACCATAGTTTTAGTCAACCTACCTACCCTACCATTCCCTAATAGGGGCCCGATTCGGCTCTTTTACGGAAAATTCTACTATGGAATCCACAAATAATCCATTGAAGGCGACAAATCGTATTGGGTATAACCTGCCAATTTTCCGCACGGCTTAACTTTGTAGAATATTTTATATTTAATATTAAAAATTGGTTGAGAAATAGTTGAATATATACTCAACAAAGTGTCGTTTTTCCAATCCTTACTCCCAAATTCCCAAAAATTGACAATTTGTTCACCCGTCACAGTGGCGTTCTCCCTTTAACACTAGATTTACCAGACCAGTCATTTTGACTGGTCGTGCAATTTCAATTCAAAATTCCTACTGCATGTAAATTTGCTTTCCGAAATGATGTTATGACTTTTGTAGCTATAAGTAGAGAATAAATTTTATGAACTTAATGTTACTTTATATATATTCGTAACAAATATATTTTTTGTTATTGACACTTATACCAGTACCTGATCTGGTAAATCTAGTGTTAATCATAGTTCAAACGCTCCAGCTGCTCCTGATAACGTTCGGCAGTGACCGTTTCCTTGCCTTTCAATTCTTTTTTTTCATCCACTTGGATAATCTTTCGTATATATTTATACGCATATGATGTTTTCCCGGTGTATCGCTATATATACAAGTGTATATGCACTCAAAAAGTTGACCAACAGGGGAAAAAACACAAGCGGACGAATCGGTCGATGAACGGGTCGGTGAGGTTAGGAGGTTGAGGGGGGGGGGGGGAGGGGGCTGTCTGGTGGTGGTGGTCGTAGTGCAAGGGCGAGAAAAAAGTGCACTCAATTACTTCCTTAACTCTGGTGAACCTCTCGTTTCCCCAAGTGCCTAGAGAGCCGTACACTTCATGTTCGACTATACTTGGTGAGAGCCTCTTGCCCCGAGTGATCCAGTGCAGAGTGTGCTCACTCTCTACACGTACTACGCGCATTGTGCAGTTGGTACAACACGAACGTGATACTCCTTCGACGTGAAATAAGAAAACGAAAAGATCGCGCGAAAAATCGACAAAAAAAATGGAGAAAAAACGTCGCATATCTCTGAAGGGCTCAATAATTAAGGCGTAATTTTGCGAAAGGATAAAAATAAAAAGCCGACCAGACGTTTTCGTGTCAGTTCGCGAGAAACGGTACACGTCCTTTTTGCTTTTTGCTGGCAATTTTTTGTTTTGTTTGAAGAGCGATTTCAAGTATTGTACTTCATAAATTTTTGTTTTGTACGAAACGTTTTATTAGTATGTTACATTAAGCGTTGGTTCGACACATTTTTATCGAATATTGATATAAATTGATGAAAAATCGATATAAATTGATTTTCTTAAATTCAGAAAGCACTAAAAAATAGCAAGATAATAAAAATATGAAAAAAAATCAATTAAAAAATGAGAAAGATACATTTTTCAAATACGCTGGAATTTTTTTTTCTCGTCAAATCGAAAAGTAATAAATTTCAATTCGAAAACCTAAAAAAAAAAAGTAAGCTCCGCGAATCGGGTTCGCGTTAATGGGCAAAAATGTATTCGGGCCCTAGGAGTCTTCGTCCTTCTCTTTCATCTTCGCGTTCTGTTATCAAAGTTTTTTCCTCACCTGCTCCACCCCCTCCCCCCTTCCGCCCCTCGATACATCAAGCTTTTTGGGGAAACGATCGTGGGCGGATGAGTAACGTGAGAATGTGAAATGCTACATCGGTTTTCCGAGCACGTGCGGTAAACCGTACTCCATAGGATCAAATGTGGAGGAGGCCAGGGGGGAGGGGGTTCGAGGCGCAAGAGGAAACGGTCTCTGTGGAATTTCGTTTGGGGAGTACCGCTGTGCTTTCCCTTTCGAATGCTTTTTTCTTCGAACGTTTTTCTATTTGCGAACGTTTCTTTGGTCCTCCACGTGAGTGGGTGCTCGTACTTAGCCTTTTTTGCTGAGGAAAGTGGCCGAAAGAGGGAGGAGAAAAAGAGGGAAGCAGAAAGACAGAAAAAAGAAACCGCAACGAGCTTCTTGTGCAAATATAGAGCAAGTCTTTGCTATTATGTTGGGGCAAATGTTCTGGGGAGAGAGGGCGAGAGAGAGAGAGAGAGAGAGAGAGAGAGAATGGTCGGGCAGGCAGTTTTAAATTCGCCCGAAAGCGCACAAAAGCGGGGAGAAACTGCACAACCTTCACCTGGGAACTTTCCGCTTTATCATTGCATGAGAGGCTTGTGCAAACTTCCGTACAATTTTCCGTGAACATTTCCACTCTAATACGTGTCTGTGTATGTGTGTATAAAGGGTGTCACAAAATGACCTGACATTTTAAATAGCGAGCCACTTTTTTTTGTGGCGAACATAGAGTACCAATCTTTGACAACTGGTATTAGGAAGTATTGAGGTTTAGTCATGGAGAATTACACGATCGAGCAACGCATAAAAATTGTGAAAATACAATGTGAAACACTGCAGTTATTGCAGAAACATGGTAGGTGTTATTTCGCGCCGCGGCGATGTGAATAGGCCACCATGATCGTGCGATTAGACGCCATTGGACTTAATTCTTTGGGACTTTTCTGAAAGGAAAAGTGCATGCCAATGATCCACAGAACATTTCGGAGCTCAATGAAGCAATTGGACGCAGCATTAATGAAATAAGTCCGCAATTATGCCAAAATTTTATTGAGAATTTCGTCAAAAGAGTGCACGTTTGCCAAACAGGGACGAGACGGTCATCTATCGGATATTGTGTTCCACATATAACCTCCACGATTGTACCTTATATAACAATAAAAATATTTGTACTTTTCAAATAAATAATACGTTTTATTAATAAATTTAAATGTCAGGCCATTTTGAGACGACCTTTATGTTCCATTCTGTTCAATGACTTTCTGCCATTCCTCCACGAGCTTTTCTAACGCGGAGAGAATTAAAAAGTAATTTTTGTCGTGAATTTCACGGTAAAAATTACCGTGATATATTTCAATGTGGTGACAAGTAAGAAAAGCATAATAATTCGTATGCGACAAGTTTTTTTTTAACTCACGTTACAGAAAATTTCAAATGCGTAGCTAAAATTTTACTATACAAGAAGGGTAGCGCGCACGATAATTTTTACCGAGAGCACAATACATTTTCCTATAACACTCATTAAATTTTATAATAAATTTTAAAATAACTGTTATAAAGACGATAGACTTTTTTTATAGACATTTTTGAAAGGCATAAAATAATAAAATGCACAGTAAAATTTCGCTGATATTATATATTTTTTAAATGTAAGTTTTGCGTATTTTGTTACACATCAAAATTTACTAGAAAATCTGGTCAAATTTTCTATCTGAAAAAGAAATTTTATTTTCTTTTCGTGAAAATCTGTGTTTTACTCAGTAATAATAAGCGAAGTTTCAGGGTTGTCGTCTGGTTACCGTTACTGCACGGTAATTTTTAACATTTAATTCTCTCCGTGCAGGTATGTAAATATGAAACCAGAATTTTTGTATAGAAAATACACGTTTATTGTATGAAAAATATGAAAAATATTTTATGCGAAGTATTGTCCATTGCTAGCTGTACATTTTTCCCACCTATCTGGCAATTTGTGGATGCCGCGCCAAAAAAAACTGTTGCTCTTTTGAGGCAAACCAGTTATCGAGCCATTTTCATAGTTATTGCGTGAAATGTGAAATGTTCCACTGCTCTCCATAAGAACACGCGTAAAACCATAAAATCTCCGATTGCCATTATCTCGAAAACGGAACGGTGAATCCTTTTGCAATTTTGGAGGTCATCATTGAATAGTGTCCAGAATGAGTGCTCAAAATAAATAAAAAAAATCTATAGAAAAACGCCTTGGCGAGACAACCTTAAAGTGGCTACTACCGTCCTAAAAAAGTTCACGAACCATCTGTGGTATCCGTCAGAAGAGTTAATCTGTTTGTTTTTTTTCGATGACGACGTTTCAATTAAGAAGAAGCGCGAGATGACTGAATCATTAGTACGTCCAGGGATTACCAGTCGACAAGTCAAAGCTGATATAACAGTCCAGAGCCTTCTTAACATCAGATTGGCAGACTTCGTAACCGCTTGTCGCTTTCGATTTTTTGAAATAATAAAAATACAACCACCTTTTCTTTCTCAGGACCCACTGGAGTAGAAAAGTGATGAAAGCTTTTTAAAGTGTTTCGCTATTTGCAAAGGATCCCGTGTAGTAAAGGACACAGCAGAGCGAGGAGAGTTGCCCTTATAGAAGAATTTAATCGGGCTATTACATACGATGAAGAACAGAAACAGTATCTGCTATTAGTCGTAAGCGAACATCGGAAAAACATGCCAAATTTCAATACCAGTACGATTGCACATGCTATAAAGAATTAAGATAAAGTTACATTGTTATAAAAAGTATAAACAAATTTGTATTCCGACAAATTAGTTTGGCAAAAATATGAATCATGCAATTTCATTCAGATTCAGAATAACTAGTCAGCGACATCTAAATATTTTCTAATTACAGGGAGCCTTTACGATATTTTTTTTTCTCTATTTGTCACAATTTGATTGGATGGCCAGCAAAAAATAAAAAATAAAATAAAAAATGGACCATCCTAATATACAGGGTGGTCCAATAACTATTAGCACCTTGGATATCGTCGAAACTATAAGGTTCACAAAAATATTTGCTGAAATGAAATTGCACAGTACGAAAGGGGCCATCTGATAGCGATAATAGATTTTTTTGCAGGTGGAGGTACTTCGGACATTTGAAGGTCAACTCCATTTTTTAAATGGATCGGTATGTTTTTTTCTGTATCATGAAAGAGGAGTTAAAAACGAGTTCAACGACCTATAACATAAGGTCATTGAATGTCATAGAAAGTACAGAAAGGCGATAATACTTACAGTTTCGGTAGTAAATAAAATTACTACGTTTATAGTAAGATAAACGCCTTTCTGTACTTTCTATGACCTTCAATGACCTTATGTTATAGGTCATTGAACTCGTTTTAAGCTCCTCTTTCATGATGCAGAAAAAAAAACATACCGATCCATTTAAAAAAATGGAGTTGACCTTCAAATGTCCGAAGTATCTCCACCTGCAAAAAAACTATTATCGCTATCGGATGGCCCCTTTCATATTGTGCAATTTCATTTCAGCAAATATTTCTGTGAACCTTATAGTTTCGAAGATGTCCAAGGTGCTAATAGTTATTGGACCACCCTGTATATATGTATACACAAATCAGACATACGTATACGAATGCATATTCCGATCTGTTTCCGAGACCTGTTTCTGGAGGAGCAGTAGAGATTCGAGCTTCAAAGAGACCGCGATGCATTGTCATTAAATTTCCGCCAACTCCAGCACACGTACCTAACCCATTCAAATCCCGCGCCTCTCGATTTACGAGAACCCACGCGGACTCCTCGAATGTCGCAAACTCAATGCTTTATACCCACACAGACGCGTCAATAAACGACTGCAAACGTGGCAAACCTTTAGTGCACGGGCTATAATTGCCTCATAACATTTCGCTTACAATTTTATTCGGTACTAGCTTTCGCCCGCAGCTTCGCCCGTGTGGAATTTGGCCCATAGAAACTTCATTGCAAGTTGCGCACCCCTTGTTAGGGGTTGTTTTAAAAAATCTTAAATCGTGCCTTTTATTATTTGTTTTGAAGAATATTTATACTGAGTTTCGAGTTGATACACCCAAATTATTTCTACCCAGTCAGTTTTCAAAAAAAGTATTGTCACCAAACTATCCGTCCGAAGTGGTTTAAAAAGTTAGGGAACATGCTTTGAACTTTCTAGATGATGTACGAAAAATTTATTTATAAGATATAAAATGGCAACATGATGAAAAAAAAATCCTAAAGAGATGAAAACGCAAAAAGACACTTTTTGCTAAAAAAAAATCATAGTTTCGTGAATGTTCGACATTTTTACCTAAAATTAGGACGTGATGCTCCTTAGTTATGCTACTTTTGGGAAAAAAATAGTAGCATACCCGAGCAGAAATCTAATCAGGCTGTCTGAGGATCCATCAGGGCCGGATCAGGGATCAATAAGGCGCCCTGATCAGGCACGCCTGATTTGAGCCAGACAGGGGCCTGAGCAGGGATCAATAAGGCGCCCTGATCAGGCACGCCTGATTTGCGCCAGACAGGGGCCTGAGCAAGGATCAATAAGGCGCCCTGATCAGGCACGCCTGATTTGCGCCGGATAGAAGCCTTGTCAGGTATCAATAAGGCGCCCTGATCAGGCACGCATGATTTGCGCCGGACAGATTGGGCCGGAAAGATTGGGACGGTCATCGCCAAAACCGGAACAAAAACTAAACGATCAAGTCAAGTAAAATAAAAACTTAAACTTAAAAAAAAATGTTTTCATATGTTTCATATTTTTTATAACGTTAGTAAACTTGATAACGTGTAACTGCGATAATAATTTAATAAATGTTGATCTATTTTTAAACAAAAAATTAATCAAATGATTGAGCCAGATGACACGCATGTCTCAGGCTGGATGAGGCACCTGATCCGGGCCAGATAAGTTGCTTGATCCGAGCCAGATATAGTGCCTAATCCGAGCCTGGTAAGGTGCCTGATCCCGGCCTCATAAAGCGCCTGATCAGAGCCTGATAAGGTGCCTGATCCGGACCTGACTTTGCAAAAGCGTTACATCCCTGATCAGGGTCGGACTAAATTTGCCTGACCCGGCCCGGATTTGCTATTGTGGCAGCCTGATCCGGTCCGGATTTCACCCTGAACAAATTTCTGCTCGGGTAGTACCCGTTCCAAAAAAGGTATTCATTCCGATGTGTGAATTGGGTCGATTTTATGGTATGAGGGTACTTCAAACACTAGGTAAGTTGGTGAATACAGTTCGATTCGAAGCCGGGAACTATTATATAGTTACGCTAAAAGTTGATTGACGACCCAATTCTACCCAGTGTGACCACGAAGGGTTAAGGGTTGATTTACAAAAAATCCTTTGTAAATGAAAGGATGTGTTCCTTCTAAGGATCACATCCTCTATATTTCATGCTTCTATCTTCAGCGGTTTAGGTTGTGCGTTGTCTATGTCAGTCAGCCACGGAACTCTTTTAGATGCATAGTAGATTGAATTATTGGATAAAGAAGTACGCGAATTTGTAAAAATTATACATTTATTAACAATATTGCCGTTATTATTATTTTATCAGAATTTCGCTTCGGATAACGCACTTCCTCAGATTACTATTATTATCATTATATCAGATTTTATTGCTCCGGGCAACGGACTCAGTTTATCATCATTATTGATTATTATAAAATAGAGCTTCAGAGAAAAAAAAGTTATGCTTAAGAACTGAGAAAAATCTTTTTTCAGAAGCTTTCAATTGTGCAATGGTCGTATTATTTTTCTCCTCTCGAATGTAAGGTTAAGGATCCCTTTTTGGCACACGGCCCACAGTACGTGTCCTGGGGCCAACTGGGGCGTTAACGGAGTTTTTGCGATTTGCGACTATGTACTGACTTATATATATATATATATATATATATATATATATATGAGGTAGGTTTTATAGATACATAAGGATCTAGAGATGTGTGTGTGTGAGAGATGGAAAGTGTTTGCATCCTTTGTGCAGTTTGGAAGTGTGCCACGTGTATATATATATAATATATAAAAAAATCTAAAAAAAATTCTAGTTAATTAAAAATACAAATGTGAACAAATTTCCTTTCTTATCGTTAATATATTGTCCTAGACCCCATAATTCCCAAGTGGAGCCTCTCCACTCATTAAAGTTCCAACCAAAAATGGTAAGAAAAAAATGTCCAAAAAAATTGTAAAAAAAATCTAGCCACTCCAGTATGAACCCATGCAACTTTTTACTGTCTTGACATTTCCTCTGAAACCCTATAGTTCTTCGATGACGTATTTTTTTTCTAAAACATTCCTTTTTTAGCTAAAAATGCAATACTGGGGCAAAATAAAAATCGTACGAGACTTTCTAAAAAATAAAAATGTAGGTTTACATATTCTTTTTAAGGTTACCATGAAAAAAACGGGGTAAAAAATTTTCCACAAACTTTGCAGTTAATTTTCGACGGCCAAAAAAAAGTCGAAAAACGGCCACGTTCAAAAGTGCGTACCGGGGCGAAACAAAATCGTAGATTTTCTAAGAATTTTCTAAAAAAAAAGCAAAATAAAAGTAAATTTGTCCTCTTTAAAGCGACACTTTGGAAATTCAAATATCTTTATTTTTGAGACCGCTATGTAACTTTTAGTGCGGTAAGAAATTTCGACTAGTGTACCCAAACTTTTGTTCGGCAATGTGTATATATATACAGGGTGAGGCACATAAAGTGTTACAGAGCAATAGCACTCAAACTATTGATCATATCCAAAAATGTTTCAGACAAAAGTTTCAGTGTTCGAGAAGGCCGTCATACTGGACCACCCTATTTTTTATCGGTGGAGGCGCTGAAGCTACGTCAAGGTCAACTCCACTTTTTTAAATGGAACCATGTATTTTTTTTTCGATGACATTATTACCGATTTTAAGACGAATTCAGCGACCTACAACACAAGGTCATTCTAGTCACGCAAAAATCGGAATAATCACTTTCAAAGGATCCACTAATCTTGGTTTGGGTCTACCTACAGAAGATGCTCGAAGTGATGACCCTCGACTTGTAAACACTTGTTTGATCGCTGTTTTCATTTCTTACGAAACCAATATTTCTTATCGGCAGCAAGTACGCATTTTCTGTTGACATATCAGTTAGTCACGCATTACCTTCTAATGTGAGTACATCGGATCGCAAAAATGAACGATTTTCAAGAAGAGTCATCACTTACAAGTCGAGGGTCATCACTTCGAGCATCTTCTGTAGGTAGACCCAAACCAAGGTTAGTGGATCCATTGAAAGTGTTTATTCCGATATTCTTCGATTTTTCGACTATTTTCATACGTTGCGTGACTGGAATGACCTTGTGTTGTAAGTCGCTGAATTCATCTTAAAATCGGTAATAATCCCATCGAAAAAAAAAATATACATGGTTCTATTTAAAAAAGTGGAGTTGACCTTGACGTAGCTTCAGCGCCTCCACCGATAAAAAAAATAGGGTGGTCCAGTATGACGGCCTTCTCGAACACTGAAACTTTTGTCTGAAACATTTTTGGATATGATCAATAGTTTGAGTGCTATTGCTCTGTAACACTTTATGTGCCTCACCCTGTATATGTCGCAATCGCCTCACTCATGCCCGCAAAGCGCAAGGCCAGACACCGCGCGTTGCGGGGGCGTGGACCTCAGTGTCAGCTGTTTTTCGCACGGTCAGCTCTATGTGGTTCTCTCCTGTATTAGGAACTCCAGCAATCTTTATGCCCACATCCCTGGTGGTTCAACTACGAGCATTGTTTGTAGGGAAGCCTTGTTTTAGTGAACACAAGTACCGAAGGAAAAATTCTATCAATTGTTGTTTTTCATTGTCTTTGCTTCTTTCGCTTTGTTTCGAGGATGGTCCAAGGCTCAGAGTATATTTATAAAAAAAAATAAAAAAATAAAAAAAAAAAATAAGCTATACCGTAAAGCGCTGGTAACATATGACAGGAAGTGTGGAAAAGTCTTCTCATCAATATTTCAACCGTCTGAACGATCGACGTTTCGCAAGTTTAGATTGGAAGCGACGCGATTTCGCGTCTCTTAAGGTCGAGGCCGCGAGGTGCCACGCCGGAGCTCGCTTCGGGGCTTAGGAACACGACGGCTGGGCACATTCGATGATGACACATATTGCTTTTATCTCCTTTCTTCCCATATTACTCATTGTTAATTCACCTCGGGTCAGCGAAGCTATTCGAATCACGATCGTAAAAATAATAGTGAGGAATATCCGCGTGTCCGTGCACACGGTGTGGACTGGCGATTTTATACGACAAGCGAAACTAATTAGCCGAAAGTAGGGACGAAAGTTTGGCAGGTGACGAGGAGAGGGGAAGAGACAAAGAAAAAGCAAGGAAGAAGCGAAAAATTAAATATTTACATTCATATTTTATGTTTTTTTTTTTTTTTACGACGTTGAAGTTTGTAATGGAAGTCTATTTTTAGTTGCTCGAAACTTTTTTGGCTGTTTAAGACCACAAAAACCAATCAAACGTTTTTACGTATTCTTATTTGAGATCTACGAGCCTAATTTGCAAAAAAAAAGCCTTTGGATAATGAATAAAAAAAATGGAAAGAAGAAATCGTTGCATATCAACGATGCAGACTTCGATGTCGAGAAAAAAAAAGTTACATAGAATAAATCATGTGCACATTTATATTCGTTCTGTAAAATATAAACATAAAATAATTCATCTATAAGTTGATTTAAAAAAATGTTCTTGGTTCAATTACATTTTGCAGATTGTCTGCAAAATTTGGATTGACTGGAAAGTCGATCAACGCGAAAACTGGTCCTCGGTTGTAAAAAAAATTATACTTTATCGAATCACGATTTTTTTGTTATCGAAATACGAGCATTCGGAAAAGTTCCGACTGAAATTCTCTTTCGAATGGCTACTTCGTTTGTACCATCTTAAGGGGCTATTCTACTGTGATGGCTTAAAAAATAAGCTATTTTTAATCATTTTTTTTAACTATTGCATGTATCTATAGAAACTTTTTTTTCCGCTTAAATATACACTCTTACAAAATAAAAAATAAGTTTTTTTTTGTTGCATATAAATGTATATTTATTTAACAATGGATAATCGTATAAAGGTATGAAAGAAAGGCGTATGTCGCTGGCGTTTGATTTGCGCTCTCCAGGTAATCTGAAAGAAAAAATTCAAAAAGATTCTTAAGGCCTTAGTCCACTCTAGAGGCCAAAAAAGGACATTTTTTGTGATTTTTTTTCAGCGAAATCATAAAATGAATCGGAATTAGAAAAAAGGAGTTTTATGATACACGTAATTGACTATACAAATTTATTTTCACAGCGATACATGTCAAAATGGCGCCTGTGCAGCATTTTTCCGATGACGCCTTTATTTCTGGAAGGTCAACGGCCGGACCAACAGCTCCTACAATTTTTGAGTTATGATGAGACACTAAAGTTTTTTCGATCATATATAAGAATAGCTATTGAAGTACGTAGGATTTTTTTGATACATTGTTTTTTGTCAAAATGGCGCATTTCTAAAACAAAAAGTATAAAATGCCATGAGAACATCGTCAGAAAATTGTTTATAAAAAAAGGAACTATGCAATATAATAAAAAAAATCCTACGTAGTGCCTCAGAAAATGTAATTCTAAATATACAGTTAAAATTTCAAGTGCATCGGTTGAAATTTCTTTGAGTTATGAGTCCGGCCGACTTGAAAAATGTAGTTTTGAGATAAACGCGTTCAAAGTTAGAAAGTCACGACATGAATCAAGAGGGGTTGCGCTAGAATTCGAAAATCGAGTACTTAGAGATATTTCACACCCATAATCTTTTGGAATATAATTTTATAGGTACTAAGGTACATGTTTAACAAAAAAAAAAAACGATTTTTGGAAAATCCTAGAGTTATCCCTAATCTGCATGAGTGTCGCCCGAATCGCCCAAACTAGAATTATTATTTGATATTGCAAAATAACAAAATGCCGTCGTTTTTTGCACAAAGTGTTCGAAAAACACGTATTTTTTCGTCATAATTTCAGGCGAAAGTATAGGTAAAGATTAATATTTTTTACAATAATTCTAATTCGGGCTATAGCGGCACTCATGCAGATTAAGAATGTTTTTGATTTTTTTTTTCTTCAAATTACCTGGAGAGCGCAAATCATCAACGCCAGCGACACGCTTTTTTCATGCCTTCACACGATTATAAATTGTTAAATAAATATACATTTATACGCAACGAAAAATTATTTTTTGAAAAAGTTTTGAAAAAAAAATTCTTAAAAAATAGCTTATTTTTGAGCCATCACAGTAGAATAGCCCCCTAAGTAGATCCCAATTGATGTTTGCTCCAATGGCTTTTGGAACCGCAAAAAAAAAAAAAAACGAAGCTTCTATCCATCCATCGCTTAGGGTGTAGGATTTATTGCACGGTAGAAAGGGGCGCCCTCGTACGAATGGGAATAAAAAAAAAGTTCGAGCCCTTACTCAGCAAGCCCTTTATATTGGCCCCGATTCTCAAAGGGTCTCGGACAAATTTCTTCGTCAAGAATAAGCTTACGTAAAATCCCCGATACAAAGATCCGATATCGGCAGAATTTTCGTCAAAAATAATTAAATTCCTTGGCCGCCTCCTACCCCAAGCTTCTTGTACGTTAGCGAGACGACCGTGTTCCTTTGAGGCCCAAAACTTGCACAAAAGAGAAGATTGAAGACCGCACATCGACTATCAAAAATTCGATCAGGCATTTTTTTTTTGCAGCCCGGCGAAAAATTATTTCTCGAAAGAGGAAAAAGAATTTTTTTGAAATAAACGTCTCGACGGTAGTGTACACGTATCGCGTTGTGTTCTCGTAAAATTGCGGGAGCCGAAGATTCCAACACAAAGGACGCGTAATGGGGAAAATGTATATATTCCCTAGGAGCGCGGGGATTTTTGGCAACGGAGATGTGGGTTTACGTCCTCTTTTTCTTGGCCCAATTTTTCTTGGCGTTTATATCGATGGAATGCTCACGAGTGACTCGACCTCTTTTGTAAGGGAGAAATTAGAGCGAAAGAAACTTGGCTTCCGCCTATGTTATAGGGCTCTTTCTCTTGCAAACGACATGACAACGTATTTTCTAGCTTGAGAAAAGCTAAGGAATCAAGTACTGCCGTATTCAAACGTGTACATATAATAGTAATAAATAAAATATATATTATTTTGTATTATTGTTAAATATATTTAATATCAAATATATTGTTTTATTTCCTTATTCATTTAATTTCGTATATATACAGGACCGGCGAAAAGTTTCCGCACGGAGAGAATTAAAAAGTCATGTTTGTCATGAATTTCAGGGTAAAAATTACCGTGATATATTTCAATGTGGTGACAAGTGAGAAAAGAATAATACTTCGTATGCGACAAGTTTTTTTTTAAGTCACGTTACAGAAAATTTCAAATACGTAGCTAAAATTGTATTATACAAGAAGGGTAAAAAATTGGAGACAGTAAAATTTAGCATGTATATTCGAAAATTTACCTACTGTCGGTTAAAAATTACCAACCGCACCGTACGGTATTTTTACGGTACTGCACAGTAAAATTTACCTGCGTCAACCTCAGAAGAAAAATTCCCTATAAGGCTGGTCAAATTTAAATTCTTCGATTGAAAAAATCCTTAGTAAAATGTATTTTTTTCTTCAAAAATTGGTGCGATAATAATATTCTGAAGTGAAAGGTATGAAGCGGACCATACCATTCTGAAGTGAAAGGTATGAAGGGGAATTTTTACCATGCAGTGCCTCAAAATTACCGTACCGTACCGCACGACAATTTTAACCAAGCGCGCACGATAATTTTTACCGAGAGCACAATACATTTTCCTATAACACTCATTAAATCTTATAATAAATCTTAAAATAACTGTTATAATGACGATGCTTTTTTATAGACATTTTGGAAAGGCATAAAATAATAAAATGGACAATAAAAATTCGCTGATATATATTTTTTAAATTTAAGTTTTGCGTATTTTGTTACACATGAAAATTTACTAGAAAATCTGGTAAAATGTTCTATCTGAAGAAGAATTTTTATTTTATTTTCGTGAAAATCTGTGTTTTACTCAGTAATAATAAGCGAAGTTTCAGGGTTGTCATCTGGTTACCGTTATTGCACAGTAATTTTTAACATTTAATTCTCTCCGTGTGCACATGAACTCAGCTTGGATTTTTGTCATGGGATTATTCAATGTACTTCGCTGTTCTTGAGTTAATTCGATGTTTCAAGATGAATGGGACACCCTGTATGAACGTACTACTACAGGGTGTCTCAAAATAATCTGGCACTCTAATTTATTAATAAAACGTATTATTTATTTGAAAAGTACGAATATTTTTATTTTAATATAAGATACAAACATGGAGGTTATGTGTGAAACAAAATAACCGATAAATGGCCGCCTCATCCCTGTTTGCAAACGTTCACTCTTTTGACGAAATTTTCAATAACATTTTGGCATAATTGCGGACTAATTTCATTAATGATGCGTCCAATTGCTTCCTTGAGCTCCGCAACGGTCTGTGGATCATTGGCATACACTTTTCCATTCAGAAAAGCCCAAGGTAAGAAGTCCAATGGCGTCAAATCGCACGGATCTTGGTGGCCAATTCACATCGCCGCAGCGCGAGATAACACGACCATGAAACTTCGTCTGCAATAAATGCATTGTTTCGTAGCGAATTTTCACAATTTCTATGCGTTGCTCGATCGTGTAATTCTCCATGACTAAATCTCAATACTTCCTGATGCCAGTTGTCAAAGATTAGTACTCTATGTTCGCCACAAAACCAAAATGGCGCGCAATAAAAAATGTCAGGTCATTTTGAGACACCCTTTATGTGCATGTACTATAATCATTTTATGATTATATATATATATATATATATATACTTAGTATGCTGTACTATCTAGGAAGCGAGTACAAGGGAAGCGCAGGGGTGGAATAGCAGATCGATGCACGTGGCGCCCGTCGCAGCCTCCGCAGTCTGCGGAATACTGCCTGGATAAACCCCCCGCCCCCGCACTTCCGATTCCCTTGCGATTTCAACCCTCTTGACTCTCCCTCTCTCTCTCTCTCTCCATCCCTTGTTCCGAAGCTTCACTCCAAAAGCACAGCGTAAATATCCGGGAAGAAAGCATTTTTGCCGCCTCTGCACTAATTACAAGGCTCGAGGCTTGAAAACAGTTAACTTGTTCAGCCGCATGCTCCATTATGGACGGGTTGGTCGTGTAACACGCGATGAGCTGGGCTGAATTCGCAAACCCGAGAGAGAGAGAGAGAGAGAGAGAGAGAGAGAGAGAGAGAGAGAGAGAGAGAGAGAGAGAGAGAGAGAGAGAGAGAGAGAGAGAGAGAGAGAGAGAGAGAGAGAGAGAGACCCAGGAAATATATGGGAGGAGGATGACAACTTGATGCGATATTGGATCGCGTAAAACCATATGGAAATGAACGCCCTTCTGATGGATAAATGTTTCAGGATGCAGATTATTTTCTTTTTCTGGTCATTGGCACGCCCCGTGGAATATCTAATGAGAAAACTTGCCTAGTGGGGGTGGGAGCACTTACAAAGTAAAGTTCTGTAGTGATGAGTTTTGAAGTTTGCATCGTTGGGATGCAACGAAAATTATTCTTTGCAATTGCTCGAATTTGCTTTTGGCAAATTTCTTCGTTACGAAAAACATTCGATAATTTTTTTCATTGCTTATTTAGAGGTCTGGAATTGAAATCTGCAAAAAAGAATTTTGTAAAATAATCAAAATGGGGAAATAAAAATATTTAGAAAAAAATTTCGTTGCATGCCAATGATGCAAACCCAAACCCAAACAAACGTCAAGATCATCCGTACTTAAATGTTTGGGCCATTATTTGAAGCACCAATTTTCAACTAGTATGTAGTTATTGTTATTGTGCATTGCTGAACTGGGAAATTATTTATTGTTTATTCAAGTCGATTTCGTTGAATAATTCGTAATTATAATACTCTAATTATATAGGCCGGTGAGGGGGGAAGAGGGGTCGAAGTATGATATTTTATTAAGGGGTCTGCATACGCTTCAAGTTTCAAGAATACAATTTTTATTTGATAGTTCGTTAGCTTAGAGCAGGGGTCGCAAGTATTTTATAGTGGGGTCCAGATACTTTTGAAATTTTTTATTGAGGTCTAGAGAAAAAAAAAACGGCATATATCAATGACAGCAAGCAGGCTATTATTGTTTCTCAAAAAGAATGTGGCTTATAAGAACACATATAATTGGTTTTTATTTTCCGCTTTAAAAAAATATACTTTACATAGGTTCTTAATGCGAGAAATTACACCTCCGATCTTGAGCCAGTTTTTTATAGTTTGGTTCTCGCAAGGAACAACATATGCGAAGAGTGTGTTCAAGATGGGCGTCCGTTAAGGGGCCAGTCCACTTCGAAAATTTCAAAAAATCGTTTTTTTTTTTACTGTTTTCGAAAGTACATACATTCAGAAATATTGTGTCAAAATTTTATGAAAATTCGAGGTCTCTAAGTATTTTTTTTTTTTTTTACCTGAACGTCAGGACCTCATTTCGTCTACCTGAGCGCATAGCGCGCTCGGCCGACCTCAAAGCTAAGGCACTTCAGCAAGATTACAAACATCCTCCTGCTCTTTCTGAGGAAGTACAGGAAGTTTTAAAACCTATTTACGAGGATCTCACCAAAACAGAACTGCTCGAACGGTGTTTAGGTGGCCACACGCAAAACAATAATGAAAGTTTTAACAACTGCGTATGGAATATGGCACCTAAACACATGTTCAACGGCAAAAAAATCGTAGACATTGCCTGCAAAGTTTCCGCGTGTGTCTTTAATGAAGGATTTCATCCAGAGCTTAAAATAATAGAAATAATGGGCGTCAAACTCGGCCCGATCGCCATCGGATTCGCCGACAATCGCGATGACACGAGCGTGTTCGCTCTGCAAACCGCCGCGGTTCTGAGTGCTCAAAAGAGACCAGAACCAAACGAAAGCAAGCAAGACTTGAAGAAATCGACGATGATGAGCAATCAGAAGGGATTTTGTACGCTGCGGGAATTGCCGATTGAGTTTAGGTAAGAGTTTTTCATAGTATAAACTTCAAACGCGTTTTTCTCGAAACAACGGTTTCAAAATCTAGCTCCATCGTATCTCTAAAACTAATAAACCGATTCTCTTGAAATTTGAACCACATATTGTAAACACGATTCGCAACAAGATGACCCTCGATGGTTTTAAAATTTTGATTTTTGGTCTTTTTTTTTGCGAAAAACTGTGAAAAAATGCGTTTTCTTTACTTTTTTCGTTTTTCATCTGCCATTTTTTTATTTTTTGATAAAACTTTATATCCGAGGGTCATTTTGTAGCTGGTGTCATACTGAATCTAATGGACTTTGATTTTTTTGTTTCAGACAAGCCGTTGCCGAGTTGTGATGGAGCTACCTAGCCCACCTATTTTTGAGGCGTTACGTTAAACTATAGTTTTTGTACTTAAAAATGAATTAAAATGAATTAAACATTTTTTTTAAATGTATTTCAAGACTTTATTTATCAAGCCCAACAACTTTTATATTCATATCTTTTATAAAATCCTCAAAAAAAAATCGCGAAAATAGCCTTTTTTTCGTGGCTCCAAAGTGGACTGGCCCCTTAACCTGGAACGTTAGTTATTTTTCAAAAAATTCATTTTTGAGAAAGATGCTTCATATATACATATCGAGCCAAACATAGTTGCCAGGTTAGGAGCTAGGGATGCAACGATATATCGAAAATTCTATAATATCGATAATATCGACAATAATAATTTGATTGTTTATCAATATTTTTCGATTAAGGCCAAGTGTCACACCGACCGAGCGGCCATGAGTGCGAGAGAGATAGCTGATTTACAGATTCCCAATGATTTCTGAAACGGTTGATTTTTGGGAAAAAAGAAAAGAAACACGTTCCGCTCTGTTGAACGACGAACAACCGCTTTCTCTTCTTTTGCCCGAAATATGATCCGTGTAGGAGAAAACTTGGCAGTAGGATTTTTACCGACTGGACGTGTGACACATGGCCTTAAGAAAAAACTCAAACTTGGCCAGGCTACATAATAATTATTCGCAAAATCCCGAACCTCGTCATGAAAACGAGGCTTCCAAATGCAGAGTCAGGCCGTCAAATGAATCTGTCAACGATGCTCTTGAAGTTTGCATCGTTGGAACGCAACGAAAATTCTCTTCTTACTTATATTCCAATTGTGGTTGCAAAATTTTGAAAGAATCCTAAAAAAAAACCTTGCAAGTAATTCTCGTAGGTCAAAACTGCAAAAAAAAATGTCTATGCTATGAAGTGAATGATCAAGTTCTCTTGTGCCAAGTATGTCCGCGGTCTATTGTAAAATTGAAGGCCTTTAGTACCCCCGGCACATATGGACAAATCGTCGTGGAGGTCCGTGCGAAAAAAAAAAAACCTCAGAGAAGATGGCCACGACGAAAGCGCGAACTGAAGGAGAGGAACATAAAGATCGGTTGACGAGGCTCCACCAGGTCAGGCGACAAGTATGACCTCTTCAAAGCTTTCCTATATGCGTTCGTCTATCGTACGCGTATAATAGCCGATGATATATCTTCTAGGTATACATATTCACGGACCGTAAATTTTCGTTTTACTGCCGTGAAGATTTTCGACTTGAAAACTGTTTGAACGTGTTCAATCTTCCTCTCGTATATTTGTCCTCTCATTGCGTAGGACAGTTTAACGACATTGTGCGTGTATGCACGAGTGCGCGCTCGTGCAGTGTGATGCAAGAAAATCTTTAGCGGAGTGTGTGTGTGTGTGTGTGTGTGTGTGTGTGTGTGTGTGTGTGAGAGAGAGAGAGAGAGAGAGAGAGAGAGAGAGAAATTTATTCGCCATCACCCTCGCTGATAAGGGGGTATTCTAGTCTAATCCCAAAACACAGTTCAAAATGTGTCATCATCGTGGAAATAGGTAGGTATAACCTAAAAATATACATGGGTGTTTATCACGTTACAACTGCGTATCGGTGTGAACAATTGGCAGGGCATCCCTAATACGATTCAGGGCCTTCAAGGGATTGCTTGTGGATTCCATAGTAGGATTTTTCGTATAAGAGCCGGACCGGGCCCCTATTAGGAAATGGTAGAGTAGATAGGTTGACTAAAACTATGGTCTAACAAGGGGACCTTACCAGGCACGCAATCGATTTCGGGACGTCCTTTCAGGGTAGTGTTCGGTCCCAAGTGTCACCTCTTCCCACCGATCACCGTGGTAGCCCCTCGTTTTGGCGAAATTGACCAAACAAAATTTGTGTGATGATTTTTGAACCTCGAAAATAACAAGAATTTTCGAAGCGGCGCGATAGCCTAGCGGTTAAGGTCTTCGGCTAGTACGCTGCTGGTTTTGGGTTCGAGTCCTGCTACCGCTATTTTTTTTTTCAATCGAAACCCTAGTAAACGTTATTTTTATTTATTTACTTTAATTTAAATCCAACTTTTTTATATTGCGTTTAGAATTCTTGCCCACGTGATTGTAATCACCGTTTCAAAAATTTTGTATATCCAATTTTTTTTCTTATATTCTTCATCTAGTTTGTAAATATTGCTCACTTTTTTTTATTGTTCTTATATATTTTGTTTGTTTAAATTAATTTTCTTCTATAGTTTGATATTTTCGTCTGTATTAATACAATTATTATTTTATGTACGCTTTTCATATGATTTATGGTTTTCTACGATTCCTTTTTTCGTTTACATACACTTTTCCACATAATGTGAATATCGTGTTTTGTATTTTCATTTAATCGACAGAGCGATAATTTTTTCATTTTCTCATATTAACAATAATAGAAGTTGATAGAAACAATAAAAAAAAAGCTGGGCACGATGATGGGCACGATTAAAGCCCGAACTCAATTTTTCACGTGCTATTGCTCTGTAATTCTTCAAATGCCTGTTAAAACGATCACCCTGTATAAACGATCTGTAGAGACATTATATAAAAATAAATAAAAAATTACAGTCGAGGCACGCTCTAAAGTCTTATATATATATATATATATATATATATATATACAGAGTGTCTCATTTATATCTGCTCACTCGGGTGTCTACGTAACTGCTGACGATACTAAAATAAGTTTCGGACAAAAGTTAGAAATGGTGTCAGGCAGCACATTATCCGCGGTGTAAGTTTTTTCCAACGTCGTCCGAATTGCTGTCATTTTTTCACAACGTTCGAAAAGTATTACAGTGTCTGAAACGTTGATTTACTTTCAATTCAATATTTCAATTACGTGGACATCAAAAAAACCATGACACATGATCGTTTTTTATTTTACTTTTTTCTACCGTGTCTTTTTTTTCTCATTCGATGCACGAATATACCGAAATAAGTTTCGTTAATTGAAAAAAGGAAAGAAGAAGAAAAAAAACTTTGCCATAATAGCAACGAAGCAAGGATTCCCGTGGACAAAAAGGACCAGGGTCGACCATCGCAGTCTAAACTATTTATTTCGTTCCTAATAGTATATATTCGTGACACGTACACTGGAATCTTCCATTCGGCGACGACGTTCTATTTTCGTTCGTCGAAATATACGTACATGTATATATATATATATATATATATATATATATATATATATATATATATATATATATATATACACGTGATATGGCGAAATTATGTCAAAGTGCAGTAAATAAAAAGCAAACGATAATTACAGTGGATTTTCAGAGATGTGATTCAAATCGATTTTTAAGATATGCTTTTTTTTTAACCCTCCGCGGTCACCCGGGATCAAAATTACCCCAAGTGCAGCTTCAAGCCAAAATTACTCTAAGTTGTTGGTGGCCACTTTTTATAATAAATCGCTAATTTTTCATGATTATGGTTCTTTGCTTCACTCTGAAATGGCTCTACAGATATAAGAATAAATATCTTTTTTGAAACGCCCACTATGGAGGTATTTTTTTCCTCAAACTATCATATCACAAGAGTATCACCCTAAAATTTTATGAAAAAAAAATTGAAAATTGCAAGAGTTATAATTATTTCTTAGTAAAAAAAGGGCTTTCCTACGCATTGACACATTGTTGATTTTTTTGCGTCATTTTAACATTCGATTTAAATATAATTCCGAGAATGCCACATTCTAGAATGTTCAAACTAATAGCCTAAATTTTTATGAGTCATTCCGAACGATACAGCCAACGTGACAGTCGTTTAAACAT
This sequence comes from Ophion ventricosus, assembly GCA_963932345.1. Classification (NCBI taxonomy): domain Eukaryota; kingdom Metazoa; phylum Arthropoda; class Insecta; order Hymenoptera; family Ichneumonidae; genus Ophion; species Ophion ventricosus. The sequence goes on along the minus strand of OZ010715.1, from coordinate 31,918,592 downwards.
GGCTGGGGTCATTGCGACCCCCCTGTGACCAGCGTGTTATAGCCAGAACGTGTGCCTGCGGTGGATTAACCCATTCATACTTTTTAAGGTAGCAGTCTCGCCGCCGTCACGTTGAAAAGTTTATTCTCCTCTCAATCGATGAAAGATCCGAAATATTGCGAAATATCCTTATAACAGTAGGTTGTACATCTTATCGGGATGTAAAAACTTATAAAGTAATGATGAGAATGCCTAATATAATGTTTACCTAACCCTCACTATTGTTTCAGACTATCTATTCCGGCTACGAATACGTAGATACTCTGCGTATACGGATATCATTGGTAAAATGTCATTAGATTTTTCCATTCGTCTCCGCGTTTTCGCGTGATGTCGATTCTAAGTTAAAAAGTCGTCTGCTAAAGCCCATCTTGGTACATAAAGAGTCACGGCGTGTCGTTGTCGTGACAGTCATTTTTTTTTATTACTTGGCGTCGAGACGCTGCCGCGTCTTTTGACGCAGACAGTACTGTAATCTAGTTCCAGTCTGCTCCAGTCGCTTCGTGGCGCTAGCGTCGCTAGACATTGCTTTATTTAAATCGCTATATCTCTGAAACTAGACGGTCAAAATTCATGATTTTTTTTTACCCACTTCGTCATATGTTCCTCTGCAATTGAGAATTAAAAAAAAATATCTGTAGAAAAGTTTCGAAGTTATTGCGTGAAATGTAAAATTTTCCACTGCTCCCCATAAGAACACGTGTAAAACCATAAAATCTTTTATTGCCAATATCTCGAAAACGGAAGGGTGAATCCCTTTGAAATTTTTCAGGTAATTATTAAACAGTATCCTGAATGAGTCCTCAAAATTAAAAAAAAAATCTATAGAAAAACGCCTTGGCGAGACTACTGCCTTAAAGTTAAGATTTATACTTTTTCTAGATCCACTCATTTGTATATCTAGATATTTCGTTCAGAAAATTCAACCTAAAGAATGCGATGGAATCCATCGAGAATCATATCGGATTCTGCTCGACAATGTGGGAATCCTTTAGGATTCAAATTGGATTCGTACATTGGATTCCAATGGGGAATCCCGATTAGAATCCAATATACGAGCCGTGACGCTTCAGCATAAAGGATTCCAATGCGATGTCCCATTGGATCCCAACCAGGAAGTTGGAAACAAGTATGGGAATCCAATTGAATATCTACTTCTACAATTTCTACAGAAATCGGCCATTTTTTGTCGCACGACATCTGAATCACTTTGTATACGTGGGTGTGTCTTTCCATTAAATTCGATCCGATCCACACATCTGTTGGAAATACAAATACGTAACAAAGAAAAAAAAAAGCGTCTCGTCGTTTATTTTTTTTTTCGTTCGATACCTACACGCGAGCATCCTCCTGTTTATCTGACCAATCACGGAGACACGGAGCAGCGACTTTTTTTCCCCAGTCATTCGGCACGGCGTATCTCGAGAGCGTCGAAGGTCGAAGGAAGTTCTAAAATTAAGGTGGAAAAGAGAAGTGACGAGACTAGACCGAGGGGAAAAAAAAGAACGTCGCGAATATCTCGGTAGATGTCTAAAAAATTTTTTTTTTCTCACATTGCAAGCTCGGCAGGTGCTGGCCCGCGATTTTTTCGACGGTTTTTTTTTCTCGGATTTTATTTTGCTCGAAATAAAGCTCCGTGGCTATAGACGGCGAGAGAGAGAGAGAGAGAGAGAGAGAGAGAGAGAGAGAGAGAGAGAGAGCGATAGAAAGAGACGAGCCTACATACGTGTAGATCAGTGTTGGGCTTTAATCAATTAAATTTTCAATCAGTTCATTAATTGACTAAAAAAAGTACAATTACTTTTTTAGTCAATTAATGAACTGATTGAAAATTAACATTAATTGCAGTTAATTAAAATTGCAATTGCATGTTGCAATTAACTTATTTGGATTAATCTATGTTAATTGCAACTCGCAATTAAAACAATTGCCAGTAACTTTTTTAATTGTTCTAAGAAACAATTGAAACTAATAATTAACCTATTTAACTTTACAGATATCAGATATGACGTGTTTGTTTAGGTTTTGTAGGCTCACGCAGCGCTCTATACAATAATCAGTTTTATTGTTAATTTTTAATCAAATACACCAAAAAGATTGAAAATTGATTAGTTTCTAATTGTGGAAAGTCACGATTAACAATTGATCAATTCTTAATTGCGACTACAACAATTAATAATTCATTAATTGTTAATCTTGAGTTTTCACAATTACAATTAATTAATTGTTGATCTTTAGTTGCCCTAACAATTAAATGTTGCCCAACACGGGTGCAGATTTAGGTGTGTGTGGGTGTATACACACACACACACACACACACACACACACACACATATATATATATATATATATATATATATATATATATATATATATATATATATATTGTACGCATTAAAATAATTCTTAAAATTAGCCTTTGTTTTAAAGAGCTGGCCCTTTAACCCTTAAGTAGCTCTAGCTTAACCCCTTAAACTAATTCAAAGTTAACGAACACGTCGTAAAATAGCGCGTAATGTTTATCCACATTCATTTATCATTCTTTTATGACGTTTCATTTCATAATTGCACCGGCATCCGCACCCACCCACCCACATACGTCGAGAGGTTTTTTTTAATTTAAAAATATTTTGTGCCAGCGAAGTTATAATAGCAAAAAGTGCGACCGCTTCGCTTTTCGCGATTATAAGTAAAACGAAAAAAGAAAAAGACGACTCGCCTCGTTGACAGTTCGTGGCGGAGTAAAGATATATATATATATATTGCTCACCGAATTATATTCCTCGTGGATCGTCGGGATTACGTGTGATCCCTTGGAAACGTGATGTCGCTACACACAAAATCTTTTTTTTTCCCACCAGATCCCGAAAATACGGTGAAAAGTTTGTTGCTTTTTTGTCCACTCTCTCCCTCTCCCACCCTTCCTCACGGAATAATACACACGACTACTAGTACTAGTACTACTAATCTATAATTTTATTATTTAAGTTATTATTTATTAGTTTTATTATTATTGATACTACCAATGCAGAAATTTCTTAGAGATACTTAAGTTCCGATCGGATCCCGATCGGGATATCATACGGATTCCCTATAAGGGATATCCTCATCGGAATCCAGATGGCGTCCACTACGACGTTGTCCACTGAGCCAGTTCTACTTAGTTAATTCATTAATTTCGGATGGTCTACACATGCGAAAATTTGAGTTATCAAGAGATGGGTGGATTAGTAAATTTAAATAAGATTATCGAATTGATTACCTTTTTTTATTATATAAACTAATGACGATCGACTGGGTAGTGGCTAATCAAAGAGCACATAGCCGCAGTTGGCTAGTGTTGGCTAGGTGATCGCGAGATATACACTTGAGGATTTTTTTTCTTCATTCATAATGTGACGATCATTAGCTAGCCAGGTACGACTCAATCATTAGGTGGTATTCTTATCGTAACGCAGCGACATCTGTAATAAAGTTCAGCTAGGCAGTGACTAGCCAAGGGGTGCATAGCCGCAGTTAGCTAGTGTTGGCTAGGTCATGGCGAGACACCCACCTGAGAGTTGTGCTCATTCGCAACGCCATCTGAAACTCAAGTTGGCTAGCCAGCCATGAGTCACTCGCTAGATGATAGTACGTGTAGTCACATAACCTCACTTTGTTATTCGTAACCATGTTTGGCTAGTCCAGTACGGCCTAATTGCTGGGTGGCATTTTTATTGTAACGCAGCGACATCTATAGTGAAAATCGATTGCGCAGTGAATAGACAAGAGCTGGATAACAAAATATTTAGAATATTACCAGCTCATAGCGAGGCAGCTATTAGTCAGTTCGTATGAACTCAAATGGGCGAGCCAGTTACTAGAGCACGTGACTCAGACAGGCTAACACATTTTCTACTCGGGAAGTCTTTCAAGGTCTATACATTGTTTTTTTTTCGAATTTTTTTTTATTAATTGTTTACCTAATCTTTTTCAGATTCTTGAATAAATGATTTCAGAAAACGTCCAGCGTCTCCAGCTGATACGTATCAGTATCTCCTGGTTATTTTCAACATTCATCCCTGGGATCCGATTCAATATCGAACTAGATCTTGTTCTAGAACTTCGAGATTCTAGCCTGGATCCTATGCAAAGTTTCTATTTCGATGCTGACTAGAGTCCTTAATAATTCCGAATTAGGATCCTGGCTAGAATCCAATTTGCGAGCGTTACATTTCGCTCCCGGATCCGATCCGATAATCCGACTGGATCCCGATTGAGAAACCAGGATCCTAGTCCGAATCGGACTGTATCCATGACAATATTTCTGCACGGATATTTACACTTATTGTTATCAATACTCTTAGCGTTATAAAATGATAATAATGATTATAATATCATCGTGCAAATAGTTCATCAGTTTCAAATAGTATTAATAATGATAATAATATAAGTACATTATGCATACCAGTTAGAACTCTTCAGAAATATGTTTTGTTTTTTTTTTTCAAAAGTAAAAAAAAACCTCTCGCATGCAAAGACAATTCAGCATAAGTCCTCGGATTTTTTGTACAGACGAAAGTGCGAGAAAGAATGTTACAATACATTTCTCTTGATTTTTTTTTTTTTCACATTAGAATATTTCAGCGTGATAAATAAAAGCCAATGGAGTCGTGATTGCGAAACGACCGCGTGAAATCGCCGTGCGAAATTTTTTTTTTGTGCACGTACTCAGTGAAGTAGCTCGCGCGTAATTAAACTTTGACGGATCGGTTAATTTCCGACCGCGCCCTTTGCAAAGAGACCTCGTAAATCCTCTTCCCTCGGGCTACGCGAGCTCCCTTCGTCGAGGATTCGTGTCTTCTTTTTGTTCTTTATTTTTGTTTGTTTTTTTTTTCATTTACTTTTTTGTCCCAGCCCATTGACTCGCGCCCGCAATTCCAACACCCGAGACGTGGTAATTAAGGCCCCAGAGTGTGCGAAACAATCCGGTCCATTGATCCAATATCTCCATTGGTATGTGTGGCCGATACGATTCGCACGCAAGTGCTTTTTTTTTTTTTTTTTTCCAAAGCTCCGGGGAGACGGAGAGCAAAAGAGAAAAAGATCGAGCGAAGCAACGTGGCAGAGGTGGAATTCTATTAATGCGCCCGGAAAATTCGATTCACTGAATATATTGAATTTTACGACGAACGAACGATTTTCAAGCGGTCAGTTTTTTTTTTCTTCCTTATGTGTCGCCGTATGCACTTGCGGAATTACAATTTCGGGCGATGCTTTTGTCAATGCCCTATTTCCCGTTCCCGCGGGAACATTCGAGACATTTGCATGAGAACACAGAGAAACTGGGCAAAATCTCTGCCGAAATGTTTTTTTTTTTTATTCATTCATTATTATTTATTATTCTTTCACATTGAGATTCTTTAAACTGGAGGTCGATTTTAAAAATATGAAGATTGTTTTTTTTTGGATATAGTATTGATATTTTATGCACGTAATGGATGAAAATAACATGGATTCGTTTATTTTCTTTTTTTTTTGCATCTATATGGCCAATGAAAAATTAATCTGCGAAATTCCGTGGATTCCGTTGCATCGTTATCGAGAAAAAAAAAGATATACCAGATGTAGAAGTATGAAATCGGAATTTTTTTGTAAAAATTACACGTCTGTTGTTTGAAAATGATAAAAAATATTTTATTCAAAATAATCTCTATTGCTATTTATACATTTTTCCCACCTCTCCGGCAGTTTATGAATGCCACGCCAAAAAAAAAAAAACAGTTCTTCTTTTGAAGCGAACCAGTTGTCGAGTCATTTTCCTACATTTTCGTACGAATTGAAGCGCTGTTTAGCGAGAGCGTGTACCATTGATGCGAATAGATGATAATCGGACGGAGCCAACTGCTCCGCTAGTATTTCCCAACTGAACGCCTCGATCGTTTCCCTGACCCGTTTTACTGTGTGTGATAGAGCATTATCATGGAGCAAAATGACTTTGTGTTGCCTTTTTCCATATTCCGGTCGTTTTTTCACGCAATCCTCGATTTAAATCGATCATTTGCTGTTGGTAAGCGATCAGTGTTAACGGTTTCACCAGGTTTTAGCAGTGCAATTCGTTGTCTGCGAACTTTTTCCGTGGTTTCCCACGCTCTTCGTTTCTCACGTAAAAATCACCACTTTTGAATTTTTTGAACCACTCGAAACACTGTGTTTTACCAAGAGCATGTTCACCGTAAGCTTCGACAAGCATTCGATGCGATTCTGCAGCAGTTTTCTTCAAATGATAACAGAAAACCAATGCTGTCCGCAAATCCGTAGCTCGTAGGCACAAAACTCGACATGTTTAAGGTTATAGAAAAATATACCGGTGTAGGGAACTTGGGTTGTTGGGTGTTGAAAATCTTCGTCAGCTGTTAGAGGGAGATGATGGCGCTGCAGAAGCGGTCTTACGGTCCCTAAACTAATGGCTAGCACCGTCTATAGGGAAATACCCGGTTTCATAATTCTACACCTGGTATACAGGGTGGACCATTTAACGTGACCACCCCAAATATCTCCGTTGCCTTTAGAGTGACGAAAACAATTTCAAGAGGTAATTTGATTGATTTCAAAAGGCTGATACAGTGGTGAAAATTTTATTTTTGTCAAGGTCAAAGTTTTTGCGTTCTCAAGGTCATCAATGGTTTTTCAAATGGGAACATGTTTTTTTTTCAAATTAACACGTTGTAGCTGATATTCAGACGAATCCAACGACCTATGATATCATGACCTTGAAATGATTTTTCACCAAAATACACGTGTAAAAACGGGAAATCGTGATGGTATTGACAATAAGAATATCCGAATAATGTAATGTAATTTTTTGTGCAGAAAATTTATTGTAACAAATGTTCGAAGTGATGGCCATTAAGTGTCCCTCTTATCTCTGCCACCCGAAATAACTCGGTAATTATCGACGTCACAAAAAAATGTTCCAGACAAAAGTTGTACAGTGTGAAGGGGGCCGTCAAATGCGATCAATTTTTTTTTTATTTCGGTGGAGGCGCTGACGCACAGTGAAGGTCACGTCCACTTTTTTAAATGGAATGGTACATTTTTTTTTCAACCATCTTGTGGAGCACCTCAAGCCGCATAAAAAACATTAGAGGGTCAAAGTCGTTCAAGGTCATTCACGAACACCTATTAAAAAGAAATACAAATACATATATACAGGGACACCCTATGTATATATATATTTATGTACTGCTCAATCCAATTTTTTTTTCAGCATTGCATGAAAGATCTGGTTGACCTTTCATGAATAATAATTAATATAAAGCAACGTAATAATAAGTATATTAAACCATAATCAACTTTAATATAATAAACCTTTAACCAAAACAATTTAAACAATAAAAACAAACTTTAAATAATAAAATAAATATATATAAAAATAAATAAAATAAAATTTTATTTAAACAATAAACCAAACTTTAAATAATAAAATAAATAAATATAATAAACCATAATCAACTTTAATAAATGATACGAATAATAAAAAAAAAACAACGGAGTTGTTAATTCCTTGCGATATTCGTACAAATAAATTCGAATTTGATAATGCGCAAGCCGGCTGGAGGTCCATCGGTGCATTCTTTTTTTTTTGTTTAATACGTCAATTTTTTTGTGATCATTCAGATTAAGCTACTTTTCCAAAAGGTCTTAAAATGTTGGCTCCTGACAATATGGCGCCGATTCTTTTTTGCAAACCTTTTTTACCAAAAATCTCATATTCTCAGTATCTTTTTTTTTTTCACTTCCCGTTGATAAATCAAAAAAACAGCATCACATCGGCGTTCGTTCGAGAATTCATTAATTCTTACGGGACGCCGGTAAAACGTTATTTAAACTGACTATTAAAGACCATTCGTGATAGCGACGTGCCGCGATACGAATCCGCTCCACTATTGTTTTATCCATTATGGAGTGTTCTTTCCCGAGAACGTTCGATTTTATCGGGTGGCAAAATGAATTTTGCTTCGAGCGTTTGTGCTCGGAAATAAAGTCTCTCGTCCTCCGTTCTCTCAATATGCATGGGCTCGCGTGCGTTACGCGTCCGATCCGCGAGCCACACCTTGATAAAGTCGATCACGCAGCGTCAACCCCCACGTATCTCGCTCTCTTTCACTCTTTTTCGCTCGCTTTTGTAATACGAGGATCTTCATTATCTTCTTTAGGTCAAGTTCGACCAGCTCTTGCGTCATATCATTTTTTTTTACTTGTTCGGGTTTGATGGGCCGCACCGGTTTTTGACATTCTTCTTCGAAAACACAAACGTGTCATTGAAAATCCAGTTTTTATTTTAACAATATATTACAACATGCTTTATGAGACTTGAGTCTAGTTGCGTATGAAATACGCGAAGATATACAGGGTGAGGCACATAAAGTGTTACAGAGCAATAGCACTCAAACTATTGATCATATCCAAAAATGTTTCAAACAAAAGTTTCAGTGTTCGAGAAGGCCGTCATACTGGACCACCCTATTTTTTTTATCGGTGGAGGCGCTGAAGCTACGTCAAGGTCAACTCCACTTTTTTAAATGGAACCACGTATTTTTTTTCGATGACATTATTACCGATTTTACGATGAATTCAGCGACTTACAACACAAGGTCATTCTAGTCACGCAAAGTATGAAAATAATTGAAAAATCGAAAAATATCGGAATAATCACTTTCAAAGGATCCACTAACCTTGGTTTGGGTCTACCTACAGAAGATGCTCGAAGTGATGACCCTCGACTTGTAAGCACTTGTTAATTCGCTGATGAAAAGACCGTCTAACTTCAGCCAAGATTTGTGGTGTAATTTAAGTGATGTAAAAGCTAAGATAGCAGCCGCATTATTTTCATTAACAATCGGTCGACGTTTGACTCGTGTTTGTTTCACTTTACCGAAGCGACAGAAACGGTCAGCTAATCGCTTAAAAGCCATGTGCGATTTTTGTTGCCTAGCCGGATAACGAGCCGCATACAAATCTTGGGCGTTTCTGTAATGTTTACGGCATTCCCCCAGCACCATCAACATATCAAAAGATTCTTGAAAATCGTTCATTTTCGCGATCCGATGTACTCACATTAGAAGGTAATGCGTAAGTAACTGATATGTCAACAGAAAATGCGTACTTGCTGCCGATACGAAACATTGGTATCGTAAGAAATGAAAACAGCGATCAAACAAGTGTTTACAAGTCGAGGGTCATCACTTCGAGCATCTTCCGTAGGTAGACCCGAACCAAGGTTAGTCGATCCTTTGAAAGTGATTATTCCGATATATTTCGATTTTTCGACTATTTTCATACTTTGCGTGACTAGAATGACCTTGTGTTGTAGGTCGCTGAATTCGTCTTAAAATCGGTAATAATGTCATCGAAAATAATACATGGTGCCATTTAAAAAAGTGTAGTTGACCTTGACGTAGCTTCAGCGCCTCCACCGATAAAAAAAATAGGGTGGTCCAGCATGACGGCCTTCTCGAACACTGAAACTTTTGTCTGAAACATTTTTGGATATGATCAATAGTTTGAGTGCTATTGCTCTGTAACAGTTTATGTGCCTCACCCTGTATACAGTCGAAATTTCTTACCGCACTAAAATTTACATAGCGGACTCAAAAATAAAGGTAATTGAATTTCCCAAGTGGCGTTTTGAAGAGGACAAGTTTATCTTTATTTTTGCTTTTTTTAGAAAATTCTTACTAGACCCCATAATTCCCAAGTGGAGCCTCTCCACTCATTAAAGTTCCAACCAAAAATGGTAAAAAAAGACGAAAAAAAATTCTGAAAAAATTCTAGCCACTCCAGTCTGAATCCATGCAACTTTTTACCCTCTTGAAATTTCCTCTGAAACCCTATAGTTCTTCGATGACGCCTTTTTTTCTGAAACATGTCTTTTTTAGCTAAAAATGCAATACCGGGGCGAAAAAAAATCGTACGAGACTTTCTAAAAAACAGCAATGTAGGTTTTGATATCTTTTTTAAGTTTACCATGGAAAACACCGAAGAAAAAATGTTCTACAAACTTTGCAGTTAATTTTCGACGGCCAAAAAATAGCCGAAGAATGGCCACGTTCAAAAGTGCGCACCGGGGCGAAAATAAAACTCGTAACTACACGCACGCAGTTCTGGCAACGCATTCTGATGGAAAACAGCGAGAACTTATTCAGCGTCCCAATATATATATATATATATATATATAACTGACTGAACCCTTCATTAGGATTATATATATGAGTGTGCAAAAAGAGGGAGAGCACGAGTTAGCGAGGGGTCGACTGTTCCAATTTGGAGGCCAACATCCCATCATGATATCTCGTTATTGTTGCGCCGACGTGACGCGCTCACCGCCAAGAACGAGCTAGAAATGTAAGTGAAAATCCATGCACCTATTTCTTTCTTCCTTTTTTTTCTGCCTTATTCTACTCAATCAAGAAACCATCAGAGAGCTGAAACGAGGAAGTAAAAGAGACGGGAAAAAAGAAGGAAAAAGCAACCGGAAGATCGGATTACGCGAGGAAATCTCGTCGGAAAGGTCATTTCGCGCGGAGGCTTGATGTAATTCCGACACTGATGAATCCCTGCCCAGCTTACGCATCAGGAAATCTGAAATTCGTGCGAATTAAAAAAAAAAACTAAATATTTAGCTTCTTTCATTATACATTGGTCGAAAAAATTGAACAATGAATAAATTTATATATATATTTTTTTTTTTTCATCTCGAAAACGATGCACCGGAAGTCACGCAATGCCGCAGCTGAATTTTTCAGTGGACAAATACGTGTCGCAAAAAAAAAAAAGAAAATATAAAAATCCGTGCCCTTTGAGGCGTGTGTAGAAACCTAAAATTTTGGAAATCTGACTTCTTTTTGTTGCCCAGTTTTATAGTCTGAGGTCTCAACTTTAATTGGTAACAAAAATTTTATCAAAATTCCACAAATCTATCGAATTATGACGATTTTTGTGAATGGTGGGATTGCCCACTACACTGCAAAAAAAAAAACTACGACCCTATTTGTTTCAAATATATTTTTTTATTTGTTCAAGCTATTCTATTTAAATATGAAATATGTTAAAATTATATGAAGATTAGATTCAAATTAAATAAATGAAGATAAAAAATGACATATCGCACGAATACGAGAAACGAATATAGGTTCAGGACATAAAAGTGCGATGAAAAGAAGTTAAATTATTTTTCTTTTTTTTTCACTAACAAGGCTGTTATTTGGGAAAAAAAGCAAAGGTATTATCGTGTCTTTTGTTAACAAGCGCGACTATTTATGTATAGAAAGACTGACCATTTTCCTCAACTGCAGAATGTTACAACAGTCTTCTAATGAAAACAGAGCCATGAGATTTTTTGAGAGACTGAATCTTCTACCATTTTTCCGTCTGTCTCTTTTGTCTTATACTACCTGATGAAACCAAATCGCAGATGTATTAGGAATTAATAAAATATTTAGTTATTAGACGATATTAAATCGATCTTGATTTTACTAAATAAACCATAAAATAAATAATTTTAATGAAGGTATGCAATAGGAAAAATTTGATTTCACCAAAAATCTAGTTAATTTAAATTAAAAAAAATCAAACAACACGCATCTAGTGAATATCAAAAGAATTTTTCTGTCTGTTCTATTATAAAAATGAACTGAAAGTATATTTTTTATTTTCCATTGCCGATGAGGCTTGTGTTGCCAAAATCCCATGCACCGATTGGCCATGCAGCAACGGCGGTACTTTGTTTGAAAAATAATAACTTCCTTGTTTATCAATATTTTTCAATGAATAAATAACTTAAACTTGGCAAGACTATGCATGAATTGTGTGTAAAATCCCAACCTCGTCATACTAATACTCTGATGAATAAAAAAAAAAATTGAAAATCGACCTACTTTTTTTAGAGCCCAAGGTTACCCGTTAAGGGGCCGGTCCACTTTGAAAATTTCAAAAAATCGATTTTTTTTTACTGTTTTCAAAAGTACATACATTCAGAAATATTGTGTCAAAATTTTATGAAAATCCGAGCTCTCTAAGTATTTTTTTTTACCTGAACGTCAGGACCTCATTACGTCTACCTGAGTGCTCAGGTAGACGAAATGAGGTCCGCAAATGAGGTGCGCAAACGAAAGCAAGCAAGACTTGAAGAAATCGACGATGATGAGCAATCAGAAGGGATTTTGTACGGTGCAGGAATTGCCGATTGAGTTTAGGTAAGACTTTTTCATAGTATAAACTTCAAACGCGTTTTTCTCGAAACAACGTTTTCAAAATCTAGCTCCATCGTATGTCTAAAAGTAATAAACCGATTCTCTTGAAATTTGAACCACATATTGTAAACATGATTCGCAACAAGATGACCCTCGATGGTTTTAAAATTTTGATTTTTACTCTTTTTTTTGTTGCGAAAAACTGCGAAAAAACGCGTTTTTTTTTACTTTTTTCGTTTTTCATCTGTCATTTTTTTATTTTTTGATAAAACTTTATATCCGAGGGTCATTTTGTAGCTGGTGTCATACTGAATCTAATGGACTTTGATTTTTTTGTTCCAGTCAAGCCGTTGCCGAGTTGTGATGGAGCTACCTAGCCCACCTATTTTCGAGGCATTACGTTGAACTATAGTTTTCGTACTTAAAAATGAATAAAAATGAATAAAATTTTTTTTTTAAATGTATTTCAAGACTTTATTTATCAAGCCCAACAACTTTTATATTCATATCTTTTATAAAATCCTCAAAAAAAAAAAAAAAATCGCGAAAATAGCCTTTTTTTCGTGGCTCCAAAGTGGACTGGCGCCTTAACGACGTATCTTCGTGCAGAAAAAAAGAGTCACGGGGAACTCGTTCGCGATGTTTAATAGACGCGATCTCGCATTTGCAATTCAGCGTACCCTCATATAAAAACGAGGTATTCGCAGGTGCTTCTCATTCCTGCGTGTACGTCTCCTTTATCGTTCTATCCGAAGGTATACGCACGATCAACGCGCGCTTTTAAGCCGTAAAACTGCGTATACCGCAGATCGAATTGTCAGCCAAGCCCATACGGAGTGCAATTTTACGAATACATCTTACAACTTTCAGCGGGGGTTCTCAATTGTTCAATCTCGAAACTACATTTTTCAAGTCAGAATTACGGATCCATAATAAACTAAAATGAATTTAAACGAATAAACGTGTTTTTCGACATTTTTAAATATATTTTCTAACGTAAAAATACATTTCACGTATTTGCGGGTAAAAACGAATTTTTGTTTGAGAAAAAGGGAGTTCGTTCTTGAACTTTTAATTGATATCTCATGATATATAAATATACGCGCAAGCATATATATACACACACGCATTATGACAATTATCATAGACTTTCTATCTCTCAATGACGAAAGTGCATGCATACTTCCCCCGAAAAATTCGAATTTCAGTAATAACAAGTCAATTCCACTGATTTTACGAACACGGAACAAACGATACTAGTTATCCACGAAATATATTGCGTCGCTCGTCTCCGTACAAACCCGTGGAATTTACTCGATGGCTTGGCAACGAGACTCGCGGGATGTGTCGTTCGACGAGTTTGCACACGCGTCGTTGAATAGCGAGATATAGGAGGTCGCTTTGCCGCCGAACATTATTATAATCCGAGACACAGGCACACACACACACAACACACATGCACACGAGTGCGAGAAGCGAGTTGTACGGATTTTCCAATGTGTGCGCGTTTTCTTGTTGGCCTCTTCGCTTTGTCCCCATGCCCTCGACGCGACGTCGCCGTCCCGAGGCTTTTATCTAGTTTTTGGCTCAAAAAAAAAAAAAAAATAATACAATATGAAACAGAAAGGAAAGAAAATGTTTGCGGAGATTGACTCGCGTTGGTCTCGGTTCAATGAACCCGGCTCGCATATCGCTTGTATGATTATATATATATATACACCCGAGCAGAAATTTGTTCAGGGTGAAATCCGGACCGGATCAGGCTGCCACAATAGCAAATCCGGGCCGGATCAGGCAAATTTAGTCCGGCCCTGATCAGGGATGTATCGCTTTTGCAAATTCAGGCCCGGATCAGGCACCTTATCAGGCTCTGATCAGGCGCTTTATCAGGCCCGGATCAGGCACCTTACCAGGCTCGGATTAGGCACTATATCTGGCTCGGATCAAGCAACTTATCTGGCCCGGATCAGGTGCCTCATCCAGCCTGAGACATGCGTGTCATCTGGTTCAATCATTTGATTAATTTTTTGTTAAAAAATAGATCAACATTTATTAAATTATTATCGCAGTTACACGTTATCAAGTTTACTAACGTTATTAAAAATATGAAACATATGAAAACATTTTTTTAAAGTTTAAGTTTTTATTTTACTTGACTTGATCGTTTAGTTTTTGTTCCGGTTTTGGCGATGACCGTCCCAATCTTTCCGGCCCAATCTGTCCGGCGCAAATCATGCGTGCCTTATCAGGGCGCCTTATTGATACCTGATAAGGCTTCTATCCGGCGCAAATCAGGCGTGCCTGATCAGGGCGCCATATTGATCCCTGCTCAGGCCCCTGTCTGGCGCAAATCAGGCGTGCCTGATCAGGGCGCCTTATTGATCCCTGCTCAGGCCCCTGTCCGGCGCAAATCATGCGTGCCTGATCAGGGCGCCTTATTGATACCTGATAAGGCCCCTGTCCGGCGCAAATCATGCGTGCCTGATCAGGGCGCCTTATTGATCCCTGATCCGGCCCTGATGGATCCTCAGGCAGCCTGATTAGATTTCTGCTCGGGATATATATAGGTATATTAATATTTAAAGCGGGCAACCACATTAGATGCTTCAAAAAATCAATTTTTTTAAATTTTATAAATCGTTAGCAAAATATCTTAAGAATATACCCTGAAAATTTCAAAACGATATTCGGTTTCCTTCTAACGGTATGTATTGGGACCGGATAAAAAATCAACGTACGGCATACAGCATTGGTATTCGTCTGCCGACGTTGTAATAGCACTCAATTAACCATTTATCTGTATTGTCTAGCCTTTTGCAATAATTAATAGTAATTTCGGGGATACATGCTCAGTTGAACATGCTCAGCTAGAGCATGTTCACCATACACTTCCACTAAAATACGATGAGCTTCAGCAGCACTTTTGTTCATATTAAAGTAATGAAGTAAAACTCCCGGCAAAAACACTTTATTCGGCACAAATGTTGACATATTCAATACATTATAAAGTGTTGTTATTTACGATTAAAAAAGAGGTTATGTACAGAAAATGACATTCAATGATAGCTGTTTCACGATTAATACATTACTGTCGGTGCCAACGAAATACTGTATACTACACGGAGAGAATTAAAAAATAATTTTTGTCGTGAATTTCACGGTAAAAATTACCGTGATATATTTCCATGTGGCGACAAGTGAGAGAAGCATAATAATTCGTATGCGACAAGTTTTTTTTTAACTCACGTTACAGAAAATTTCAAATACGTAGCTAAAATTTTACTATTCAAGAAGGGTAGCGCGCACGATAATTTTTACCGAGAGCACAATACATTTTCCTATAACACTCATTAAATTTTATAATAAATCTTAAAATAACTGTTATAAAGACGATACTTTTTTTTATAGACATTTTTCAAAGGCATAAAATAATAAAATGCATAGTAAAATTTCGCTGATATTATATATTTTTTAAATTTAAGTTTTGCGTATTTTGTTACACATGAAAATTTACTAGAAAATCTGGTAAAATTTTCTATCTGAAGAAGAAATTTTATATTATTTTCGTGAAAATCTGTGTTTTACTCACTAATAATAAGCGAAGTTTCAGGGTTGTCATCTGGTTACCGTTACTGCACGGTCATTTTTAACATTTAACTCTCTCCGTGTACCTACGCCATTTCTTGTAAAACGCTACGAATTAATTCCAACACCTAATAGATAGTTTAGTTATACTTAACGCTTATAGTTGTGTTAACCATATTATGATTGCGGTGTGTCTATAAACAATAGGAAATTGACTACACCCTCTTTTACCATGAGCGTTTTTTTTTCTTTTAAATATCATACACGTTTTTCTCAGTGTGAGTGGACGCGGTGAGGAGTGCGCGGAAAAATTGTAATGCGAGATCGTGGCAACAGTAATTCGAGTAATATAAGGCGTTATAGTTGATCCGGAACGACCGACAAAATATATATGTCACCCTTTATCGGGAGCTACGAATATGTGTGCACATTTCTTTTTTTTTCTGCTTTTTGCTTCATTTTTTTTCTTTGAGTGTGTTTGTGTGCGCGTAGTCTTTCTGCTTTTTGCTCCTTCTCTCCAAGAGAGAGAAAGAGAGAGAGAGAGAGAGAGAGAGAGAGAGAGAGAGAGAGAGAGGGAGAGAGAGAGAGAGAGAGAGAATTGCATATTCGCAACTCATTGACACAGTTCTCTAGTAATCCAAGGCCTGCTCACTGACCCAATAACTGCAGAGGGACACTTTTGACGAAAAACCATTTTGTGACATCGCTCATTAGAGATAATTTAGGAATATTTGATGAAGCAGCCAGCCGCCAGCGTACCGAGGCGACGAGACACTTCGCGGAAAAAAAAAAAACTTAATCAAGTAATTCCCGCGTAGCCAGGCCATTTCGGGAGGCTCTGATTAAAAAATGCATATTTGATTGGATCACGTCTGGATCGCGTTGAAAATAGAATGAAAGACAATTATATATAGACGTTGCTGTAATATTTGGTCTATTGATATGATAATTATGACTAATAACGTTGAAGTTTGCATCGTTGGAATGCAACGATTTCTTTTTGTTTTTCCCCTTTTGATTCCTTTATTTTTTACTCATTGTCCAAAGCCGTTTTCTTGCTAATTGGAGTCGTAGATCTCCAATGAGAAGACGTAACAAAGTTGGAATTATTTTCGTTGTCTAAATCGGTCGAAAAACTTTTGAGAAATTAAAAAGAATTACTTTCCATTGCATTCCAATGATGCAGACGTCAACGTCGTTTATGACTTTGCGTCTGTTATCATTAATATTTGTTTTTCAAATATTCTTATAATAACTATGATTATAAGATCTAATAATAATTATTATTATTAATAATATTACATTATTAGTATTCATTATTATTTTACCTTTTTTTTCGAAAATTCGTCGATTTTACATTTTTTACACGATAACTTTTTCTTCGACAAGCAAAAAATATTCACTATTATCATTACCATTCATTATTCCTATTATTATCGTCGTTGTAATAACCTACTCCATTATAAGAAGCTAAGCTAACATTTTTGTGATTGTGAAATATCGTTGATTTGGGACTTTTTACACATTTTTTTTGCTGCTTCTTAAGGTATTACTGGATGGATATTGAAAAATCGCCCAAAAAAGTATTGAAAATTTGAGGAATGACAGTCCTTAATAGAATACATGAATTAATTTTTAAAAATTATCCAAATAATATATTGTTTTTTTTCGAATTTTTTTATTAAGCTCTCGCTAAGGTGATTTTCTATAGATTTTTTTTTTATTTTGAGGTCTCATTCAGGACTAAATGATTACCTGCACGTTTTCAAAAGGATTCACCGTTCCGTTTTCGAGATATTGGCAATGAAAGATTTCATGGTTTTACACGTGTTGTTATGGGGAGCAGTGGAAAATTTCACATTTCACGCAATAACTTCGAAACTTTTCTACAGATTTTTTTTTTAATTCTCAATTACAGAGGAACGTATGACGAAGTGGGTAAAAAAAAATCATGAATTTTGACCATCTAGTGTCAGAGATATAGCGATTTAAATAAAGCAATGTCTAGCGACGCTAGCGCCACGAAGCGACTGGAGCAGACTAGAACTAGATTACAGTACTTGTCTGCATCAAAAGACGCGGCAGCGTCTTGACGCCAAGTAATAAAAAAAATTGACTGTCACGACAACGACACGCCGTGACTCTTTATACACCAAGATGGGCTTTAGCAGACGACTTTTTAACTTAGAATCGACATTACGCGAAAACGCGGAGACGAATCGAAAATCTAATGACATTTTACCAATGATATCCGTATACGCAGAGTATCTACATATTCGTAGCCGGAATGGATAGTCTGATACAAAAGTGAGGGTTAGGTAAACATTATATTAGGCGTTTTCATCATCCCGAGCAGAAATTTGTTCAGGGTGAAATCCGGACCGGATCAGGCTGCCACAATAGTAAATCCGGGCCGGATCAGGCAAATTTAGTCCGGCCCTGATCAGGGATGTAACGCTTTTGCAAATTCAGGTCCGGATCAGGCACCTTATCAAGCTCTGATCAGGCGCTTTATCAGGCCCGGATCAGGCACCTTACCAGGCTCGGATTAGGCACTATATCTGGCTTAGATCAAGCAACTTATCTGGCCCGGATCAGGTGCCTCATCCAGCCTGAGACATGCGTGTCATCTGGCTCAATCATTTGATTAATCTTTTGTTTAAAAATAGATCAAGATTTATTAAATTATCATCGCAGTTACACGTTATCAAGTTTACTAACGTTATTAAAAATATGAAACATATGAAAACATTTTTTTAAAGTTTAAGTTTTAATTTACTTGACTTGATCGTTTAGTTTTTGTTCCGGTTTTGGCGATGACCGTCCCAATCTTTCCGGCCCAACCTGTCCGGCGCAAATCATGCGTGCCTGATCAGGGCGCCTTATTGATCCCTGCTCAGGGCCCTGTCTGGCGCAAATCAGGCGTGCCTGATCAGGGCGCCTTATTGATCCTTGCTCAGGCCCCTGTCCGGCGCAAACCATGCGTGCCTGATCAGGGCGCCTTATTGATACCTGATAAGGCTTCTATCCGGCGCAAATCAGGCGTGCCTGATCAAGGCGCCTTATTGATCCCTGCTCAGGCCCCTGTCCGGCGCAAATCATGCGTGCCTGATCAGGGCGCCTTATTGATCCCTGCTCAGGCCCCCGTCTGGCTCAAATCAGGCGTACCTGATCAGGGCGCCTTATTGATCCCTGATCCGGCCCTGATGGATCCTCAGGCAGCCTGATTAGATTTCTGCTCGGGATTACTTTATAAGTTTTTACATCCCGATAAGATGTACAACCTACTGTTATAAGGATATTTCGCAATATTTTGAAGCTATCATCGATTGAATGGAGAATAAACTTTTCAACGTGACTGTGGCGCGACTACTACCTGAAATGTAAAGAATTTTGTTCGAAATTCTCTTATTAAAATATATAAGTTTTGACACTTATACTACAGTACCAATTTTGACCTAATCTTTTTTAGATTCTTGAATAAATGATTTCAGTAAACGTCCAACGTCTCCAGCTGGTACGGATCGGTATCTTTTGGTGATGATTTTTACATTCATCCCTGGGATCCGATTGGATATCGAACTAGATCTTTTTCTAGAAGTTCGGCATTTCTAGCCTGATTCCTATGCAAAGTTTCTATTTGGATTCTGACTAGAGTCCTTAATACTTCCGGATTAGGATCCTGGCTGGAATCTGATTTGCGAGGGTTAACATTTTGCGCCCGGATCCGTTCCGACGTTCGACTGGATCCCGCTTGAGAAACCAGGATCCTAGTCCGAATCGGACCGCATCCATGACAATATTTCTACACGGGACGTTCTTATCATTACTTCACACTAATTCGTGCGTGAAACTGTCGATCAGCGATGAGTCGAAGCATCTGCCTATGTTCAAAAGTGTTTTTTTTTCAATTGTATATTTTATCGAAACGGCGTAGACGATAGATTAAAAATTTGGAGGGTTTATTCAGTATATGAAAAAGAATATACTGTATAAATTTAAATCAAATGTAGCATTTCGTCACTAGCCCGCAACTCCTCAACGAGCGAAAAATGGGATATGCTTATTTTGTCCGATGAAGGTTGCACGAGCCGACCCCCCCCCCCCCCCCCCCCCTTTCCGCTGCGGTCCTCGTAGCTTTGCACTTTACCTTGCCCTTTCAACATCGAAAGGCGAGTCCTAGAGATTGTTGACTATTTACGGAGGATAGATTTACGAAAGTGCCTTGTTGAAATGATTCGCGGAGAAGGTCAAAAGTTCCCTTTCCTTTTTCTCCTCTTTCTGTCTGTCTGTCTGTCTGTCTGTCTGTCTCTCTCTCTCTCTCTCTCTCTCTCTCTCTCTCTCTCTCTCTCTCTCTCTCTCTCTCTCTCTCTCTCTATATATATATATATATATATATATATACACACACACAGGGTGTCCCAGGACGGAATGTCATCCCTGAAATGGGGGGTTGGGGGTGAAATTCTGAGTCGATTGATATAAGCATGTATGGTTCCCAGATCAACCCCTGAATTATTATTAATTTTTAAAGACGGGCCAATCAGGCGCCCCCGATGAGCGGGCTCACGTCGGTGAGCGATACGCGCGTGTGGCGGTGCCTGGCGGAGCACCGCTCATCGGGCGCGCCTGATTGGCCCGTCTTTAGAAATTAATAATAATTCAGGGGTTGATCTGGGAGCCATACATGCTTATATCAATCGACTCAGAATTTCACCCCCAAGCGGCGCAGCCTCTTGTAATTCGTTCTCGCGTGTTCGCCTGCGTCGTCGGAACATCATGGTAAACACCTGTGCCGCTATCACACCAGAAACTATTCGAAGGTCAAGAGAATCATTCATCCGACGTCTTAAAAAATGTGTCGAGGTTAATGGCCATCAGTTCGAACATTTGTTACGATAAATTTTCTGCACAAAAAATTCAATTACATTATTCGGATATTTTTATGGTCAATACCATCACGGTTTTCCGTTTTTACACGTGTATTTTGATGAAAAATCATTTCAACGTCATGATATCATGGGTGGTTGGATTCGTCTGAATATCAGCTACGTCTTAATAAATAAAAAAAAACATGTTCCCATTTGAAAAATCATTGATGACATTGAGAACGCAAAAACTATGACCTTGATAAAAATGAATTTTTCACCACTGTATCAGCCCTCCGAAATCAATCAAATTACCTCCTGACATTTTTTTCGTCGGTCTAAAGGCAACGGAGATATTTGGGGTGGTCACGTTAAATGGTCCATCCTGTATAGTAATACCAATAATACTTTTTTTTATCATTCGAATTGCCACGATGTTGAAGTTTGCATCGTTGAAACGCAAGGAAATTTTTCTCTAATTCTTTTATTTCCTCATTTTCATTATCACGCCAAATCTTTTCTCACATATTCAGACTGCAAGATCTCCAATAAGAATTTCGAAAAAAAAAAAAAACGTTTGGGTGGCTTTTCGAGGCAGAAATTTGCCAAAAAAAAAATTCGTATACGTAACTTTCGTTGCGTTCCAACAATGCAAACTTCAATATTATGAATTTCCGCGCTTTTTTAATTGCATTGGCTAACAAAATTAACTCAACAAGGTCACGTGTTCACGATTAAAAAAAAAAGTTTTCTCGTTGGCTGAAGGCAAGATTCGAACAGGAATCTTCATGGAATGAAGGGATTTCTATTTAATTGCATGCATCCATTCCGAGGCAGGGGAGATGACTTCAGCGCGGTTCGCGGTACAAATGAGACACGATGCTAGTGGAATATGGGACGTGATACACTATCTTGATGTAACACTGATTCATTGACAGAGTAAGAGTGAGAGAGGGAGAGAGAGAGAGATAGAGATAACATCCTCGACGTTCATTAATGATTCACTCGATCGACCGCCATGCCGGTTCGATTTCGCATGTACACGTGTTCCAGCTGTGTCTAGATTTAAATGCAATTTCCGACGTCTTCGCGAGACTACAAACTTCGTAGATATATATATATATATATATATATATATATATATATGTGTACCTACAGCGTAGTACATATGCTCACAATGTCGGTCTTCTCAAACGCGTAAGTACACGAATAGAACGGCAGATGAATTTCGATGCATCGTAATGATATTGTAGTTCGCATTGGACGCATTGGACATTGCGCACGAAACGCAACGAAAGTTCATTAAACCGGGATTTTTCTCTTTTCTTTGCAAATTTGGTTTGCGAAAAATACTATTTAAAATATTTTTTTGAGAATTCTCATAAGAAATTTAAAGCCCAAATTCGATGGATAAGATTTTGGATGCTAAAGAAAATGGGGATAGACATTTTTTTTAAATGTTTTGTTGCCGTCGAATTGTTTACGAGATTTGAGCAAATTTTATCGGACTATGTAATAAGGTGGTCGATGATGATAAGGATAAAGTTCTGAAAAGCCCATACCGTGATTCGTGATCAGCGAGTCAAAATACAGTAGAACCTTGTTTATCCGACCTTCGATTAAGGCGACGTTCCGGCATTATCCGAGAGTCACCCAACTCATATCCGAGTCCTTCGCATTATCCGAGGTGTATCCTCGGATAATACGGAGAATCTCGGATGAAGAATCGGCTATGACTATGCGACTAGTCCTTATTGCTACTGTTTTCCGTGTTATCCGAGATTTCACTTATCCGAGCTACCCTCTCCCCGTATTACCTCGGATAAACGAGATTCTACTGTACATGGGACACGAAATTCCAAATTCATCGGTGGTATGGGCTTTTCGGAACTACGCCCATATACAGGGTGGACCACGCAACGTGTGCACCTCTTTTACGACCAAAATATGCGTTGCACAAAAAAATGTTTTATACAAAAGTTACATGGTTTATAAGGCTACACTATGTGGTGCATTAATTTTTTTTATAGGTGGAAGCGCTTCGAAGATTTGAAGGTCAACTTTATTTTTTCAAATGGAATGCTATATTGTTTATAGTGTAATATGATAGAGTATCGAATTCTGAGTAAAAAAGTATAGACCTTTATTAGCCCTAGAGTTAATAGCTAACGAGTAATTTCACTTTATTTCTTTAAAATTTTCTTCACGTAATATCAAGTTGGAGATTCAAATCTACTACAAATTTCTGAATGGCAGTGTTTACATCACAGTGTTTATCAATATGAACACATTTACCACATTACACACACTTATCATGATTCACAATCTTCTCAATGATTGTAATCCAGTATTAAAGTATCCTTCGGTGATTGTGCGTGATTATTATCAGAAAGATAAAAGTTAAAATGAATGAATGAATCTCCAACTTGATATTACGTGAAGAAAATTTTAAAGTAATAAAGTGAAATTACTCGTTAGCTATTAACTCTAGGGCTAGTAAAGGTCTATACTTTTTTACTCAGAATTCGATACTCTAGCATATTACGCTATAAAAAATATAGCATTCCATTTGAAAAAATAAAGTTGACCTTCAAATCTTCGAAGCGCCTCCACCTATAAAAAAAATAAATCCACCACATAGTGTAGCCTTATAAACCATGTAACTTTTGTATAAAACATTTTTTTGTGCAACGCATATTTTGGTCGTGAAAGAGGTGCACACGTTGCGTGGTCCACCCTGTATATAATTATTAGGTGTATGACTCAATTTTTACAGATTTTTCAGCAAATTTATTTAACCCTTAGTGTGCACACCTTCACAGCGAATCATTTCGTGCACATGGGGTCAATTTGACCCCATCCCATTTTTGACCTCGAATATCTCGGTAACTATGCGCTTTTCGGAATAAAAGGGTGGGTCACTTTTTGCAGTGAATCGATCAAACTTTAAGGCCGCGAAGTTAGATTTCCAAAAAAAGCTTTTATAATTGTTCAAAAACGTGCTTAAAGTTGATGGTACGCAAAAAAAGCGCTGCAAGTAAGAAAAAAATGTTGGGGTCAGGCTGACTCCGGATGCACACTAAGTGTTGATATAAAAAAATAGAGAACAATGAACTTAATATTGGAAATATTGTCCATCGTTTTCTATGACCTTGCGCCATCTCTCAGGTAACATACGAATGCCGTCGCGAAAGAAACTTGTAGGCTTCGAGGCGATAAAGTCATCGACGAATTTACGCACATCGTCCAGCGTTTTGAACTGTTTATCCACTAAGGCGTGCTTGCATTGACCGGAACAAATGGTAGTCGGATGGGGCCAAGTCTGGTGAATATGCCGCGTGCGGGAGAACTTCCCATCCCAAGTTCAAGAGGGTCTTCTGAGTCGCGCGAGCAACGGGAGGTCGAGCGTTGTCATACAGCAGTATGACTTGTCTGCTTTCTTGCCCAGTAAATAGCCTTTTCTGATCAAGTTCTTCGCTCAGTTTGTTCAATTGTCGGCTGTAGCGTTCCGCAGTCACCGTCTGACCAGTTTTCAGGAGTTCGTAATAAAGCACAACCTTCATATCCTGTCCAGGGCGCGGCTGGTCACTAAGATCGAAATTACCACTTCTAAAACGTTTGTACCAATAATTACACGTTTCATAAGACACAACGTCAGCACCAAGTACACTACAAATTGATTTCCGTGCTTCAGAAGCATTTTTTCCTTGTTGGAATTCGTATAAAATGCAGTGCTGAATGTGCTGTTTATCAGTTGCCATCGTAAATTCTGCTATTCTGAGAGGTTATGTAACTCACGTAGACTTGTCGTTCGGTGTTCTGAAACCTTGCGTCCGATCCTTTCAAAACCACAAAAGACCGCGAAAATATTTCTATATTAAATATAGTTTTAAGTTCGAAGAAAAAATCTGTAAAAATTAAGTCATACATCTAATATATATATATATATACACTACCGGCGAAAAGTTTTCGGACAAAAATTCAAAAAAATTCCACAACCATTTTCTATGCTATTTCGCCGATAGTTGACATAAATTAATTTAATAAACGGCATTTTGAAGGGGAGGAATTCGCCTTCATTCCAATTTTTTTTGAAAAATTTTTACTAATTTTTTACGACTAGTACGCTTTTTCGAAAACGACAATTTTTCGCCTTTTTTGTTCCTTTTCTGGTGGACCCCGTTTAAAGAAGTGTTTCCAATGCATCTCTTTGACCGGAATTATAAAGGAGGAAGCTCAAGCTTCGATTTTGTTTTTTTTTAAAGCTTCGTACGATTTTTTTTTCTCAAGATATTTTGATTTTTTTTCAAAGAGACAATTTGAAAAACATGGATGGATAGTGAGAGAGTGAGAATGTGAGAAAAGATTGATAATGAGAGAGAGAGACAGCAACTCATATTATTTGCATGTACTTTTTTTCATCACTCGAAAAGTCTGATTACATTTCCAATGCCATAAAATAGTTGCACTTTGTGTAATATCTGTAGATTTATTAAACTTGAGTTACAAATTTTTCTCAAATTTCCTTCCTCTACTCCGTATGCATACAACAAAAGTTATTTCGCGTTATTACAACCACAAGCAAAAAAAGGTATGACGATACAATGGTGTAATTTCGGGTATTTAAAGAAAGAAAAAAAAAACAAAACAAAATCATATCTCAATTACCGTGACACTTAGGACATAGGGTCTAAGGGTAAAAAAAACTAGCAAATGACTCCCTCAATCCCTCAAAAATTTGTGTCGGTCCATCCGCCAAAGCCCCTGTATATGTAAAATATATATTATATTATATAATTATATATATATATATTATATTATATGATAAATATTATATTATATTAATAATTATATAATATTATGATTATTATTACAAATATTATTATGTAACAATTACGATTACTAATACATAATAATAACAAATATTATTTTTATTTTACCTGTCGTAATATTATATAATATATATTATATTATATTAATAATTATATAATATTATGATTATTATTACAAATATTATTATGTAACAATTACGATTACTAATACATAATAATAACAAATATTATTTTTATTTTACCTGTCGTAATAATGAAAAACCGTAAAAATTTAGCAGACCGCACATTTGAACATAAAAAGTCTATACAATGATGAGGAAAAAATAAAAAAAAGCCGGGGTACAAGAGAGCCTAGAGACACATGGGTCATTAAGTCCCGGGACTGACACACAGATGGCGCCGCCAATGCCATGCCGCTTTTGTTTTTCGGTAGTACCAACCTTCAAAAGATAAGTGTAAAAATTTCATGACATTCGGTTCAGTCGTTGTCAAGATATTGAACGTTAAGTGACGTTACATTTGTTTTTGCTTAAACGATGGATAAAAACGAGTTTCGTGTGTTAATCAAAAACTGTTTTTTAATGGGAAAAAAAATACCGTTCAAGCTCAGCAATGGCTTGAAAAGTGTTACCGGGAAAAGTGCCCATCGAAAACAACCATTTGCCGATGGTATGCGGATTTTAAACGCGATCGAACAACCACCGAAGACGCGGAGCGCTCAGGTCGTCCAATTGAGGTGGCTACGCCCGAAAACATCGAAAAAATTCGGAAAATTCTTATGTCCGATCGTAAAGTGGAAGTTGCACGAGATAGCTGACATCCCAAAGATATCAAAAGACACCGTGTTCAAAATTGTGCATGAAAGTTTGGGTATGAAAAAACTTTTGTCCAAGTGGTTGCCGCGTTTGCTCACAGTGGAACAAAAACAACAACGAATTGATGATTCGGAGCGCTGTTTGAAGCTGTTTACGCGGTGATAGAAAGGATTTTTTGCGTCGATACATAACAATGGATGAAACATGGATTCATCACTATACGCCGGAGTCGAAAAGAGCGTCAGCCGAGTGGAGAGGAGAGCCTATTTTGAGGCAAAAGAGCAAATCGTTCTATAAGAAAGGCATCGAAAGTTTAGAAAAAAAAAAACGTTGGAATGATTGTATCGCTATGGAAGGTGACTACGTTGATGAAAGTCGCATTTTGCAAAAAAAAAAAATGTGTTTTTACTGCTTAGTCCCGGTACTGAATGATCCATGTGTTAGCTCAGCGCCCCTTGTGTTTACTTCGTGTGTTGTGTCGTTCAAGCGCTGCATCTGACATAACGTAACACATGAAGCGCCGGTGATCGAGAAAACACAACGCATATCATCGTTATCATAATTATCACGGTCGTGAAAATCTGGTGAAAAATTACCGATCTCATGCATCGTAAAAAAAAAAAAAAAACGTAACATAAAATTGCCCAACTGGATGTTTTTTCAATAGAGGCGATTAGTGAAAAGAAAAAATTCCAACTCACATGCCGGTATTTTCTTGGTGTGTTGACTGAGGCGACACCAAGTGCACGAGTAATTTCGAACCTAAGGACGACGAACGCGCGACACGTTACACCCGCGGCGGCCATGTTTTTGCCGGTTACACGCACACCGAAATTTATTTTTCGCGAATGAAACGAGTGTAAGAGAGAGAGAGAGAGAGAGAGAGAGAGAGAGAGAGAGACTCGCGCGCTCCTATCTCACTCTCGCTTTGTCGTCGTCGTCGTCCCCCACCGCCCCCCTGGCGCCACTTTCGCCCGGCTTTTTATCTCTCTCGCACTATTCTCCGGTTGTATCCCTCTTTCTACTTTTTTATCGCTCGCTCTCTCCGTTGATCAGAGGGCGAGAATATATCACGCGCGCACGCGTGAAATTCGGTAATTTTCGTACATAAACACAGCACGCGAAAAAAAAAAAATCACGTCTTCGATAAAACGGCCGGACGGCCGCTAGCGCGCGACTGCCGCGACGAATACTCGACCCGCGCCGCAGGGATCACCGCGCTCGCTGGATCGGCGGCTCGACACAGCCGCGCGACACATTCCGAACGCCGCCGAAGATGCCGCAGTGGCGCTGCGCGCGCAACCACAACAAAGCGGCAGGCGCACGCGCGCGTACACGCTGGACCCCGTTGCTTCGCGACTTTTCTTCACGATTTACCTTTTTTTTTTTTTTTTACGCAACCGTTTTTTGAGTGACACTTTTGCTTTTTTTTTTTATTGTTATGGCACACAGGTTGAAAAAGTGACGAGCTGTTGTCCTGTAAAATGTTTCCTACAGTCGATCAATTCACGTCAAAATGTTGTCGCGTCGCAATATTTTAGATTGTGAAGCATAAGGCGCGCAGTTCTAGGCACACGTTGAATTTTACTGCATCGTGTCCAATGTTACATCGTGTACTACAATTTTTGGTACAATTTACACTACGTGTAGCCTTGTAAAGTTAGTTGTAAGCGAAAAAAAAAAAAAAAAACCTTCGTTCAATCACTGGTCAATGGTATTTTGAAGAAATGTGCAAAATTTTAAGTTCGGTGCATTAGTTTTTGAGAAATCGTGTCAACCGACTTCAAAAATAGTGTTTTGAGAAAAATGCGTATACCTGCGTCGCTCCAGGCCGGTCTTTCCCAACTGGGGGAATTCCCAAGGGCTCTCTCTCTCCTAGACTTTTACTCCGATTGACTTAAAACTTTGAGAGAATATTCTAGACTTATTGTATTGGGAGTACAAATTAATTCGGTCCGTTTTTTTGTGGCAAAAAATCCATTTTTTTTCAAAATAAAAGGTATGAATAGATTAAGGGGCCAGTTCACTTTGAAAATTTCAAAAAATCGAAAGCAAGCAAGATTTGAAGAAATCGACGATGATGAGCAATCAGAAGGGATTTTGTACGGTGCAGGAATTGCCGCTTGAGTTTAGGTAAGAGTTTTTCATAGTATAAACTTCAAACGCGTTTTTCTCGAAACAACGTTTTCAAAATCTAGCTCCATCGTATCTCTGAAACTAATAAGCCGATTCTCTTGAAATTTGAACCACATATTGTAAACATGATTCGCAACAAGATGACCCTCGATGGTTTTAAAATTTTGATTTTTACTCTTTTTTTTTGCGAAAAACTGCGAAAAAAACGCGTATTTTTTTACTTTTTTCGTTTTTCATCTGCCATTTTTTCATTTTTTGATAAAACTTTATATCCGAGGGTCATTTTGTAGCTGGTGTTATACTGAATCTAATGGACTTTGATTTTTTTGTTTCAGACAAGCCGTTGCCGAGTTGTGATGGAGCTACCTAGCCCACCTATTTTTGAGGCGTTACGTTAAACTATAGTTTTTGTACTTAAAAATGAATAAAAATGAGTTAAATTTTAAAAAAAATGTATTTCAAGACTTTATTTATCGAGCCCAACAACTTTTATATTCATATCTTTTATAAAATCCGCAAAAAAAAAATCGCGAAAATAGCCTTTTTTCCATGGCTCCAAAGTGCACTGGCCCCTTCAATAATAAAAGTGACACTTATCCTCAAAACTCATAGAAACTTTTGTTTTTGTCTTTAAAACACTTACTGCGCACAGCCGTATAGTGTAAGTTCCGCGACGAGCAAGTATTACAAACTAGAAAAATTTCGTGCACTGTCAAAATTCAATATTAACCTAAGAAATTTGTTTCAACGACACTTGTGATTATTTTTTTTAAATTATAATCTTTCGACTATCGACAATTTATATTCATTGGCTATTTTAAATATAAATAAGCTTTCGTCCATTCACTGGTTGTTGTACTTTACGATAAAACTCAACGAACGAGCGAAATTTCGAAACGCTGTCAAAGTCTCAACGTCCGGTGGCGCTGCGTTCGCGCTCCCCATCCCTTTTTTTTTTTTTTTTTAAATTTCCATCGTCCAAACGTCACCGTCCGTTTGATTCGACAGTCGATTTCGCGTCTCCGTTAAAGTTTCGAATCGAGCAAATGCGCCCGTGTCTCTCGTCTACCGTGGCAGTCGCGTGGGTATTGAAAAACGAGAGCGATGACAATTACAATGACGCGGGTAATTGGTTTCGTCAATACGGAAGTATGCGTGTTGCGGCTGATAATGTCGCCTCGTCCATGTCACCGGAAGTCTTCACGTCGCTGTCACTTGCTCGCGTCGCGCTTACGATATTACTTCGTATCGGCTTTCTCCTCGTGCAAATCGGCAGTGTACCAGTGACGAATATTAATCTGATAATGCTTCAGAATATCGTTGATTTTTCGTGGAACACGTTGATCTGGCTGGTGGGAGGTTACGCGATCGGTTACAACGGCGACGTGGCTGGTATGATCGGTCAAGGTCGTTGGATCGGTAGTGATCCGGAAACAATAGACAAGGAGGCGATTATCGTCGGTTGGCAAGCCGCCGTGATCGCTTCGGGCATCAGCACGTGTTTACTCGTCGGCAGAACTCACATCATCGGTTATCTCGTGATCGGCACACTCGTTTCCGGTTTGATTCAACCGTTCGCCGTTCACTGGGCCTGGACGAGCGACGGTTGGATGGCGCGGCAACATTTTCTCGGCAGTGACGTGACCTTTCGTGACTTTGCCGGCTCGACTCTTGTGCACACGATCGGTAGTATCGTCGGTTTGATCGGATGCCTCGTGCTTGGCAGAAGAATTCTCAGACTGCGGGACATAGACGATGCCAGCATACCAGCCGATTCGGCTGGCGTTGCTCTCGCTGGCTATTTTCTCGTACTGCTCGGTCTTCAGGTACGCTGTTATACACTGCCAAAAAGAAAAAAAAATTTAATTCAAATACGATGTATTTAAGGTGGTAGTCGCGCCAAGGCGTTTTCCTATAGATTTTTCTTTTATTTTGAGGACTTATTCGGGACACTATTAAGTGATTATCTGCAAATTTTTAAAAGGATTCACCGTTGTGTATTCGAGATATTGGCGATCAAAGATTGCACGGTTTTACACGTGTTCTTGTGGGGAGCAGTGGACAATTTCACATTTCACGCAATAACTTCGAAACTTTTCTACGGATTTTTGTTTTTTAATTCTTAATTACAGAGGAACATATGACGAAGTGGGTAAAAAAAAATCATGAATTTTGACCGGCTCGTTTCGGAGATGTAGCGATTTAAATGAAGCAATGTCTAGTGACGGTAGCGCCATGAAGGGGCCGGAGCAAACTAGAACTAGATTACAGTTGTGTGTGCGTATCCGTACACGCAGAGTATCTACGTATTAGTAGCCGGAATGGATAGTCTGATACAAAAGTGTGGGTTAGGTAAACATTATATTAGGCATTTACATCATTACTTTATAAGTTTTCAACTTCCGATAAGATGTACAACCTACATTGTAAGGATATTTCGCAGTATTTCGAAGCTTGCGTCGATTGAGCGGAGAGTAAACTTTTCAACGTGACTGTGGCGAGACTACACGGAGAGAATTAAAAAGTAATTTTTGTCGTGAATTTCACGGTAAAAATTACCGTGATATATTTCAATGTGGTGAGAAGTGAGAAAGGCATAATCATTCGTATGCGACAAGTTTTTTTTAATTCACGTTACAGAAAATTTCAAATACGTAGCTAAAACTTTACTATACAAGAAGGGTAGCGCGCACGATAATTTTTACCGAGAGCACAATACATTTTCCTATAACACTCATTAAATTTTATAATAAATCTTAAAATAACTGTTATAAAGACGATACTTTTTTATAGACATTTTTGAAAGGCATAAGATAATAAAATGCACAGTAAAATTTCGCTGATATTATATATTTTTTAAATTTAAGTTTTGCGTATTTTGTTACACATGAAAATTTACTAGAAAATCTGGTAAAATTTTCAATCTGAAGAAGAAATTTTATTTTATTTTCGTGAAAATCTGTGTTTTACTCAGTAATAATAAGCGAAGCTTCAGGGTTGTCATCTGGTTACCGTTACTGCACGGTAATTTTTAACATTTAATTCTCTCCGTGTACTACCTTGAATCAAATTTTTTGTTTCAAAATTAAATTTAAATAATTTAAATAATTTCAAATTAACCCTTCATGGTGACGCATCCAAATTCAATCGCGGAGGTCACACCTGGATCGATTCTACCCAGTCGGTTTTCAAAAAAGTATTGTGACCAAACTATCCGTCCGAAGTGGTCCAAAAAAATTACGGAACATGCTTTGAACTTTCTAGATGATGTACGAAAAATTTATTTATAAGAAATAAAATGGCGACACGTTAAAAAAAAATCATAAAGAGATGAAAACGCAAAAAAGACACTTTTTCGCTAAAAAAATCATAGTTCCATGAATTTTCAACATTTTTACCTAAAATTTGGAACTGATACTCCGTAGATACGCTACTTTTGGGAAAAAAAATAGTAGTATAGTGCGCGTTCCAAAAAAGGTATTTGTTCCGACATGTGAGAGGGTAAATTTTATGGTATGAGGATACTTCAAACTCCAGGGAAGTTGGTGAATACAGTCCCATTCGAAGCCGGGAATATATTTACGCCAAAAGTTGATCGACGGGTTGATTCTATCCAGTGTGTGGACACGAAGATTTAAATAAATAAATATTAGATTCAAATTAAATAAATAAATATAAAACACGATCCATCGTACGAATACGAGAAAGGAATATAGGTTCATGACATAAAAGTGCGTTGAAAAAAAGTTAAATTATTTTTCATTTTTTTTTTCACTAACAAGGCTGTTATTTAGAAAAAAAAAAATTATGTCGTCGTGTCTTTTATTAACAGGCGCGTCAATTTATGTATAGAAAGACTAAACCTTTTTCTCAATTGCAGAATGCTATAAAAGTTTTCTAATGAAAACAAAGCCATGAGATTTTTGAGAGACTGAATCGTGTACCATTTTTCCGTCTGTCACTTTTGTCTTGTACTACCAGATGAAACAAAATCACAGATTTATTACGAATAAATGAAATATTTAGTTATTAGACGATATTAAATAGATCTTAATTTGCATAAATAAATATATTTAAAATAAATAATTTTATTAATGGAATGCAATAGGAACAAGTTGGTTTCACAAAAAATCTAGTTAAGGAGTTTCGGGACACTTAAGGGCGGAGTAAGGTTAAGTCGGTGAAAAAAAGCATATTTTCAAGAATTTTTTTAGACGATACAGGTAATGCTAGTTTATTTAATTAATTTCCATATAATAATACAACATCTGAACTATATTTTCCTAAATTTTCATTGCAAAATATTGATAAATAAGCCGTTGGCAGCACATCTCCGCAGGCGCCTAAAAAAAAAGTTGTTTTGCGGTGTACGCTATAACTCGTCACTGGATCATCTGAAACAAAAAAATCAAAATGCGTTTATTAGGTGAAATGTTTCTCGAGGTAACGCTGCCGAGTTTTTTTTTTATAATTATTTTTTGTCTTACAATAACAAATTTGCCGATTTTTTTTTAGCGAAAATCGCGTTTTTGACTTCCAAGTGCTACCGAAAATGAAAAAATCGATAAAAAAAAACTCGGCAGGGTTACCCCGAGAAACATCTCACCTAATAAACGCATTTTGATTTTTTTGTTTCAGATGATCCAGTGACGAGTTATAGCGTACACCGCAAAACAACTTTTTTTCGAGGCTCCTGCGGAGATTTGCTGCCAAAGGCTTATTTATCAATATTCGGCAATGAAAATTTAGGAAAATATAGTTCAGATGTTGTATTATTATAAGGAAATTAATTAAATAAACCAGCATTATCTGTATCGTTTAAAAAAATTCTTGAAATTATGCTTTCTTTTCACCGAATTAACCTTACCCCGCCCTTAACGAAATGGTACCATTTGATTCAAATTTATACAGTAAATTCTTTGTCATATACTGAATGTACCCTTCAAATTTTAAATCGATCGTCTACACCGTTTCTATAAAATTGACAATGGAAGAAACACTTTTTAACATAGAGCATTTAACATTATGACACTGATGATGAATTTGTCATAATGTACTGAGTGATTTGACAATTTTTCATAACATTTTTAAAAAATGTTCACACTATTTCGTGCGTGAAACTGCCATGCGGCCATGAGCGTAGGCAGTTTAAATATCTCCTTATGTAAAAAACGGTTTTGTTTTATTGTTAATTTTATAAGAACGTTGTAGACGACCGATTGAGGGGCCAGTCCACTTTGGAGCCACGAAAAAAGGCTATTTTCGCGATTTTTTTTGAGGATTTTATAAAAGATATGAATATAAAAGTTGTTGGGCTTGATAAATAAAGTCTTGAAATACATTTTAAAAAAATGTTTAATTCATTTTTATTCATGTTTAAGTACAAAAACTATAGTTTAACGTAACGCCTCAAAAATAGGTGGGCTAGGTAGCTCCATCACAACTCGGCAACGGCTTGTTTGAAACAAAAAAATCAAAGTCCATTAGATTCAGTATGACACCAGCTACAAAATGACCCTCGGATATAAAGTTTTATCAAAAAATAAAAAAATGGCAGATGAAAAACGAAAAAAGTATTTAAAAAACGCGTTTTTTTCGCAGTTTTTCGCAAAAAAAAGGAGTAAAAATAAAATTTTTAAAACCATCGAGGGTCATCTTGTTGCGAATCGTGTTTACAATATGTGGTTCAAATTTCAAGAGAATCGGTTTATTAGTTTTAGAGTTACGATGGAGCTAGATTTTGAAAACGTTGTTTCGAGAAAAACGCGTTTGAAGTTTATACTATGAAAAATTCTTACCTAAACTCAATCGGCAATTCCTGCACCGTACAAAATCCCTTCTGATTGCTCATCATCGTCGATTTCTTCAAGTCTTGCTTGCTTTCGTTTGGTTCTGGTCTCTTTTGAGCACTCAGAATTGCGGCGGTTTGCAGAGCGAACACGCTCGTGTCATCGCGATTGTCGGCGAATCCGATGGCGATTGGGCCGAGTTTGACGCCCATTATTTCCATTATTTTAAGCACTGGACGAAATCCTTCATTAAAGACACACGCGGAAACTTTGCAGGCAATGTCTACGATTTTTTTGCCGTTGAACATGTGTTTAGGTGCCATATTCCATACACAGTTGTTAAAACTTTCATTATTGTTTTGCGTATGGCCACCTAAACACCTTTCGAGCAGTTCTGTTTTGGCGAGATCCTCGTAAATAGGTTTTAAAACTTCCTGTACTTTCTCAGGAAGAGCAGGAGGATGTTTGTGATGTTGCTGAAGTGCCTTAGCTTTGAGGTCGGCCGAGCGCGCTTTACGATCAGGTAGACGAAATGAGGTCCTGACGTTCAGGTAAAAAAAAAATACTTAGAGAGCTCGGATTTTCATAAAATTTTGACACAATATTTCTGAATGTATGTACTTTCGAAAACAGTCAAAAAGAAAATCGATTGTTTGAAATTTTCAAAGTGGACTGGCCCCTTAAAAATTTGGCGGGTGCATTCAGTTTATGAGAAAGAATTTACTGTATAAATTTCAATCAAATGGTAACACTTCACCACTTGTCCCGAAACTCCTTAATTCAAATAAAAAAAAACATCAAATAGACGCATCTAGTTAATATCAAAAGAATTTTTCTGTCAGTTTAGCTATAGCAATTAAAAAGTTCCTTTCGATAATATTCTCATACTCCTGAGCAGAAATCTAATCAGGCTGCCGGAGGATCCATCAGGGCCGGATCAGGGATCAATAAGGCGCCCTGATCAGGCACGCATGACTTGCGCCGGACAGGGGCCTGAGCAGGGATCAATAAGGCGCCCTGAACAGGCACGCCTGATTTGCGCCAGACAGCGGCCTGAGCAGGGATCAATAAGGCGCCCTGATCAGGCACGTCTGATTTGCGCCGGATAGAAGCCTTATCAGGTATCAATAAGGCGCCCTGATCAGGCACGCATGACTTGCGCCGGACAGGGGACTGAGCAGGGATCAATAAGGCGCCCTGATCAGGCACGCCTGATTTGCGCCAGACAGGGGCCTGAGCAGGGATCAATAAGGCGCCCTGATCAGGCACGCCTGATTTGCGCCGGATAGAAGCCTTATCAGGTATCAATAAGGCGCCCTGATCAGGCACGCATGATTTGCGCCGGACAGATTGGGCCGGAAAGATTGGGACGCTCATCGCCAAAACCAGAACAAAAACTAAACGATCAAACCAAGTAAAATAAAAACTTAAACTTAAAAAAAATGTTTTCATATGTTTCATATTTTTAATAACGTTAGTAAACTTGATAACGTGTAACTGCGATAATAATTTAATAAATGTTGATCTATTTTTAAACAAAAAATTAATCAAATGATTGAGCCAGATGACACGCATGTCTCAGGCAGGATGAGGCACCTGATCCGGGCCAGATAAGTTGCTTGATCCGAGCCAGATATAGTGCCTAATCCGAGCCTGGTAAGGTGCCTGATCCGAGCCTGATAAAGCGCCTGATCAGAGCCTGATAAGGTGCCTGATCCGGACCTGAATTTGCAAAAGCGTTACATCCCTGATCAGGGCCGGACTAAATTTGCCTGATCCGGCCCGGATTTGCTATTGTGGCAGCCTGATCCGGTCCGGATTTCACCCTGAACAAATTTCTGCTCGGGCTACAGTCCATCGGAATCCTACAATGACGTTATTCGTCCATTTACTGGTCGATTTACCCGATCTCGACAAGTGCCCAAATGTATTTTTTTTTCCTCCCATCCTCTCCTACCGCGAAACAATTCCGAGACATCGAAAAATTCTTCATAAATTGCCCAAAAGTATTTGAAAAAAAGTAATTTTTCCATCTTGTACAAGCGAACCCCTCCCCCTCACCGCCTCCCCGGAAGCGCAAATCTCTAAATTTCCAGTTTTTCAGAGTATGTGTTTTTCAAGCCCGAGCTCGAAAGATTCGCGAACAAAAGTGTCTACCAAGGGAACAACGATGATAATCGTGAACAATCTACTGGGCAGTGCATCCTGTAGCCTCGTGGTGACAGCCCTTCATTTCGCCCTTGGCAGTGAACCCTTCAATCATTGGACCGTGATGAGATGCGTTCAAGCATCAATAGCCGGCACGACGATTCTCGCGGCCGGTGTGAATTTTTACAATCCCGTTCTGTGCCTCGGTCTTGGCTTTGCCGCCGGTATAATTCATTATCTCGTGTCTCGGCGTATACACGAGAGCGCCCTTGAGGATTATTGCAACGTCGTTGCGACTCATCTCGTTTGCTCGATCGTCGGAAGTCTCGTCTCGCCTCTCGGTCGCACGACTCAAACGGGCCAAGCCAACGTGAAAGCACGCGAAGCGTTTGCCGGTGTTGCTTGGCAATGCGTTTGCCTCGTTACCGTTGTTACTCTCGTTGCCGTGCCGATCGCGATCGCATTCGCCGTACTCGAGTGCCTTGGCCTGTTGCGAAACAGGTCCGAGATCGTCAATCATTCGCGCGCGCTTGTGGCCCTCGAGAGAGGACCTCATAGGTGAGTCGTTTGCTTGCAAAATTATATTATTATTATTATTATTATTATTACCAGCTTTTACCCGCGACTTCGTCCGTGCACATTCCGGATATAAACTTTGTTTAATTTTAAACGGAAAAGGTTAAGGCCGTCTTCTAGTCTAGAGGGCCAAAATTTGGGCATTTTTCAACATGCGATTAAAAAAAAAAACAAAAAATATTTCCGTATCTATCTTTTCACCACATATTTATTCATCCTTTGACATTGTATAAAAAAATTGGCGAAAAAAAAAATCCATAATTCTGGTAGATGCAGGCTGGTAAAGTGGGGGTGGAAAAAAAAACGGCCTCTCCTGGTTGACATGATTCCAACCCTCCTGGCCATCTGAAAAAAGAATGGATTCTTAATTAGTAAGGATGTCATTATAACCCCTACCTCAGGCAAAAAAAAAAAATTCGCGAAATGGCGGCTGTTTAAAAAAAAAGGTCATTTTTTGCCGTTTTTTTTTCACGATTGTTGATTTTTTTAAAATAATTAGTAACAAAATTTCGCGATAAATCTGGTAGGGGCGATAGAGGGGTGTATAGAGAAGGTCCACAAAAAATTTCAAGTAAATCGGTTCATTACAACTTGAGATATCATGTCAACCGTCTCGAAAAAAGTAGTTTCGAGAAAAACGCGTTTAAAGATTCGAGTACAGTTTCAGGCAGTCTAAGTCATATAATGGTACATATACTTACATATCGTTAATCGGCGATTCCTGGTCCATAAAATACTCCTTCTTCTTCAAAATCGAAGTCTTTTGATGTGAATATCACGAAGGGTAGGGCCTCAGGTAGTCGAGCAGACGGAACCGTCTATTGGTCGATTCGGTCCGGCAGCGCCGGTTAAGTTTCCACCTCACTAATTACAGCTGTAACTCCGTTAATATTTGGAATTTCCAAATTTCCTTTGGAGGGTATATTCTTGAAATATTAAACATTGAAAATATGCAAAAAAAATCGATTTTTTCAAAATTCTAGACTAGAAGACGGCCTTAAGGCCTTATATACGCGATTTCGCCGATTTTGGACGGTACTTTTCTAGACGCGGTTAAAAAAAAATGACGCATATATTGACAACATTTTTTTTACAGATCATTTATGTACATGGTTAAGTATATGTAAAAAAATAAAATCAGAAATATTAACAAATGGCGGAGATATAACATAATAAAGAAATGTATTTTTTTTGCGCGCGCGTTGATGGCGAAAGTTCTCGGCATCGATGTGGGTGTCTGAAAAAAAAAATGAACATATTTATAATTGCATAATGAATGTATCTTCAGTGTGAACCAACAATATTATAAAAAAAAAAGTTATTATAATAAAAATTCGGAACTTAAAATTTTTTTACTCAATTTTCTGTCGGTATTTTATTTTTTATATTTTTTTGTGTCATTGAAATTTTTGTTTCTGTGGTTCACACGATAGGTGATGATACTAAGAATATGTTGTAAAAATTTCAAAGCGATCTGAACCTTCGTTCAAGAGTTCGAACTTTCACAAGGTTCAAAAAAGTGAATCGTGGAAAAAGGGCTTTGAAGTTGGCGCTCGTGCGCGCCGCGCGGTATCTATTATAAATGCAATCTTACCTTATTTTTCAAATTTTTGGAATTTTTCAATTTTGTAAAGCTTACAGAATTGAAATTCCAAAAATTCAGGCTAATGGAATCAAAAATTTAAAAAAAAATGAAAAATTTTGAAATTTTTCGCGTATATAAGGCCTTAAGAGCGCACTTTGGAAGTCGACTGGGGTGGGTTTCTACCCCATAAATGAGTCCCAGGATTAAACATTCCAAAGTTGACCTTCCTATGACCTTGTCGGTTATACCCAAGGTCAAATTGACATTGTAATCTTCGTCACATATGGAAACGAAGCAATTTTTCGAAAAAAATTTCATCCAGCTCGTACTTATCGCAATGTTGTCTTGTCTTCATCAGGGACATTCTGATAAACGCTAAAACAAACGATTTTCCCAATTTCCTGTGTCCTTACGCCCTTATGATTCCACGATCCTTGCATCTCTCTTTTCGGCAGGTCTTACATGCAGAGACTCTTCGTGTCCGAAGGCGAGACTCTCTACCTTCAACCCTGTACGGTGCGAGTCCGACGTTATCAGGGTGACGAAGTTGTTTCCCGACTTGGGAGGCGTGAACGACCTACGGTGAAATTTCAAGAGAGCTCCCCCGGCGAGCCTCTGTCAGACACTCGAAAATCATCGAACACGTTGATCAAACTCGCGACCACGAATCCAAACGTGTCACCGCAGCGTTCCTCGATCAGAGTCAAGAAACTTCGTCATATTCACACGCTCGGATCGATCGGCCAAATCGCGGTTTGCGAGACGAGCGAAAGCGAAAAAGCAATGGGAGACAATCGTCGATCTGACGCTGACGAGGAAGCGGAAGGGTTTCTCGATAACGACGAGAAGTTTCATTATGGAAATGAAAGTTCGATGATCGAATGCTCCGGTGATTTCT
The DNA here is from genome assembly GCA_963932345.1 of Ophion ventricosus. NCBI lineage: Eukaryota > Metazoa > Arthropoda > Insecta > Hymenoptera > Ichneumonidae > Ophion > Ophion ventricosus. The sequence continues at coordinate 31,879,088 of OZ010715.1, read as the reverse complement.
GGACGAAACGTTCTGGAATCTGTGAGAATTCGGGTGTTCCGAAAGTTTCCGGCCATCTTCGTTTGGATAAAAAGTACATACATGCATAGATCTATATACATATAAAAGAGTTCCGTGACTGCAATGCCAAAAAAAAAATGGAAATTTAATGTAAATAGGATCTATTTAAATGAAATAGGTTTTTTTTATTCCACTCGGTACGATAATGGACGTTTTACGCACGCTGCGCGTGCCTTCAATCCCCATTTTCACACCGCGTAAAATAAAATTTCGTTTGATACTAGACGGAAAAAATCTTTTTCTAACCTCGTGTGATTGCAGCACGAGCCGAAGGCAAGTCTTGCAATCACACGAGGTTAGAAAAAGTTTTTTTTAAACTCACACTCGTTAGAAAAAGTTTTTTTTCGTCCTCGTGTCATAATGTACACATTTTGCTACCCCCTTTCTCCCCTTAGGGGTTGAATTTCTAAAAACGCTGAAATACGTGTTTCATTAATTGTGTCAAGAAGAACGAATACCAAATTTCGAGTAAATCCGAACAGATTTTTTTTTAATTTCCATACAAACTTTGCTACCCTCTTTCTTCCCTTAGGGGTTGAATTTCTAAGAACGCTGAAATACGTGTTTTATTAATTGTCTCAAGAAGCACGAATGCCAAATTTCGAGTAAATCCGACCAGATTTCTTTTTAATTTCCATACCAACTTTGCCACCCCCTTTCTGCCCTTAGGGGTTGAATTTCTAAAAACGCTGAAATACGTGTTTTATTAATTGTGTCAAGAAGCACGAATACCAAATTTCGAGTAAATTTGACCAGATTTTTTTAAAATTTCTATACAAAATTTGCCACCGCCTTTCTGCCCTTAGGCGTTGAATTTCTAAAAACGCTGAAATACGTGTTTCATTAAATGTGTCAAGAAGCACGAATGCCAAATTTCGAATAAATCCGACCAGATTTTTGTAAATTTTCATTCAAACTTTGCCACCCCCTTTCACCTCTTAGGGGTTATATTTTAAAAAACGCTGAAATACGTGTTTCATTAAATGTGTCAAGAAGCACGAATGCCAAATTTCGAATAAATCCGACCAGATTTTTGTAAATTTTCATTAAAACTTTGCCACCCCCTTTCACCTCTTAGGGGTTGAATTTTTAAAAACGCTGAAATACGTGTTTCATTAATTGTGTCGAGAAGCACGAATACCAAATTTCGAGTAAATCCGACCAGATTTTTTTGAATTTCCATACAAACTTTGCCACCCTCTTTCTCCCCTTAGGGGTTGAATTTCTAAAAACGCTGAAATACGTGTTTCATTAAATGTGTCAAGAAGCATGAATGCCAAATTTCGAATACATCCGACCAGATTTTTGTAAATTTTCATTCAAACTTTGCCAACCCCTTTCACCTCTTAGGGGTTGGATTTTAAAAAACGCTGAAATACGTGTTTCATTAATTGTGTCGAGAAGCACGAATACCAAATTTCGAGTAAATCCGACCAGATTTTTTTTAAATTTCCATACAAACTTTGCCACCCCTATTCTCCCCTTAGGGGTTGAATTTCTAAAAACGCTGAAATACGTGTTTCATTAATTGTATCAAGAAGCACCAATACCAAATTTCGAGTAAATCCGACCAGATTTTTTTTTTAATTTCCATACAAACTTTGCCACCCCTATTCTCCCCTTAGGGGTTGAATTTCTAAAAACGCTGAAATACGTGTTTCATTCATTATGTTAAGAAGCACGAATACCAAATTTCGAGTAAATCCGACCAGATTTTATTTAATTTCCATATAAACTTTTTCACCCCTTTTCTCCCCTTAGGGGTTGAATTTCTAAAAACGTTGAAATACGTGCTTCATTGATTATGTCAAGAAGCACAAATGCCAAATTACGAGTAAATCCGACCAGATTTTTTAAATTTCTATACAAACTTTTCCACCCCTGTTCTCCCCTTAGGGGTTGATTTTCGAAAAATCCCTTCTTAAATGGTGCCTACATAATAACATCAACATGTCCTCCAAATGTCACGTTTCTACACTCAGCGTTTTAGGCTGGGCAATGATAAATCAGTCTTTACCTTTAAATAATGATAAAAGATAAAGGACTTTACCTTATATATTTCATCCTTTACCTCCATATTTACAAATCTGTAAAGTAGTTCCATAACATTGAAGTTTGCCTCCTTGGTACCCAACGAAAATTCTCCTTTACATTTGCATTTTCTTATTCATATTTTTGTTATACAAAATCATTTTTTTTTAAATTTTTCGATTATAGATTTGCAAATAAAAATCCTCAAAAATGCTGGAGTGGTTTATGTGATAAAAATCTGCAGAAATAAATTTGTGAAAAAGAAAATGCATTGAATTCCAACGATGTAAGCTTCGAACTCAAAAAAATTCCACTCGAATTTCGAGTCTTCAAAGCGTCAAACTTTTCGTGCCAGGTGTGACGTCAAGTATCGTGACAATTCTCCGTGCAAGAACGCGAAAAGACGACGCGAGCCTTACAGACTCCGCAGGACCCAAAAGTCCACGAATCTGCGACTCGAGTGGATGAGCGCGAACGATACGAGTGTGAAATTTCTCGTTCGACCGAACGCTCAAACTGTCTCGGGCACGGAATCCGAGAGCGGCGAAGACGAGACGTACGAAATTGTAGCGAAAAATTTTTCGAGAATCTTGAGGGAGCCAGATGGGCTCGAGTCGAATCAAAAAATGCTCGAATCCACGGACATTCGCGCTTAATTACGATATCGCGTTTTATTCTTCGTCGAACGCTCGGATAATTTTTTTTTTTTTATTACTGGAGTGATTACGAATGCAGTTTCTGTTTTTTTTAAGTATTTTTCTTTTATTAGAACTTATCGCCTATTCGTACAGTTATTACAGTATTTTACAATACACGTGATGGTAAGTTGAAGAATTTAAGGGCGTCTATCGGAAACTCGGGCGTGCGCATGCGTAAAAAAAAAACAAATTGCGACAAAAAAGTTATTGCTTGTAGGCTCGTTGCTGTTGGTTTTGGTTGGAAGGAAAAAATTTGGTAAAACAGGTTGCACGTTACAAAAATAAAAAACGGATCTCCGTACGTACTGTGTAAATTATTACGATGGCAATTTGGTTATTTTTTTGTGATAATAATACAAATGATTACTATTGCAACTATTTTATTTTTCGGTGACGATAAAAGTTATTATAATAGAAAAAAATGTCGTTTTCTTGCGAAAATAATTATTACAAATAATAATTTTTTTCTCCGTAAAAATAATTATTACAGGAGCAATCGTTTTTTTTTATGGTGATAATAAAAATTATAATATCCACGATTTTTTTCTTTTAAATAATTATTACGATAGCAATCATTTTTTCCCCCCTGTAAAAAATAAATATTATCATGATAGAAAAAATGTCGTATTCTTGGCAAAAATAATTATTACAAAAGATAATTTTTTTCTCCGTGAAAATAAACATTATTGTGATAACAATTTTTTTCTTTTCATAGCGACAATAGAAATTATTATAATAGCAACGATCTTTTTCCTTTTCTAAATAATTATTACGATACCAAAAATGATTTTCTCGGTGAAAAAAAAGAAGTTATTGCGACGGCAAAAAACTTTTTTCTGTTGAAAATATAAATGATTTCAATGTAACGTGCAACAATTTTTTTCTCCGATGAGAATAAAAATAATTATTATAGCGAAGGTTTATTTTACTCGTGCAATTAATTATCCCCATAGCAACAATTTTTTCTTTCCGAAATAAAAATGATTACGATTGTAACTTTTTCTTTTGCACGAATAAAAGTTATCACGAAAGCAATGATTTATTCTGATGAAAAAAAAACAAAAAAATTCTGTTCCCAGTTTGAATTGCGGCCAGTCGACGACGCCGTGGACGGGTTTGCGGTCGACGCTGCGAGTGTGAAAAACTAATTTTCATTTTTTATTGTACTAACCAGGGGAATAATTTTTTTTTTAATAAAAAAAAAAAATAACGCGCTGATGAGCTTTCCAAGTAGACGCCTGCAATCTCATCATCAACGAGATGAAAACTATTGTGAGTATTTACAAAAGAACCAACGTTAATGGCACGTTCGACGACAAGATTGGGACTGAAACCTGGTTTTTTTTTCGTTTTTTTCACTTAGTCTCGTCATCGACAATTATTGAACTTTGTACATGATGATTCCACGATTACAGACTTTTGTCTCGCACCCTTCTCTCTCTCTCTCTCTCTCTCTCTCTCTCTCTCTCTCTCTCTCTCTCTCTCTTTCTCTCTCTCTCTTTCTCTCTTACACTCATACTTTCGTTATACAATGTAAATTCGTAAATAATTCGCGATTAAAAACGAAAAAAAAATGTACAAACTCGACAAAAAGGACGATGATTTGTTTTATTTTTCTTCTTGCTATTTACGTATTTTCTCTCTTTTTTTCCTCTCGCCTCTACGGCACGATTTCGAAAGGGCGGGCAGTGGAATCGCATCTCAAGTCGTTCGAAAATAACTCTTTTTTTTCTCGTTTTTCCCGCTCGAAAAAAAAAAATAATAATAATTATTATCGTAAAAATTTCTAGAATTCTAAGACAAAAATGCCGTTTGATATGAAAATTTGGTTCTTCAAAAAGAAAAAAATAAGCTTGTGTCTTGTTCCCAAATTGCAAAGCATGTACCGATGGACGATTTCTCAATTAATTTTCTTCTACCTGGACAAAATAATGTATATCCGAAAAATGGAGGCTCTTTTTTCTTCTTCCAACGACGCAAAAAGTGTGAAAAAAAATCAACAAAAAGAGAAAAATTGATTTTTGCCACGTATTCGCTGATACGCTTGTGCCGAATGGATGGCATCGAAATACAATTTGATTCGTACATTATTCGCTCCAAACATACCGAGGACAATATAAATTATATACAAATTCGCTTACAAATGTATACCGCATGATATATATATATATATATATTTTTTTTTTTCGATATTTCGAGCGCAACTTTTGACGGAATTCCGATACGAAGTAAACGCACACGCGTTTCAAATGACAAATTTACAAATGGACGCCTCGTTATATGGCGATAGAATCGGTAACGAGAACAGTATCGTCAAAAATATACACCGAACCATGATTACTTATCATCATTATTAACATCAACATCATCGTAATCATCATCTTTTTGTCGCTATGCCATTCGAAGAAAAAAAAATGAGCGTACATGATTGCAATTATACATTAAATTGATGTATATATATATACAGGGTGGATCAATAACTATTAGCACCTTGGATATCTTCGAAACTATAAGGTTCACAGAAATATTTGCCGAAATGAAATTGCACAGTACGAAAGGGGCCATCCGATAGGGATAATAGTTTTTTTTTGCAGGTGGAGGTACTTCGGACATTTGAAGGTCAACTCCATTTTTTTAAATGGATCGGTATGTTTTTTTTTCTGTATCATGATGGAGGATCTTAAAACGAGTTCAACGACCTATAACATAAGGTCATTGAAGGCCATAGAAAGTACAGAAAGGCGTTTATCTTACTATAACCGTAGTCATTTTATTTACTACCGAAACTGTAAGTATTATCGCCTTTCTGTACTTTCTATGCCCTTCAATGACCTTATGTTATAGGTCGTTGAAATCGTTTTAAGCTCCTCTTTCATGATACAGAAAAAAGAAACATACCGATCCATTTAAAAAAATGGAGTTGACCTTCAAATGTCCGAAGTACCTCCACCTGCAAAAAAACTATTACCGCTATCGGATGGCCCCTTTCGTACTGTGCAATTTCATTTCAGCAAATATTTCTGTGAACCTTATAGTTTCGAAGATATCCAAGGTGCTAATAGTTATTGATCCACCCTGTATATATATATATATATAGGGCTACTGGTTATTGGTCACGATCCAGTGAAAGGGCTGTAGGACATGTTTTTCGCTATCGAAAAACATTATTTGTAAAATTATTATTTTTATGATTTTTTACAGTAAGGGGTAGGCAACTTAAAAAATTAATGAAAAAAACCGGTTTCATGGAGCCAAACTTTATTATCTGTAGTTTAACCCGTTGTGGTCATATTGGGTCCAGCTGACCCCAGGCAAAATTTTGCAACTTTATTTTGCATGTTTGAACTTACCTTTTTGATTTCATGAGTCTTATCAAAATTGTATTCAATCTAAGCCCAAAATAAATATAGTTTTTTTCAAGATCCGTTCTTAGACTTTTTTTTTCTTGAAAGTATACTTTCTTGAGAGTATAAAACTGACATTTTTCCACTGTATCTCAAAAATTGAATTTTTAATGATTTTTTTAATGAAAAAAGTGAAATTTCTTGAATTTTTTTCCTTTCCTTCAACATGAAAGAAAAATTGAATAAGGAAAAAAAACTATTGGATTTCAAAGAAGAGACCTTGAACTAAAGTTCAGTTAAGGAGTTAAGTTGATACATTAAATAGAAGGTAAATGGCAACTTATTTTCTGCGTGGGGTCCACTAGACCCCGCATGACCATTACGTTATTTTTTGGAGGTGTGACCACAACGGGTTAAGGACACTGCAACGAAGAATTATAAACAATAAAATAAGAATAATCGGCAAATAATTTTTCAATTAAGAGTCCAAAATCTGCAAGTGAAATTTTCGTAATTTTCTATGACAAAAATGTAGGTTTTTATTTTTTTTAGTCTCTAAGTTTATTCTTATTTTCATTATTCTTATTTTATTGTTGATAATTACTGTGTTCTCAAACTATAAATAATATAAAAAAGTTTGATTCCATATAACAGTTTAAAAAAAAAATTAATTGTCAAAGTTGACTAACGCGCATTAAAAAAAAAGTACAAATAATAATAGAAAATGGTTCACTTTTGCATAAAGCATTGCTGGGTTATTTGATAGCGGAAAACATGTCCTACAACGTTTTCACGGGTTCGTAACCAATAACCAGTAGCCCTGTATATATGGATATAAAGTTAACTCATGGTTGTAATCGTGTACTCGAATAATTCTCAAGGTACGCCCATTTTTTTCTTGCGTCACGGCAATGAAAAAAAAAAAAACAAAAAAAAATACAGACGATAATTACAATTGTTCAATATTCTCCCAACGAGAATAAAACACGGTACACTGTCACCGAAATTGATGGCAATCGCGGTTAATCCGCCACTAACCATGGACGATTCCCCGGCGATTCGACGGAGCGACAATTTTCTCACGAAAAAAAGGAGTAGGTAAGAGTGAAAGAGGAAAAATCCCGAGAAAAGATGAACAATTTGTAACAATTTTGTGACACCGATTTTTCGCTCACGTAGATCTGATTATACCGAGTGAGGCGACATCTTATTAGCAGTAGAGATATTTTCTAACCTATGAAACTTAAGGGTGACTTTGCCTACGAGAGTTGCATAGTTCGGTGGAGTTCATCGAATGGTGGAACGAGGTTCATCCAGGTGGAGGCACGCCGGAGATTTCAAGGTCACCTCCATTTGTTTAAACGGGACTTCTATTTTTGCAGAATTTTATCAAGTAACTAAAAATAAGTTCACTCACCAAATTTCACGATGATCGATCAAAATTAAGTATGAAAAATCGATAAATAAGACATTTCAATGTTTTGAGCTTAGAGTCGATTTAAAAAAAACGGTGCAAACACTTTCAATGTCCGCTTGCAATCTGAGTTGCATTGGTTTTCCTTTTTTAATGGATTTTTCATAATAACTCTTGATCGATGAACTTGAAATTTCGTGTGTGAACTTATTTTTAATTACTTGATAAAAATCTGAAAAAATAGTGGTCCCGTTAAAAAAATAAAAAAAGGTGACTTTGGAATCTCCGAAGCACCTGGATGAACTACTAAACAACTTTCGATGACCTACTTCGAACTATGCAACTTTTGAAGGAAAAGTTTTTCTCCTAAGTCTGATAGGTTAAGGGGCTATTCTACTGTGAAGGCTCAAAGAATAAGCTATTTTTTAATAATTTTTTTTTTCAACTGTTGCATGTAGCGATACAAACATTTTTTTTCGCTTAAAAGTACACTCTGATAGAATAGACAACAATTTTTTTTGTTGCATATAAATGTATATTTATTTAACAATTTATAATCGTGTAAAGGTGTGGAAAAAAAGTATGTCGCTGGCGTTGATGATTTGCGATCTCCAGGTAATCTGAAACAAAAAATTCACAACGATTCTTAACCCTCAATCCGTGAACCTGGGTCGTTTTCGTCCTGACAAAATCATTTTCATCGCAGGTTGCTATTTAAGGGGCCAGTCCACTTTGAAAATTTCAAAAAATCGATTTTTTTTACTGTTTTCGAAAGTACATACATTCAGAAATATTGTGTCAATATTGTGTCAATATTGCCGATTGAGTTTAGGTAAGAGTTTTTCATAGTATAAACTTCAAACGCGTTTTTCTCGAAACAACGTTTTCAAAATCTAGCTCCATCGTATCTCTAAAACTAATAAACCGATTCTCTGGAAATTTGAACCACATATTGTAAACATGATTCGCAACAAGATGACCCTCGATGGTTTTAAAATTTTGATTTTTACTCTTTTTTTTTTGCGAAAAACTGCGAAAAAAACGCGTTTTTTACTTTTTTCGTTTTTCATCTGCCATTTTTTTATTTTTTGATAAAACTTTATATCCGAGGGTCATTTTGTAGCTGGTGTCATACTGAATCTAATGGACTTTGATTTTTTCGTTTCAGACAAGCCGTTGCCGAGTTGCGATGGAGCTACCTAGCCCACCTATTTTTGAGGCGTTACGTTAAACTATAGTTTTTGTACTTGGAAATGAATTAAAATGAATTAAAATTTTTTTTTAATGTATTTCATGACTTTATTTATCAATCCCAACAACTTTTATATTCATATCTTTTATAAAATCCTCAAAAAAAAATCGCGAAAATAGCCTTTTTTTCGTGGCTCCAAAGTGGACTGGCCCCTTAATTTAAAAAATATTAAAAATAAGAAAAAAAAAAACCCATTTTCCATTGAGAATTACGGCTTAAAGATTGACCATGAATTTTTTTAGATTTTTTCATTGACAATTGTTGGTTTGGTAGTGACCAAGGTTCACGGGATTAAGGTGCCTCAAATACCTTCACGGATTGAGGGTTGATCTGTATGAGTGTCGCTATCGCTCGAACGAGAATTATTAATAAATTTTACTTATACTTTCGTCCGAATTGTGACGAAAAAAACGTGTTTTTCGAACAGTCTTGCAAAAAAAACGACACTATTTTGTTACTTTGCAATATAAAATAATAATTCTAGTTCGGCCGATAACGACACTCATACAGATTAAGAATCTTTTTGAATTTTTTTCTTACACATTATCTGGACAGTGCAAATCATCAACGCCAGCGACACACTTTTTTCTTTCATGCCTTTACACGATTATCAATTGTTAAATAAATATACATTCATATGCAACAATAAAAAATTGTTTTCTATTCTATAAGAGTGTACTTTAAGCGAAAAATAAAGCTTGTACCGATACATGCAACAGTTTTCGAAAAAAAAAAATTAAACATAGCTTATTTTTCGAGCCAACACGGTAAAATAGACCCTTAAAGAATATTTCTACTGCTTATTATAGTTGTTGCCTCACCCGGTGTACGTATAAGGTGATTTGCAACTATCAGGTTTCCCGCAATGAGCATACAGAGCGGTGTAACTGCGAGAAAACCGCTTTTTTGTTTTTTTTTAATGTCGAGCGAAAAAAATTCGCCCAGATATTCGCGTTCAACATTAATTTAATGCACAGGGAGACTCGCTTTGCAAATCGATAATACTTAAAGCGAAAGAAAAGTTGCGCGTGACCAACCACTGTGCCATTGTTCACTCAGCGTCGTATTTTGAACGCGACATTGAAGAAAAAAAAAAACATTTTCCAATGACACACCGTGTATGCTCGCAACGAGAATTTTGCCGTAATAGTTATGAATCATCCTGTATATGTACAATTTCGAACGAGATATATGTATACGCGTACATAGCCTGGTGAAACATTGAAAACTATTTGGACACTTGCGATCCCAGCGTATGACACTTTGCCTCAATAAAAAAAAAAAAATTTCTTCGCCTGGCACTTTCCGTCTTTCTCAAACTCAATTTTTTTTTGGTCCGATAAATTCTTTCGTTTTTCCTTTTTCACAAATCATACGGAGAGATCGAAACTTTGCCAAAGTTTTCCAAACTTTGCCGAACACAAAAAGAAACCAAAAGAAAGAAATAAACAAAGCCTTTCTTTCTTTTGGTTTTTTGTTGTTGTTGTATTTTTGAGGAAGCGCTAGTCCGATGCAATTTACGTCGCGCGTATCGGAAATTTTTTTTTCTTTCTTTCCTTCGCATTTTCTCGTCCTTCGACAACGAAACGAGCACAGGATTTTCTTTTTTTTCTTCTCTTCCTCTTTCTTTCCTTACTCTCGACAAATATGTTAGGCCACTTTATCGAAAATTCCTCGAGGAATGAAAAAAAAAAAAAAAACAAAATTAATATAAAACGTTAACGAACCTTTCAACTTGACTGTTAGAAAAGTCTCGTAAACTTTTAATTATCGAAAATTAGTAAAGATTCCATGAAAGTGTCAGTGTTCGAAAAAAAATATGGCATGAGATTTTTTTTTCTGACATTTGAACAATTTTGTCTGACAATCACTTTGCGGAGAACTTTCTTTTTTGTTCTTCAATATGGACTGTATATAAATTATTCGCGTCAGACAGCAAGGACAAAAAATGTTCACACGCCACTTGCACAAATGGTACGAGACTCGAGCAATTGTCGAGTCGCAAATTGGAAAACACAAGAACGTCACTAGGACGAGTATGCGCACAACGAGTACTTGAAACAAAATATTCACTGATATTTTTTTGCTCGTTGCACGAAGAAGAAAAGAAAAAAAAATTCAATCTTCACGTTTCATTTCCCTGCTAATTTATGTTTCTCGTTTTGTTTCTTTTCTCCATCACAAATCCTCTTTTCGGTTCGGTTGAAAATAATGAAAAAAAAAATTAAAAAAAACAAGCAATGCTCGATGCAACAACCCCGTCGCTCGCTGGTAACATCCTGACGAGACGTTCACCTAGTGGTATGACTAGTTTTGTCGATTGCTCGGGACAATCCTCGGAGTTTTTAACCCTCTCGTTAATGATCAACTCGATCCATCGCTCTACCGACTTCGCGAATTAATTTCCGTAATTAAGTAATTCCGAAATGAATTTCCGTAATTAAGTAATTCGAAAATTAATTTCCGAAATTAATTTCCGTAATTAGGTAATTGGAAAATTAATTTCCGAAATTAATTTCCGTAATAAAGTAATTGGAAAATGAATTTCCGAAATTAATTTCCGTAATTAAGTAATTCAAAAATTAATTTCCGTAATTAAGTAATTCGAAAATGAATTTCCGAAATTAATTTCCGTAATTAAGTGATCCCCAAATTAATATACGCAATTAATTTATTCCGAAATTAAATTGCGTAATTAATTAATCCGCTAATCAATTCATCAATGAATTAATCCCCAAATTAAGTGCGCAATGCATTTGTTTGCGCACGAATTCCATAATTCATTCATCCATAATTAATTAATTCACGAGTTCATTTCCGTAATAATAATCAATTAAACTACTTCATCAATTTCCGTAATAAAAAGTCATTAATTCATGGAAAAATGTTCGTAATGAAATTAATTCGAGAATAAATTTCTGCAATCAAAATTAATGAATTTACAAATAATGAAAGTCAATGAATTCACGGAAAAATTTCCCTAATGAAAATTAATTAATTCACGAATTCATATCCCTAATGAAAATGAATTATTTTACGAATCAATTTTCATAATGACAATAAATTCGTGTCGATTTTTTGCAAGTTCACGGTTCTTAAGGCGAGTTTTCACAGAATTCTCACTTTAAATGCAAATTCTTAATTGAAAAATTGTTCATTTCTTTAATTCTCATTTAAAATTTTTGTTTTAGGTATTTCGTAATAAAAATAAATTGATTTCCTCATGAGCAGCAAGCGAATATTTGAAAAACAGTGACAAAGTATTGATGATTGGAAAATAAATAATCGAGTTACGGGTGGTTGAAGGATCCCGAACGGGCAGATAGCGTTCGAGGGCAACGAGAGGGTTGAAACTTCGATTAACCTCGAGCAGAGATTACGTTAGGCCAGTTACGCCATTTTCGGATTTACAATAGGCCTGGAATCGTATATAAATATATATATATATATATATATATATATATATACACATATATTAGGATTGCGAAAAAAAAATCGATATTCTTTCTTCTCATTGCCAGAGCGAAATATGAGTATATAGTTAATCAAATTTTCTTTTTTTCTGATAGCAAATTTTTCTTCAAAACCATAATTTTTCGCGTAAAAAAAATGAATAAAAAACCTCAAGACGAATAAATTGTTTTCTAACGAAACTCATTGGCTTTCAAACGCATTTGGCAATTCTTGCGCGAGCTCGTTCTAAGTTTAGAAAAAAAAATTTTTAACTTAGAACAAGCTCGCGCCATCTTTAAAAAATGACCTATGCAGCTGACTTTACGCGAGAATTTTTTTTTTAATCCTTTACAACATTTTTTTTCTATGGTCGCGGAGATAAATATCGATTTTTTTACCCTCATATATATATATATATTTACATACGCACACACACCCACACACACATACAGAGACACAAACGTACAAGCGGCTGCTCTTCCGTATATTCGTTCTCCTCTACTTCCGCTTCTTTTTGTCCATCTTCCTCTCTTCTTCTTCATTTTCTTCTGGTACTATAGGAATTTACAGTCCCCGCGCGGAATGTATAAAAATGTACAATTAATTACAGATCGTCCTGAGGCGTATTGGCGGGACTCGTATACGTCGTAGCCTCGGGACTCATCGTCGTCGTGTCTTCGTCGTGTAGGAACGTCAGGACGTTTCATACATCCGGCGTTTGCTAAGTCATCACCGTATCCGTTAAATCGTCCTTCAACCATTGCGGTATTGTTCGCGAGCCCAATCTCTTGAGAAGCTTCACCAGTGCCGTGTTGTGCGACAAATAGTATCTCTGAGAAAATGACAAATCGAAGAAACACATATTAATTTATTTGTATCGTCGATTGCAAAAATGTGAAACATATGATTGGCTTAATGGCGAAAACTCATTTTTTCTTGCAGATTACGCAGCCTCGTTTTTCCTCCTCTTTCTTGTGAACTATATGATAATAATAATAATAACAACGCTATCAATGCGATGATAGTAATAATAATAGGGATATTAGGGATATTAATGATACTTGTGAATTTGCACTTTTTTCGTAATTGAACCGTAGAACTTTTTCTTGTTTTCCCCAAATTAACACATTTCTTCAGATCTTTCTTCAGAAAATCATTATTTCGCGAAGTCGAGAAAGGCACACTTTACGAGACAGGAATAACCGATTAATATAACGTGAGTATAAAATGCCATTTTACCACTTGGATAGTTACGGTCATTTGAAATTGTACACAAAACATTAAACGCGTTTTTCTCGAAACTACGTTTTTTTTTCAATTTGGTTGACATGAAATCTCGAGCATTGTGAATTATTATCGTGACTATTAAAAAAAAATTATCTTTGAAAGAAATAGGGCGAAAAAGTAATCTTCTTTTTCAGAAAGTCGCTATTAACATTTTTTTTCTCTTTGGTACCTGCCTCAATGACATTCTTATTGATTAAGAAAATTTGATTTATTTCTATTTCAGATGAATGGGAGCTTTGGAATCATGTCAACCGCCTCAGCCCTTTTTCCTTCACGGTCATATTTACAGAACCATAAATTTGTCAATTTTTATTTTTTTCTGCCGTATGGTGCTGGAATCGCTGATTAATCGGTAAGACGGTAAGAGAAAAACACATTTGACTATGAGTTTTTCGTTTGCGAAAATTTAAACGTGTTTTTCTCGAAACGACATTTTTTCAATTTGCGGGAATCATAACTCAAAAACTAATTAATGGATCATCTTCAAATTGAGAACACGTTTACATAATATAATTTATTAAAACATGAACCTAAAGTTGGAAAGATTAGATTGATTAAAACGTATTTATTATTGCAAAAAGTCGGGGAAAAAAATGCTAAAAGTCGATCATTTTTTTTCAAACACGTTCCAACGTTCGATTCACGATTTTTTTTCAAAATTTAGGTTCATGTTCTTAAAAAATATCTCAAGAATGTATAAAAATTTGTTGGACTATTTCAGATGCGAATTGCGAGCTGGACAATTCCCGCAAAACGACAACGACGATGAGGACACGCCAAGGGGGACAGCGGATTACACCTTAATTAATGCATGAAATAAATTGAAAAAATTACCGGAGATGTATGAAAATATGAATAAATTTTTGTCAGAGTTGCGGAAACTTCCGTTTTTTTTTCACAATAAAAAAATCCGGAAGCTCATCTAATTTTACGTCTCCTAAAGTGGTTGCCCGCCTTAACAAACTGGCTCTGTCGAGTGAGCCACTTACGGCCAAGCATTCAACGGCGGGCATTTCAAAATTGGCGGATGTTTAACCCTTCGTGGTAACACTTCCAAATTCAATCACGGTGGTCACACTGGGTCGATTCTACCCACTCAGTTTTCAAAAAAAGTATTGTGAACAAACTATCCGTCCGAAGTGGTTAAACAAATTACGCAACATGCTTTGAACTTTCTAGATGATGTACGAAAAATTTATCTATAAGAAAAAAAATGGTCACATGTTTAAAAAAAATTATAAAGAGATGAAAACGCAAAAAAGACACTTTTTTGCTCAAAAAATCATAGTTCCGTTAATTTTCAACATTTATACCTAAAATTTGGACGTGATACTTCTTAGATATGCTACTTTTGGAAGAAAAAATAGTAGCATAGTGCGCGTTCCAAAAAAAGTATTTATTGCGACATGTGAAGAGGATCGATTTTATGGTATGAGGATACTTCAAACTCCAGGTAAGATGGTGAACACAGTCCCATTCGAAGCCGGGAACTATTATATATTTACGCCAAAATTTGATCGACGAGTCGATTCTATCCAGTGTGATCACGAAGGGTTAAAACCTACATAGTATTACAGCATTTGAACTTTATAACAAAATATATTTATTCGTCCGCTCGACATTTGTTAACGTTTTCTCGACTTTGCCGAATCAAAAACTCTTTATAAAACGTAGTACGTTGAACGTTTTTCACCATATAAATAACCTGGAGTTGACGATGCTTTCGTCCGCCAAGTTGCCAAGTCTATCAAGTGCAATGCCGCCGTTGCCACGTCTATCGATTATTTTTACTTTAACAAAATTGTAACATATTTATATTTAATTGCAAAAATGATATACATTAATATCATTCACCGGCTTGGAAATATTTTTCAATAATATCATGAGTTGAAAATTGTCCAATAATTATTTATTTTCATCTCAAAGTTCACAAAAGTGAACTTCAATGATATACATACTTGCAAGAGTTTGTAAGATCTTTCCTCCATCGGTGGATACTGACGACCCTTGCTCTTGCCAAGGCACTTCGTACGATCCTCGTTCGTGACTTGACAGAAAAAGCCCTTTTTCGGATCGTAACGCAAGTGCGTCGAGTAATTGAAGGCCGGAGTTATTTTGAGAAATCTCTGCAACTCGTGCAACGTCTCGATTGGATTTTGTCGAAGTTGTTCACCGTCGATTATGTGCAACTGCTGAGGCGTGTAATACGAGAACCAGCGCTCCAAGTGTTGCGCATATTTGCCAGGATTCAAGCACCGATTGCGCAAATCCCGTAGCGGTTTTGGCGCCGTGTCACTTGCCGTTATCACCGAGTGAAACGTGTAGTTGTTGGCGACTGGATCACCGTGAACGCGGGTATGCTGATACCAAGAGTAAGCACGCCTGGCCGGTGACAACAGGATCGTTATCAATTTTGCACGCGGTAAAAGCGCGTGAGCACGACGCGGAACGAGCTCTCCATCGAAATACGTCGCTGACTTCTCGAACAGGTAACGTGAACTCTCGTTCTTCGAGGCCGGAAAGAAACCCATGTACCTGGTCATCAATCAGACAGATTGAAGTTTTTCTTGGCTGGATTTTTCAGTCCGTTGCTTTTCATTGTGAGTTCATTTATTTGTGAATATATACATTGGGAGGATGTTGTGAATTTATTGTCGTACTATGTTTGTACACTCTCATTGAATTTATACACTAATTGTGAGAATTTTGTGAATTTATTGTCTCATTGTGTTTGTACACTCTTATTGAATTTATACACTCATTGTGAGAATTTTGTGAATTTATTGTGAATTTATTGTGAATTTATACATTGTGACAATTTTGTGAATTTATTGTGAATTTATTCATTGTGACAATTTTGTGAATTTATTGTGAATTTATACATTGTGAGGATTTTGTGAATTTATTGTGAATTTATTCATTGTGACAATTTTGTGAATTTATTGTGAGTTTATTCATTGTGAGAATTTTGTGAATTTATTGTGAGTTTATTAATTGTGAGAATTTTGTGAATTTATTGTGAGTTTATTCATTGTGAGAATTTTGTGAATTTATTGTGAATTTATTAATTGTGACAATTTGATGAATTTGTTGTGAATTTATACATTGTGAGAATTTTTTGAATTTATTGTGAATTTATACATTATGAGAATTTTGTGAATTTATTGTGAATTTATTAATTGTGAAAATTTTATGAAAGGAGTGATTTTTTACACGAACTTACAAATTAGGCGAATCATTATTTTTTCAATTAATCGTTTAATTATAGAAATTGATCTAAAAATTATAATTTATAATTAAGAACTGTAGGAAAGTACTTTACGATTTAACGCAAGCATACCCAATCACAGGTATCGTAAAATTAAAAAAACTTATTCGGATAATTATTTTCAAAATTAATTGTGCACTTATAGAAATTGATCATACAATTATAATTAATAATTGCAAATTGTACGAAGGTATTTACGAATTACTCCATTAAACTCAAACATAAGAATTGTATAATTTTACAAATTGATCGAGTAATTATTGAAAAAATTAATTGTGTAATTATAGAAATTGATCATACATGTATAATTATTAATTGTAAATTGTACGAAGGTATTTTATGAATTAACTTGTTGAACCCAAACATAGGACTTGCATAAGTTTACAAATTGATCGGATTGTTATCTTGAAAATCAATCGGGTAATTATAGAAATTGATCATACAATTATAATTACGACTCAAACAAACCCAAACATATAAACTGCATAATTTTACAAATTATTCGGATAATTTTTTTGTTTTAATTAATTGCGCAATCACATAAATTAATCGTACAATTATAATTGATAATTACAAATTTTGTGCAGGCATTTTACGAATTGACTCAAACACATTCAAACATAGAAATTTCATAATTTCACATAACAATCGTATAATTATTTAAAAAAAAATATATCGAAACTTTTTACGGCGATTTTTTCGTCCGTGCTTACCAGTCCAGTCCTTTGTAGTAATTTTTGCCGTTGAAAAATTGAATCTCCTCGAAGGTATCTGGACTCGGTAGGTTGCTGCTTATCGCCGGATGGATTGACAAGAACGTGTAGAGGGCGGTGGTCCCAGTTTTTTGGGGTCCAATAACTAGGAATCGTGGCAACTGATCGCACGTCTTGTTTCTCGACCAGATTTTCTGATGACGTTGATCGTCGCACGGATTCTAAAAATGTTATATATATATATTTTTATTCTCCATCGGAATGATTATTTTATCGTATTTTATTGATTTATTGATTTTATTCACGTGTTATTTCCTCTCAGTTCTCAATTTTACATATTTCGTTTATTTTATATATTTCTATTCAGTGTCTCTTATTTTATTTAATTACTTTGTTTTATTCCATTTTTGTTTTATTCATTTAATTTTTGGGAACATCAGATTTTTGCAATTATTAGTCTAAATATGCTGTATTATTATTATTATCGCTCTGGAAAAGATTTGCAGAGCAATTTTCAGGTCGAACTTTCACGAACGATAATTGATAGCGAATTACTCACTCCCCATACGGGATCGGCCTCTTCGGGATAAAGCTGAAAGTATCGCTCGCCGAGCTGGAGGGGCGGTGCACTCGATAGCCTCAAATTCGTCCAGCATTGGATGAATTTGATCACCGATTCGAAAGTGTACAGAGCCAAACGATCGTTCGCGTAATTCGACATGTGAGTCATGAAGATATTTATCTGAAAAAAAAAAAATCAGTCAGTGAAGTGAAGTTGTTGCGGAGTATACGACGAAATTATAAAAAAAGAACTTGTCAAGAAGTGCATGACGAAATTATAGAATTAAATTGTTAAGACATAATTGAAAAAAATGATAAAATACAATTTTAAGGAGGTGTATTACGAAATTAGAATATAATCTGAAAAAGAAAACGATCGAACGAGATGAGGAAAATCTTTACGATGGCTCGTATTACTTACAGGATTATATACAATAGTTTGAAAGAGTTCGCCGCCTTGAATGGATTCGTCGAGCTTGTCCCTGCCGCCTGGATAACGCTCGATGAAAATTGTATGAGTGAAGAGGCCGCAGGTTTGTCTCGGCAGGACCTACGAAAAAGGGGGTAGATATATATATTCATATATTATCCTTAATAATTATTCTTTGCTTCATTTCACGAAAAAAGCGACTTCCTGAAAAGGAGATAACGAGAATGATAAGAAAAAAGTGTGTGTGTGTGTGTGTGTGTGTGTGTGTGTGTGTGTGTGTGTGAGAGAGAGAGAGAGAGAGAGAGAGAGAGAAAGAGAGAGAGAGAGAGAGAGAGAGAGAGAGAGAGACCATTCAATTGGAAGGACACGATTATCGATTAAATTTTATGAAAAATATAAAAAACTGAATTCTTTTACTTTGCTACCTCGCCATTTTATTTCGTGCACGTGCAAGTCGCTTTTTTTTAAATTAACTTCCTCGAGGATAAAACTTTTTGAGCGAAAAAAAATGACGAGGAGGCAGTGTGCAGGGTTTTAATTTACAAAAATTTTCTTCAAGATTGTATTTTAATAATGCGATGTCGGATATCGCTAATTATTGCTGTGTCAATTTTTTTTTTTAATCGTAACTTTGTGTGCACAGGATTCAAAATGTGAAAAAAAAAGAATTTCGTTGCGTCGCAACGATGCAAACTTCAAGACCCATTAAATTTTAAGAAAGTTATATTAAATTATAACTTAGTTAGATAGGCTTCATTAAATTATATTGTAACTTCGTTTTATTATTATTATATTAGGACAAAAAGATATCTCATAATTCAAACTACGTTAAAATCAATTTCCTTCAACGTTTGTGTTAAAATCCAATTCTGACGTATATTTGATCACACGGAATTTTAGTAAATGTTTCAAAGAGCTATAATTCGTTTTAACCCTTCGTGGTCACCCTGGGTAGAATCAATCCGTCGATCAATTTTTGGTGTAAATATATAATAGTTCCCGGTTTCGAATGGGACTGTATTTACCATCTCACCTGGAGTTTGAAGTATCCTCATACTATAAAATTTACCCTCTTCACACGTCGGAATAAATACCTTTTTTGGAACCCGAACTATGTTACTATTTTTTCCCAAAAGGAGCATATCTAAGGAGTATCAGGTTCCAATTTCAGGTAAAAATGTTAAAAATTCACGGAACTATGGTTTTTTGAGCGAAAAATTGTCTTCTTTTCGTTTTCACGTCTTTATGAATTTTTTTTAAATGTCGCCATTTTATTTCTTATAAATAAATTTTTCGTACATCATCTAGAAAGTTCAAAGCATGTTCAGTAATTTTTTTAACCACTTCGGACGGATAGTTTGGTCACAATACTTTTTTGAAAACTGACTGGGTAGAATCGATTCAAGTGTGACCACTGCGATTGAATTTGGAAGTGTGACCACGAAGGGTCCTTAACCCTTCGTGGTCACACGAAGGTTTAAGGACCCTTCGTGGACAATTGTCTTTTTTTCGTTTTCACCTCTTTATGAATTTTTTTTTAAATGTCGCCATTTTATTTCTTATAAATAAATTTTTCGTACATCATCTAGAAAGTTCAAAGCATGTTCAGTAATTTTTTTAACCACTTCGGACGGATAGTTTGGTCACAATACTTTTTTGAAAACTGACTGGGTAGAATCGATCCAAGTGTGACCACTGCGATTGAATTTGGAAGTGTGACCACGAAGGGTAAAGGACCCTTCGTGGTCACACTTCCAGGTCAACATAACCTCACAAATTTTCCAAACCAGTTTTCTCATAAATGGTTAAGGTTTTTGAGGAAAAACAAAGCATCAGGCTCTGGAGAATATCCTGACACAGAGCTTGATGATTTTCTTTTGCCCAAAAAATTATTCATCTTTGAGAAATCTCGGTTCGAAAATTTTAGATATCTCTCTCGCACTCATAATACATGAGTCATTAAGTCCCGGGACTGACACACAGATGGCGCCGCCAATGCCATGCCGCTTTTGTTTTTCGGTAGTACCAACCTTCAAAAGATACGTGTAAAAATTTCATGACATTCGTTCAGTCGTTGTCGAGATATTGAAGGTTAAGTGACGCTACATTTGTTTTTGCTTAAACGATGGATAAAAACGAGTTTCGTGTGTTAATCAAACACTGTTTTTTAATGGGAAAAAATACCGTTCAAGCTCAGCAATGGCTTGAAAAGTGTTACCGGGAAAAGTGCCCATCGAAAACAACCATTTGCCGATGGTATGCGGATTTTAAACGCGGTCGAACAACCACCGAAGACGCGGAGCGCTCAGGTCGTCCAATTGAGGTGGTTACGCCCGAAAGCATCCAAAAAATTCTGAAAATTGTTATGTCCGATCGTAAAGTGAAGTTGCAAGAGATAGCTGACATCCTAAAGATATCAAAAGGCACCGTGTTCAAAATTGTGCATGAAAATTTGGGTATGAAAAAACTTTTGTCCAAGTGGGTGCCGCGTTTGCTCACAGTGGATCAAAAACAACAACGAATTGATGATTCGGAGCGCTGTTTGAAGCTGTTTACGCGGTGATAGAAAGGATTTTTTGCGTCGGCACATAACAATGGATGAAACATGGATTCATCACTATACGCCGGAGTCGAAAAGAGCGTCAGCCGAGTGGAGAGGAGAGCCTATTTTGAGGCAAAAGACAAATCGTTCTATAAGAAAGGCATCGAAAGTTTAGAAAAACGTTGGAATGATTGTATCGCTATGGAAGGTGACTATGTTGATGAATAAAGTCGCATTTTGCAAAAAAAAAATGTGTTTTTACTGGTTAGTCTCGGGACTTAATGACCCATGTGTTATGTCACGTGGTACACCTTCTACTTCGCCTCAAGGGGTTTGCGTAAACTTGAAATACGATTTTTTTTGTCGTCCAGTTTTATAGCCTGGCTTCTTGACTTCCTCCCAAAGAATTTGTAAAAATTCCCAAAAATTGACCGAGTCATGACGACTTTTGTGAAGGGTCAAATCGCCCACAAATCGTAAAATCACAAAATAAATTTGTCAGAGCATATTTCACAAGATTTTCTATCGTATGACTGGATGGTTTTTCGATATATTCATCCATTGCGTTAATAACAAATGATCAATGTTCTTTTATTTCGGTAGAATGTCGAACTTTTTTTTCTCTAACTTGTCATTTCCGTAATTTTCAAAATTTCAAGAACGTATCCGGTTATACCAAAGTTTTATCGTTACACTAAAAGTAAATTTGTTCATTTTTCATTTCAAATGAGCCACTTTGTTTAAATAAAAATAACGCCGTCGTTTATCAATATTTTTCAACAACAAAAATCTCAAAGAAGACCTTTTTTCTTCATAATTCGCTTGCGTTTCGATCAGACTTCCGGTGAGGAAAAAAGCACCTTTCCGGCGATTAATTGACTCTTCGATTCTCACCATAATATTACGATGAATGAATCCTCGACGGAGGCGTGCCGGTCTCAGATGCGGATATTCCTCCGTACTCGTCACCTTGATGTTCCAAACCTTCTTCCAGGCCTCGTAGAGTCCCTCGTGTACCGGATACACCCCCGAGTGATGAGGGCTCACGCTGTAACCGCTCCCGGTCGGTATACCGTTCTCATTCGCGAAATGTTTGTTCAATGTCATATCCAACTGTAGATGCGTTACATTCTCGTACAGATGCGGCTGTTGATGATTCCACATGTGGGAAAACCACGTAAATCTGAACAATACGAAGAATCATTTTATTCCCAGAGATAAATAAAAATCAAAATGAATCATTAAAACGACGTCCGAATTAAATAGTGAAAAGTACTTCACGGTGAAAGTTATGTGTTTTTTTTTTGGAAAGTGCTCTTGATTTCTAGAAATTGGATTAAAAAAAAAATGTCAATCATATTTCGATGGAATTTGTATTTGAAGTGACATTTGTTTGCACGGAAGATATTTTTATTTGCAGAATATGATATACTTGTGGGCGGTTGTGTATTTGTAAATAAAATGAATGGAAATTACATCGATAATATATGAATCGTAGAAATAAACCATAGAATTGATAATAGTAATTTATTATTATTATCATAGCTATAATTATTTATGATTATAATAATAATAAAATAGATAATCGAAAAAAATGGACAGAAGTAGTATAAAAATGATAGAAAATGAATATACTAAGTGTATAAATATTTACTATGTTTATATTCTATATTATTCACATATTATTTTATGTAAATACGATTTATGTAAAAATATTTTTTACATAAATATTTATATATTTACTACTTGAATATCGTAAATATAAAAGGTTAATAATATAAGAATATAATAATCAAGAAAATAGATAAAGACAAAAAGAAAAAAATAATATATTAATATTAGAAGATATATTTTAACTGTAATAACAAATAATACCCTGAATTATAAAAATGTAATAAAAACACACACACACATATATATATATATATATATATATACTTTTTTGGGTAGGGGGAAAAATATATGGATATTTTTATTACATTTTTATAAAATATCAGTTGATAAAAAAATATATTTAATTATCCAAATACAATTCATATGTACATGCATATATATATAATAAAAATGAAGAAATAAGAACAAACAATAATATAGTAGATTATAAAAATAGAATTTGGATATACGTATGAATATTTTTATAGTCTAATATATTATTATTTATTATTATTTCTCAATTTACGTTAAGGGCTTACATATACCTGAGACGGTTAAAAGTAAGGTTATGTTTAAGAATGTTTTTGTGTATAAAACTGAATTTTATTGAACAACCATGATATACATTTTAAGGTATGACATTTTATCTACATTGTGTGAAAATTTGGTTAAAAAATTTCAAATGGTAAAAAAGTTACAGTCGTTTTCCTGGGACGTGTTTTTGTTGACAGCGTTTGCAGTACCAGACGTGCCTCTGCCATTTTTTATCTGAAAAAAAATATTTGTTTCTTAAAGTAGATAGATAAAACTAGTACTTATCGAGCCGGAATTTAAAAATTTAATTTTTTCGGGTCATGGTAGTCACTGGAATAAAACAGGCGATTTTTCGCCTCAAAATTGTTCAGTACTTAAGATGGCAAAAAAACTATGCCAGGTATCGAAAAAACGGCTCGATAAGTACTAGATTATTGTGTGAAGCATAACTGTGCAAAACTTGATCCCGATCGGTCCAGTAGTTGCGGAGATATTTCTGGTACCGATTTTGACAACACTGTTTCGAGTAAAACGCGTTTAAAGTTTTGAGTACACTTTACACTGAAATAACTGGTTTATTTGAAACTTACATGAAATCGTCGATTCCTGGGCCATATGACGGATCTTCCTTAGATGTTGACGCTTCCATTAGATCTTTTTTTTTTTGCTGTGTCAACCTCATTCATAGTCAAACTCATAGTCAAACAGATGACAAAGGCCGCGTCTACCTGCGCCCCCAACCGTTAGTCGTTGCTCACCCGGTCAGTTACAAAACGCTATAACTTCGTCATTATTGCGAATTTCCTTATGAAATTTTCAGGGTAGACACTCAAAGGATAGTACTTTGGAATGAGCACCTTTTTTTGAAAAATCGATCTTTTTCACCTACCCAGGTGTATGTAAGCCCTTAATTCTTCATTTTCTCATTCCTCCTAGCAAGCTAATGCATACGTTTAAAAATCTTTTATCAAAAGAGGCATTGTGCCTCGTTTGATAAAAGATTTATGACGTGTAAGAAGATCAAATGAAAAATCCCATACCTGTCGACGTTCTCGAGTAGCATGTCGTCCCCCAAATTTTCCTCCGCCGTACCGTGATGAAAGTACTTGCCGGAAAACCCCAAATTGAATTTGAAACCGGGCACTAAGGCCTGTATCCTCTGTTGGGTAGCCAAAAGCGCGAGAACGTCGTCCTTCTGCAGCCTCGTGCCCTTCTCGCCCACAAATATGTCATCCACGTCGACGAGTATCATACGATTCAGACTTAGGCTCAACTGTCCGTGGGACAGATACGACAGCGAGTCGAGGAGCAGTAACTTGTGCAACCAAAAACGCAAACCACCGCCGAACAGGACCCTCTGAATTCCGTCGTATCTCCCGTGATCCTGAAATGCCGAGACAAACGTCCGTTCGTATACAATAATAATAATAATGATGATAATATTTATTTGATTTTCTGAAATATTGGCCGTCAGCTGACTGATTGATACGTCAGAAAGTGCACGGTTAAGCGATCACCGCTCCGAGTATCGGCCATGCACGACTCGGCTTCATTCAAAGTAGGTACCAGAGCCAACGCCCGACCGCTCATTTATCAGTGTCAAGGTAAAAAGTGGACCACCCTAATTAAAAACATTCATATGAAGGACTAGCTTCCGCCCGCGGCTTCGTCGGCGTAGAATTTGGCTCATAGAAACTTCATTAGAAGTAAAAACCCGCATTAAGAGTTTTTTTTTAATCCTAAAATATAGTTTCTACTATATATTAGATGAAGTAAAAAGTTCGGAGCGTTTTTTCGCTACATTTCGACGATGAAGTTAACATAGGATTATTCGATTGAGATCAAATATGCGCCGTTTTGTTCGATAACTTTTGTCCTTTTTGAAGGCAATTTCATAATTTCGCGATTGAAGAAGTTCTCGTCCCTATTGATAAAAAAGCTTGACCAGCTCATTTCCACAAGCCTTTCTTGAGGCCAGTTTTGTACCATCAAGAAAATTTTGCAAATGCTTGAAAAGGTGATAATCGCTTGGTGCCAGGTCTGGACTATACGGCGGGTGCGATAGAACCTCCCATCCAAGCTCTCGGAGCTTCTGGCGCGTCGTTAAAAATGTGTGCGGTCTGGTGTTCTCTTGATGGAACACAACGCCCTTCCTATTGGCCAATTCTGGCGGCTTCTGGTCGAGCGCCTGTTTCAATCTAGTCAGTTGTTGACAGTTGAGGTGCGAATTGAGTGTTTGGCCCGATGGGAGCAGCTCATAGTAGATGATTCCCTTCCAATCCCACCAAACACACAGCAAAATCTTCTTGGCCGTTAATCCGGGCTTGGCGATCGTTTGGGCCGGCTCACCGCGATTGGACCACGATCTTTATCGGCTGTTGTTCTCGTATGTGACCCATTTTTCATCGCCAGTCACCAGCCGCTTAAAAAATTCGTCGATTTCGTTACGTTTTAGCAAAGAATCGCAGGCATCAATTCGGTCCAAAAGGTCCTTTTGCGTCAATTCGTGTGGCGCCCATACATCGAGCTTCTTCTTGAGATCAGCCTTATGCAAATGGTTCCAAACGGTTTTCTGGCTAAACTTCAGTTCCTGGGCAATGGAATAAGTGCTGACATGCCGGTCCGACTCGATGATTTCCATGATTTTATCGACATTTTCGACGATTGGCCTACCAGAGCGTGCCTCATCTTCGACGTCCATATTACCAGAACGGAATCGTTGGAATCACCGCTTTACTGTTGCGTTCTATACTGTATTGGGTCCATAAACAGCACACATTTTTTTGGCCCCCTGCTCCGCCTTTTCACCTTGGTCCTAGTTCTACTGAAGAATGTATCGAATTTTCTCTTTTTTCACCTCCATTTTGGAACGCTGTAACACACAACTGGCTTCACCAAACACAAAACTGTCAGAGAACATTTTTTGAAGCGTAATGACATCTTTGAATCGCCGTATAGTATGACCCGATGCGATGTATACATCGTGAGATATGGCTCACTAAAGACATCTAGCGGAAAACGTTCAGAACTTTTTACTTCACCCAATAGAACCCCGCATTGTTTTTAAAAAATCCTAAAATATATTTTCTACTACATATAATTATTCGAAACCAGTTTACATGAAATTATCCTGGTTAAAAGTGAGAAAATTGATTTCACAATACTTTTGGCAGTGAGAATATGTATCATACATCCTTAAACTTTTATACGGAACAAATAAAACTCGAACAAACAAGAGAGCCAATAGTTAGGCAAATAGTCGAGAATTTACCGATACGAAATAGCATTATCCCGTCACGGTGTGATGGAATCGATTCACCCCTGCCGCTTTTGCTCGAGCTTCCTCTCACTCCCAAAAAAAAAAATCGCTTATCACAATAAAGGATCCAATTAAAAATGAAAATATTCTCTGAAGTACATGGGCGCGCTGCGTAATTTTATTCGGAGGATCTCGTTGCGCGGCTCGGGCATGTCTCACAAGTCTGCATTTAAATTATGATGCGAAAACGGATATATACATAGGCGCATGCATACACACACACACACACACACACCCACACTCATAGGTATACAGGGTGGCACGAGAATTGACGTCTAAAGGGACAATCTAGATGCCTCGTCTCAATACCTTTCCTTTTGGTGTGGAGGGTGGAAGAGTGTCTTAAAATGACCTGACATTTTAAATTGCGAGCCATTTTTTTTCGTGGCGAACACAGAGTATTAATCTTTGACAACTGGCATCAGGAATTATTGAGGTTTAGTCATGGAGAATTAGACGATCGAGGCGTTCCTCGAGAAATAGAAATTGTGAAAATTCACTACAAAACAATGCAATTATTGAAGAGGATTTGACGCTATTGGATTTCTTTCTTTGGGCTTTTCTGAAAGGAAAAGTGTATGCCAATGATACACAGACCATTTTGGAGCTCAAGTAAACAATTGGACGCACCATTAATGAAATTGGTCCGCAATTATGTCAAAATGTTAGTGAAAATTTCGTCAAAAGAGTGAACGATATTGTCTTTCACACATAAAAAACGTATAATTTTATAATTCTACGTTTAATAATACCAATAAAATTAGACGAGTTATAGAAATTATGAGGAGTGCGTTAGGGGGAGCGCGGCTAAGACGTAGCGAACTTTAAACGCGTTTTTCTCGAGGCTATGTTTTGAAAGTCAGAAACTATGCAAAACATATCTATAACTAAAACTATATCTCGATAACCAATTGGCCGATAGAGTTGGCATATACACCTTCAGTAGACTGTTCTTCGATATTGGCAGCAGAATTGAGTGTAAATAATTTTTTTTTAATATACACAATTCGTAGGTTGGTCAGAAAAATTGATAATCAAAGTTTAGCATGCCACTATCTTGTATAAAATGTTTTTTATTGCATCTGGTACCAAACTTCACAACTCTCATACAGATTAAGGCCTTAGGTCAGTCTAGAGGCCAAAAAAAGGGCATATTTTGTGATTTTTTTTTTCAGCGAAACCATAAAATAAATCGGAATTACAAAATAGGGGTTTTATTATACACGTAATTGACTATAAAAAATGATTTTTTTCACAGCGATACATGTCAAAATGGCGACCGCGCAGCATTGCTCCGATGACACCTTTATTTCTGGAAGGTCAACGCCGGACCAACAGCTCCTATAATTTTTGAGTTATGATGAGACACTAAAGTTTTTTCGATTATATATAAGAATAGCTATAGAAGTACGTAGGATTTTTTTGATATATCGTTTTTTGACAAAATGGCGCATTTCTAAAACAAAAAGTATAAAATTCCATGAACAAATCGTCAGAAAATTGTTTATAAAAAAGGAACTATGAAATATAATAAAAAAATCCTACGCAGTGCCTAAGAAAATGTAATTCTAAATATACAGTTAAAATTTCAACTGAATCGGTTGAAATTTGTTTGAGTTATGAGTCCGGCCGACTTGAAAAATGTAGTTTTGAGTTAAACGCGTTTAAAGTTAGTAGAAAGTCACGACACGAATCAAGAGGGGTTGCGCTAGAATTCGAAAATCGAGTATTTAGAGATTTTTCACACCCATAATCTTTTGGAATATAATTTTATACGTACTAAGGTACATTTTTAACACAAAAAAATTGATTTTTGGAAAATCCTAGATTGGCCTAAGACGATAAGAATATGTTCGGTTTTTTTTCCAACATCTGTACAACGTCCACAACACTGATCGCTAAGTGGAGGCCTTTTCTGCGCACCGTTGTAAATAAACGTACAAAAGTATTCGATAATAACTTTTTTTTTAATTTGTACATATTCTTGAAGGATGAATAAGGATGTGTAAAAAATTTCAGAAAGAAAACGGTAACAGTTTAATAGTTAATCCATCGTAAAAATTACTTTCAAAACAGGGCTCCAGGCAACAAATACTGCCTTTAAAAAATTGGTTTCAGGGTTTCAGTCACTAAAGTTCAGATGATAAAAATACATATTTATTCTAGGCTAAATGACTTCCAATTGCTTTTAAAACCTTCTGAGAGGAAAATTGATTGATACATGCGCAAAAGAGAAAAATAAAATAAAAATCTATGCTACAGGGAAACCTGAAAAAAAAACTGAACAATGCTTTTTTTCTCGAAAATAAAAAACAGTAGAACATAAATGAGGGTGATTCGGATAGGTATTGATACGGAATATCTAGATTTTCCTTTTAGGCGTCACTTTTTGGGCCACCCGGTATAGTAATATGTACATACAAACACCCGTACACACACACACACACAAATAATATATACATATATATATACGAAGGGGAAGTTGCCTGCGCAGACGGAAGAACGGAATAGACGAGATTATATATTAGTGTGTGCATATATATATATAATAATAATTATTATTATTTTACATACAGCCACCCAGCAAAACACCCACCCACCCACACACACATATATATATATATATGTGTGTGTGTGTGGGTGTGGGTGGGTGTGAGCGTATGTAAAATAATAATAATAATTATATATGTATACACACACCAATATATATTCTCGTCTACTCCGAGTCTATTCTATTATATTTATATAGATAGATATATATATATATATATAAATAATGTATACACGCTCTAGCGATCCGTTATAATTGCATCGGTGGCGAAGTTACCTTCGCCTTTTTCTCCAGAGTCCTCTTTTCTTTTCCTCCCTCTGGTGAACTTGGACCGGGCAGGGCGAGGGGAGGGGAGGGTACTCTTTGCTTGCACAATCCTCATTGCCCGAGGAGTGCGACCATTCATCGCGCGACTCCTTGTCCGCTCTCTCTCTCTCTCTCTCTCTATGTCTATGTATATATATATATATATATATATATTTATATATTGCTCTCGCCAATTCTCGACGCAAGCTCGAGAATATACCGCGGGGTCGGGGGTGTACCGCGCCTCGAGTGAGCTTGTTAGCAGTAAACAACAATAATAATCTCGTTGATAACCTCATTACGTGCTCACACAGGTGTAGGACGCGATGCGTCCCTTTGCTGGACGAAGCTTGCGCAAGTAGTTTGAGTCTCTTCGTAGATCGTACCGGGGGTAATTAAAACGGGAGCCAATCAGTCGGCAGGTTGATTGGAGTAATGAGCAATGCTGTTACCCTTCCCTCTCTCTCTCTCTCTCTCACTCTCCCTCTCTCTCTCTCTCTCTCTCTCTCTCTCTCGCTTCTCTCTCTCTCTCTCTCTCTCTCTCTCTCTCTCTCTCTCTCTCTCTCTCTCTCTCTCTCTCTCTCTCTCTCTCTTCCTCTCTCTCTCTCCTCCTCTCTCTCGCTCTCTTTGTCTTCGTTTTCATTTTTTGTCAGCTAATTTGTGTTCTTATCATTTTATTTTTATTTCATGTCGAGAGAGAAGAGAGGGAGAAACAGATGAAGACATTGCGCAAGGGAGAAAGAAGAAGAGAGGAAAAAAAGCGACGAAAAACGAAGGACAGACCAGAAAAAAAAGGACAGGAACAACCGTAAAGGATAAGGGTGAAAGAGAGAGGCGAAGAGTCACTGAGATTGAGAGGGAGAGGGGGGGGGGAGAGAGAGAGAGAGAGAGAGAGAGAGAGAGAGAGAGAGAGAGAGAGAGAGAGAGAGAGAGAGAGAGTCAAAGAGGGAGTCAAAGAGGGAGATGTGGCGAGAGGGGGGGGGGAGACTGAGAGAGAGAAAGAGAGAAACACCCAGAAAAGAATGAAGGGCGAAGAAACGGACAAGGAAAAACGGGAAATTCCTAAACACTGCTTTCCTACATACGCTTTAAATCGCGGAATCTTCCAATTTCGAATTCCTAAGAGAATGTAAACGGAACACGAAATCGCGTTACGAATTGTTTCGTGACAAGAAGCAATGTCAATTTTATAGTACCATGAATCTGCAATATCTATGCATACGTGCAATTTTGTACGATGAATATAAGAGATACGTATATTTGTATGAATGTTTCGAAAATGATTTTTCTTAGATTTTTTTTTGCCAATTTATATATCTCGTTAAATGAAAAAAAACATTAGCATGATCTGCTCTTTTTTTTAAAAAGGATTTATTATGTTTTAATTTATCAGGCAGTCGTTAATTATTACCGGACAAACGGAAATACACGCGGAAATAAATATTGCCGAAATGAAACATGTCTAGTGTGCAAAACTATGTGAAAATAATAATTTGTACAGGGTGACACACATAAAATTCTTGATAAATTTATATGCATTCGGAAAACTTAACAATTTCATTTCAAATAACAAAAAAAAACAATTTTATAGAAATTTAAACAAATAACAATATTATAAAAGTATCGAGCATCGAAGAACTTTTCGTTACTCGATATAAAAGTATCGAGTAACGAAAAGCTTTTCGTTACTTGATACTCAAGTATCGAGTATCGAATGAATGTTCGCTACTCGATACAAAAGTCGCGATCTCCAACAATAGCTTGATACTTTTGTATCGAGTAACGAAAAGTTTTTCGATACTCGATACATTTGTATCGAGCAAAACGTAACGCCCGGATACAGATTTTGGACAACTCTGCATATATACATTGATACATATATATATATATATATATATATAGATATATATACCCAATCGAAACGGAAAATTAAAAATAGACTTCGTGCACTCGATCTCTTTCTCTGCCGCAGAAACGAGACGTTAGTGTACTCTTCGGAAAATATAACAACAATACCACGTAAAAGTGAGAACAAATACTTGAGAATTTATCGAGGAATTCCGATACGAATTGTGCCAACTCCATTGTTAGCTGTGATGGGAATTTCATGATTGAGGGAAAAGTAAAATAAAAGAGAAGGGAGGAGAGATAGAGGGAGAAAGAGAGAAGGAAGAAAGTAATGAATTAAAACAAAGTACACAGAACTCGTCGTATGGGGTAAAGCTCAAAAATACCGAAGTTTCATGCTCGGGTTTCGTTCATTTATCGACAAAGTTTTTCATGAGTATGATTTGTTGTATATATCTATTTATTTTTTTTCCCTGTGTTTCAACGTATATCCTTGCGAGTTTTTTCGTACTACCCTTCCCAAATGAACCCTTTCCCATCACTTTCTAAATATATATATATATATCTGGTGAATGAATGAAAGTAATTAATAATACTGAGATCGTAAAAATAAAAATAAAAATAATTGACGAAAAAATAGAACGAAAGAAATTCACTAATACGTATGTATACAGGAAAAAGTAATTGGTCGGACGACCAATCGTAAGGGATGAATTTGGGAAATTTTGAAAACGAAAAATAATTTACGAAAAGAAGAAACAAAAGAAATCCACTAATACGTATGCAGACAGGAAAAAGTAATTGGTCCTATCGTGAGGGATGAATTTGGAAAGTTGCAAATAAATTTTCGAACCAATTACATTGATTAAGGCGAAGTAGAAGTTTGTACCACGTGACAAATGAATTCGTGAGAGACGGCTGTAATTTTCGTAAAGCGATTTTTCAGGGATGAATAAATTTTAGGGCAAAATTAAATCGTCAGGCTTCGTGTAGGTGAATTCTACAGAGCCTAATGCTTTATTTTTCCTAAAGAAGTTAACGGTTCGTGAGGATATTCTGTTCGGAAATTTGTGAGGTCATGTTGGACTTGCAATTACTATTAAAGTGAAAAAAATAACAGGGCAAATTCACCAATACGTATGAAGTCAGAAAAAAAAATAAAAATTTCCATTTATCTGAAGATAAAAAAATGGTCTCAAAGGTTTTACAAAATTTCAATATTTCAAGGTAAAAAATGCCGCGTTCGTTAAATTGCTCGGGCAACGCAAGGAACGAATTTACCAAATTTCAATTAATTTCAAGGTAAAGTAAAATTGTCTCAAAAAAATTGACTCAAAGTTTTTACCAAATTTTAAAAAATTCAAAATAAAAAAGTTGCCTCATTCGTTAAATCATTCGAGCGACGTAAGGGACGAGTTTACAAAATTTCAATGACTTTTTCAACCAATTCAATTCATCAAAGTGAATTAAAGTTGCCACTAGAACGAGTAAACTCGATCTCTTCCCTGCAATAGAAAAAAAAAAAAAAATCTTTTCCATCCACCAAGAAGATGCATCGTTACCAACGACGAAAAAAATTGTACTCTGCCCAATG
This sequence comes from Ophion ventricosus, assembly GCA_963932345.1. Lineage (NCBI taxonomy): Eukaryota > Metazoa > Arthropoda > Insecta > Hymenoptera > Ichneumonidae > Ophion > Ophion ventricosus. Next base: position 31,846,230 of record OZ010715.1, on the reverse strand, counting down.
TGGACGGAGAAGAATAAATGGGAAAAGTATCGTACAGAAATAAAGAAAAGTGAGAAATTTTAATTGAAAAAACGAAGAAAAAAAAATTAAAAAGAAATTTACGTAGAGATGCAAACGTGCCTGTATGACAGTAGCGAGAGGGCTCTTGTTGGTCGAATAATCGAGGCTATCCCGATGGGCCCACGCGAGAGGCTCGTACGTGCTGTGATTCGCTTGAAAAATGGTCCAGTCACCACCGGGCAAAGGTCCCCAGGCCGTTTCCCCGGACCTCGTTAGTCTGAGGATCGGCGATGCTGCATTCAGCTGTGCATCCTCGTTGCATTAAAAAAAAGACAAACGATGAGAACATAAAGTACATCTCGACGGAAAAAAAATTTTTTTTTTTTAAATGACAAGGCAAAAGAAGATCGCGAAAGAAGAAAAATTGGCAAAATTCATCGCACGTCACGATACGTTGTAACAAATAGAAATGTCCCGTGCTTACTTTGAGCCGCAGATTCGTGTGTATGAAGAGTGGAAAACCTTTGAGCTGAGCACCGACGAGACTTTCCTCGCCTGGCGGTGCAAATCCAACGATTCCCACCGAATATTCACGGCAATACTTGTCGAGAAGTTCTCTATTCCATTTGTCCATCTGGAGATACTTGTTCAGATTCTCAAAGACCAAAACACCGTAACGTCCCTTGTCAAGATTCGTAAGTACCGGAAGACTCTTCCCGGCCACTTCCACTTTGTACCTGAAACGTGATGAAAAATAAGAGCACGAAATTAATAACAATTGGAAAATCAATGTAAATCTTACATGCTGGTGGACAAAAGTTTATTCGATTTGCGAATGGATCGATATTTAAAAAATCGGCAAAATTCTTGAAAATTTTAGGAATGATAGTTCTTCATAGAATAATACCTGAATTATTTCAGAATTTTTCATTAAATAATTTAGTAGCTATAAACGTATGAATTTAACACGGTCGCTTGTGAGAAAAACAATTTCTGCAGACGTCAATGGTTGCAAAACTAATGGAACTAAATCGTTGTAAATTCTAAAAATATTATATCATCAAGATTTAGGATCGAGCGATTATGCTAAGTTTCAAATAAAGCGAGTAATTGTCGAGAAATTAATTAAATTAATGAGGAGTATCGCCTTTTTCAACGATGAATTAATAACAATCATTGGAAAACTCAATATATATTGAATTTTGGATAATTATTGATAATAATAAGATGGTCTAAACGTATTAAGGGATAATACCACTCTAGGATTTTGGAAAAATCGTTTTTTTTTGCTTGAAAAATACTTTGGGGTCATAACAACAATATGCGATTGGTCCTGTAGCGAAAAAATATTTTTTCAAAGGTTCAATTATCGACTTTCAAATTGAAACTCGTACAATACATCGTACGACTTAAATAACTTTAAACGCGTTTTTCTCGAAACCACTTTTTTCAAAATGGGAGGACGGATTACTCGAACACCTTTGCATGGATCGATTTGAAATTTTGATAGTAGCTTCACAATTACATTCTCTATGGGTGTACGTAGCCGTTTTTTGATTAAATGTAAACTTTTTTTTTTATAAACAAATTCCTGTTTATTTTATGGGCAATAAATCAATTTATTTCTTCCAAAGTGCGCCATTTTTTCAAAATTTGGTAAAAAAAAACAATCCCTACGTAGTCCCATAACTAATAATATATAGATTATAATTTTTTTTTGGTTTTTGTTCCAGGTCTTATACTTTACGAGAAAACCGTCCTCCCGTGAAGCTATTTGTAAAAAACACGTTTTTCAAGATGGGCTCTGTCGCCGCCATTTTGTATGAAAATTATAATACATTTTTTTTTTAATACTTTAATATGTGTTAAATAAACCCTATCAAAAGAAATCCTATTCCTTTTTTCATACTCCCAAAATAAATTGTCAAAGTTAGGCCTTATTTTTTGCGGCTAGAGTGGTGTTATCCCTTAAAAAATTTATAAATTGAGAATTTTTTTTGCTGGACCGTTGAAACAGATGTAGAGTCACTAACAAAACCTTAGTCAAGCACACGCCGATATCGTCGAATTTGACTTCAGTTATAATTAAAAATGGAAAATTAGCATTCCTAAGTGTTAATTTATTATTAAATTGGGTATTTGTAAGGCTTAACATGTACGACATGATCGAGACTTGTAAATCTAGGATTCGTCCATTTCGGACTAACTTTTTGCCTGATGGTCCATTCAGTTATACCTTAACCAGGGTCTATTTGAGTGAAATAATTTTTTTTGGTTGCCAAACGACCTGCTCCGACAATATATCTTTTTTTTTGTTTCCAGCACTTCTTGACGTAGACGATTCAATAAATTTGTATTTGACCAATATACATTGTTGATTTGAACGTATAAGAGAGCTAGGGTTCACCGACCATTAAATGGACGGGGTCCAGTGAATGGACCAAAGTTGATTCTCTGTTCTGATAATTCTCAAAGCAGTGTAAAAACTTTAGCTCATCTGCTGAAAATGGGAAAATTAATTAATGTTAAGAATTGATAATGTACATTTATGATGTTGAAGTTTGCATGGTTGGAATACAACGATACCTTTTAGTCATTTTTTTTATTCCTTTATTTTTCTTAACGGGATGCTTTTTTGCAAATTATGGTCGTAGATCTCTAATAAAAATACGTGAAAATTTTGGAGTGATTTTCGTATTCTAAATTGACCAAAAAAATGTTTGAGCAACTAAAAAGAATTGACTTTCGTTGCATTCCAACGATGTAAACTTCAACTTCGTCGAATACTTTGTTGATGACAATGAATATTTTTCTCTAGTGCATTTCTAATCATCTTTTCAATTCCAGTTTTTTCTTCATAGTTCGAAACCCAAACAAGCCCAAACAAATTTTCCAAACTCCGTGAAAAGTTTTTCCAGCCAGTGCATTTCTAATCATCCTTTCACTTCCAGTTTTTTTTCTTAGTTCCAAATCCAAACAAGCCCAAACAAATTTTCCAAACTCTGTGAACAGTTTTTCCAGCCAGCTTTATCACGTTATGCGATACTTCGTGGATTCCAATTCGTCAGTCGAAATGTCCGACCTACCCCAATATTATTGCACCGGTGGATGACGTCTCCCATACACACACACACGCGTGCGCATTTATATACACATACATCGTTATATATTTCCCTGCTGACACAATTTTTCCCAATACCATGTGCCACGAGAGTATAAGCAAACGTACGGGCTCGTTGCCGCATTCGTTAATGGCTCGTCCATCAAATCCTGCAAAGACACCATGGCCACCAGTCGTACTTAATTAAGTAATCAAGAGCAAAGTGCTCTCGCTGTATGGAATATATTCCATACAGCGAGAGCTATAGCACTCTGGCTCTCTATTATTACGTACACGTACCCACGCAGACGTACGTAATACATATATAATGTTCTATTAAACGAGCAAGCGTTTGTTAATTCTGCCATGAGACGGGGCGCAAGGATTTTTGTGTACGTTTAATATATTTTGATATAAGACTTGAATATATTTATTATATACTTCAATTTTTAATATATATATATATACATGAGGTATTCCAGCCCAAGTGTGTAAACCCGTGACCCTGACCCTCTCGGATTTCTTTGATTTTTTTTCATACGATCGCATTGAGTCTAAAATACACCCTCATAATTTTTTTGGATTTTTCCAAACATCCCTCATTTCAAAAAAAAAATTTTTTTGAAAAAAAAACGCTATTTTTTTTAAATCTAAAAAAATTCTGAAAAAACCGTGATAATATATAAAAATTTTCAAGCTATCACCCGTAGTGGGCAGATTTTTTTTTCTGTGTTTTACAAGCTATCAACGTTCTCAAAATTCCAAAAAAATCTCAAACAGCTCGCCTTGAGCAGATACTGAATTATTTTGGTACTCAAATTAATTTCGTTGATGATTTTCGAATAATGCAATACGAATTATAAACCTTAAAATAAGAATAATGCCTTCGTATTGCCTGAATAATGCATATAGCGTCTGGGGTTCTTAATATGTTTTTTCAAAATAGGTATAAATAATTCTACTTGTCGGTAATTCCTATTTCATTATTCGAAAATCATCAACGAAATTAATTTGAGTACCAAAATAATTCAGTATCTGCTCAAGGTGAGCTATTTGAGATTTTTTTTGGAATTTGGAGAACGTTAATAGCTTGTAAAACACAGAAAAAAAAATCTGCCCACTACGGGTGATATTTTGAAAACTTTTATATATTATCGCGGTTTTTTTCAGAATTTTTTTAGATTAAAAAAAAATGGCGTTTTTTTTTTAAATAAGGGATGTTTGGAAAAATCTAAAAAAATTATGAGGGTGTATTTTAGACTCAATGCGATCATATTAAAAAAATAAAAGAAATCCGAGAGGGTCAGGGTCACGGGTTTACACACTTGGGCTGGAATACCTCATATATATATATTAGGGTGGCTGCAATTTGGGTCAGATTTGAATTTTCAAAGTCCCTTTGTAATAACATAATCAAGATATATAAAAAAAAGTGACGTGTAAAGTTTTAAAGCGCTCGGAAAATTTTTAGTGGTGCCTGTGAGGGTTTGAATTTTTAATACAAAAATACATTTGCTAAGTTATTACTCAATTATTTCTCATGCTTAGGATATTGGTGGGAAAAATCTGAAACTTGGCACACATATTGTGCACATTGTGAGGTATGTGACCAAATTTTTACAGATATTTCCAGCAATAATCTTTGATGATAGAAACGTACAAAAATGAAAACGAGGTTATCATTGCAAAGCTAGTAATAATGAAAATTATTATGGGAAAAATTTGTAAAAATTTGATCATATACCTAATAATGTGCACAATATATGGGCCAAGTTTCAGATTTTTCTCACCAATATTATAAGCATGAGAAATAGTCAAGTAATAACTTGGAATTTTTGTATTCAAAATTCTCCAAAAAATCGATTTTCTTTTAAATGTACCTTAGTACATATAAAATTATGTTCCAAAAAATTATGGGTGTGAAAAATCTCTAAGTACTCGATTTTCGAATTCTAACGCAACCCCTCTTGATTCATGTCGTAACTTTCTACTAACTTTAAACGCGTTTATCTAAAAACTACATTTTTCAAGTCAGCCGGACTCATAACTCAAACAAATTTCAACGGACTCACTTGAAATTTTAATTGTATATTTAGAATGACATTTTCTGAGGCACTACGTAGGATTTTTTTTATTATATTGCATAGTTCCTTTTTTATTAATAATTTTCTGACGATGTTCTCATGGCATTTTATACTTTTTGTTTTTGAAATGCGCCATTTTGACTAAAAACATTATACAAAAAAATCCTACGTACTTCTATAGCTATTCTTATATATAATCGAAAAAACTTTAGTGTCTCATTATAACTAAAAAATTATAGGAGCTGTTGGTCCAGCCGTTGACCTTCCAGAAATAAAGGCGTTATCGGAAAAATGCTGCACAGTCGCTATTTTAACATGTATCGCTGTGAAAAAATAATTTTCTATAATCAATTACGTGGATAATAAAACCCCTATTGTGTAATTCCAATTTATTTTATGGTTACGCTGAAAAAAAAATTACAAAATATGCCCTTTTTTGGCCTCTAGAGAGGCCTGAGGCCTTAATATCAAAAGAATTTTTCTGTCTAGCTGTAGAACATTTCCTTCCGGGGAATAACCCCGCGATATATTGTATTATCGAATTCTCATCGTATAATAAACACACTTGTCTTCTTTTGCAAACGTCACTCGCTGAAATTTCCACACATTCTACTAACAAAAAATTTCAAAGAAATATCCAGTCATACGGTAGTTTGTTCATTATTCTAAAAGTAAAATTTCTAGTTTTCATTTCAAATTCCCTGAGTTTCTTGAAGCACCTAAGCCGATTGGCCATTCAGCCACGCTGCAGCACTTCATTTCAATAATCATGAATTCATTGGTTACCAATATTTTTCAATTGAAAAAAAAATTCAAAATTGCGTTTGAGTTTTTTTTAAATTGAATGTATCAATTTTGTATAAAATCTCGATTTCGTTATCCCAATACTTCCGCCAGAATAAAATATTGCAAAAGGGTCCAAAGCTTATGCAGACCGGTTCAAATGTGCCTCAATTTTTTTTACGAAAAGGGCCCAATTTGTCGTCTCCGTGTGCAAGAAAGCAATTTACTTGGATCTCGACTTTATGAAAAGTCATTGAGGTCCTTGAATAACTAGACTAAATCCCACGAATAATCCACACATAAAAATATAAATTTGCATATTCGTACGCGGGATCGTTGAATATTGTCAATGATGAATGAAAAAGAAAAAAAAAAAAAAATACAAGTCCTGGACCGTTTCTTCGATCAAATTTGCAGTTGATAAACAGAAGTGTTGTTTCATTAGCGCGCGAATTTTAATCACCGTGGCACACACGTTGTTGATTAATCCGCGAAGAGAATTTCGAACAGTACTCGACGAACCAGTGTGCCGTGACACTGCCATCCATATTCGTACATTCTTTTTTTCGTAACTTTTTTTCCCGCCTCTCCATTTTCCCACGATTCTTTTTTTTTTGCTTTTTATGATAGACACCTCCGATATCACTCCGTATTTTCTCTCTCTCTCTCTCTCTCTCTCTCTCTCTCTCTCTCTCTCTCTCTCTCTCTCTCTCTCTCTCTCTCTCTTTCGATCCTTCTCTCCACCGGATGTCCTGTTCACAGTGGAACGGTAAAATATCTCGAGAGCCAAGTATATACACCTGATCGAAAAATGTCTCGAATAAAAGCTCTACGATTCCGCGAGGGCAAACAGCTTACACCGACCATCGAATGGACGGGGACCAGTGAATGGACGAAAGCTAATTTATATTTAAAACAATTAAATAATATGAATTGTTCACGAAGATACTCGTGTCACGATAATTTAGGAAAAAGAAATCACAGGTTTCGATAAAACCAATTGTTTAGTGCACAGTAAGTGTTCTATGAAGACAAAAACAAAAGTTTTTTTGCAATGCTTGCCCCGAAAGTGCGATATTCGATTGGTGTTTAGCGCGCGGAAAGTGGCTTATTTCTCAACGATTGCTTAGAATACGCCGAGCATGTACCGAAATTACACCACAAATGTTGGCTGAAGTTAGACGATCTTTTCATCAGTGAATTAACAAGGGCTTACAAGTCGAGGGTCATCACTTCGAGCATCTTCTGTAGGTAGACCCAAACCAAGGTTAGTGGATCCTTTGAAAGTCATTATTCCGATATTTTTCGATTTTTCGACTATTTTCATACTTTGCGTGACTAGAATGACCTTGTGTTGTAGGTCGCTGAATTCGTCTTAAAATCGGTAATAATGTCATCGAAAAAAAAAAATACATGGTTCCATTTAAAAAAGTGGAGTTGACCTTGACGTAGCTTCAGCGCCTCCACCGATAAAAAAATAGGGTGGTCCAGTGTGACGGCCTTCTCGAACACTGAAACTTTTGTCTGAAACATTTTTGGATATGATCAATAGTTTGAGTGCTATTGCTCTGTAACACTTTATGTGCCTCACCTTGTATATATATATATATATATATATATATATATATATATATATATATATATAAAGGGTGTCTCAAAATGACCTGACATTTTAAATTGCGCGCCATTTTTTTGTGGCGAACATAGAGTATTAATTTTTGACAACTAGCATCAGGAATTATTGAGGTTCAGTCATGGATAAATACCCGATCGAGCAACGCATAGAAATTGTGAAAATTCACTGCGAAACAATGCAGTTATTGCAGACGAAGTTTCATAGTCTTGGTATCTCGCGCCGCGGCGATGTCAATTGGCTACCTAGATCGTGCGATTTTGACGCCATTGGACTTCTTTCTTTGGACTTTTTTTGAAAGAAATAGTTTATGGCAATGATCCACAGATTATGCCGGAGTTCAAGTAAGCAATTGGACGCATTATTAATGAAATTAGTCCTCAATTATACCAAAATGTTATTGCATATTTCGTCAAAAGTGTGAAGGTTTGCAAACAGGGACGAGGCGGCCATTTAAGGCCTTAGGCCACTCTAGGATTTTTCAAAAATCGATTTTTTTTTGTTAAAAATGTACCTTAGTGCCTATAAAATTATATTCCAAAAGATTATGGGTGTGAAAAATCTCTAAGTACTCGATTTTCGAATTCTAGCGCAACCCCTCTTCATTCATGTCGTGACTTTCTACTAACTTTAAACGCGGTTATCTCAAAACTACATTTTTCAAGTCCGCCGGACTCATAACTCAAACATATTTCACCCGATTGACTTGAAATTTTAACTGTATATTTAGAATTACATTTTCTGAGGCACTACATAGGATTTTTTTATTATATTGCATAGTTCCTTTTTTATAAACAATTTTCTGACATTTTTCTCATGGCATTTTATATTTTTTGTTTTAGAAATGCGCCATTTTGACAAAAAACAATATATCCAAAAAATCCTACGTACTGCTATAGCTATTCTTATATATAATCGAAAAAACTTTAGTGTCTCATCATAACTCAAAAATTATAGGAGCTGTTGGTCCGGCCGTTGACCTTCCAGAAATAAAGGCGTCATCAGACAAATACTGCACAGTCGCCATTTTGACATGTATCGCTGTGAAAAAATAATTTTGTATAGTCAATTACATGTATAATAAAATTCCTATTTTGTAATTCCGATTTATTTTATGGTTTCGCTGAAAAAAAATCACAAAATATGCCCTTTTGTTTGGCCTCCAGAGTGGCCTTAACGGATATTGTGTTCCACACATAACCTCCATGTTTGTATCTTATATTGAAGTAAAAATATTCGAACTTTTCAAATAAATAATACGTTTTATTAATGAATTAAAATGTCAAGTCATTTTGAGACACCCATATATATATATATATATATATATATATATATATATATATATATATACACATGTACGCAGAACTTTTTTTCGCTTCATTCCGTTCGTGCACGCACGCACACGTCAAATGAGATGGTCACGGATAAAACCCCGATATACCAAAACGTCACAGAGACAGCAGAGCAGAAAAATCGCGCGTTCCTCACCGGTGCTACATTCCATCGTTCTCTGCATCGCCGTCTGGGATAGAATGTCGTTGATATATGCTACTCGCGACGCGCACAATCTAATTTCACGAACATTGGATTTTTCAGCGATACTGCTCGCTATTTCTCTCTACCTCCGTTATATATATATATATACAGGGTGGACCACGCAACGTGTGCACCTCTTTTACGACCAAAATATGCGTTGCACAAAAAAATGTTTTATACAAAAGTTACATGGTTTATAAGGCTACACTATGTGGTGCATTTATTTTTTTTATAGGTGGAGGCGCTTCGAATATTTGAAGGTCAACTTTATTTTTTCAAATGGAATGCTATATTTTTTATAGCGTAATATGATAGAGTATCGAATTCTGAGTAAAAAAGTATAGACCTTTATTAGCCCTAGAGTTAATTGCTAACGAGTAATTTCACTTTATTACTTTAAAATTTTCTTCACGTAATATCAAGTTGGAGATTCATTCATTCATTTTCACTTTTATCTTTCTGATAACAATCACGCACAATCACCAAAGGATACTTTAATACTGGATTACAATCATTGAGAAGATTGTGAATCATGATAAGTGTGTGTGATGTGGTAAATGTGTTCATATTGATAAACACTGTGATGTAAACACTGCCATTCAGAAATTTGTAGTAGATTTGAATCTCCAACTTGATATTACGTGAAGAAAATTTTAAAGTAATAAAGTGAAATTACTCGTTAGCTATTAACTCTAGGGCTAATAAAGGTCTATACTTTTTTACTCAGAATTCGATACTCTAGCATATTACGCTATAAAAAATATAGCATTCCATTTGAAAAATAAAGTTGACCTTCAAATCTTCGAAGCGCCTCTACCTATAAAAAAAATAAATGCACCACATAGTGTAGCCTTATAAACCATGTAACTTTTTTATAAAACATTTTTTTGTGCAACGCATATTTTGGTCGTAAAAGAGGTGCACACGTTGCGTGGTCCACCCTGCATATATGAGCGTATGTTTGTATACAGGGTGGTCCAATAACTATTAGCACCTTGGATATCTTCGAAACTATAAGGTTCACAGAAATATTTGCTGAAATGAAATTGCACAGTACGAAAGGGGCCATCCGATAGCGATAATAGTTTTTTTGCAGGTGGAGGTACTTCGGACATTTAAAGGTCAACTCCATTTTTTTAAATGGATCGGTATGTTTTTTTTCTGTATAATGAAAGAGGAGCTTAAAACGAGTTCAACGACTTATAACATAAGGTCATTGAAGGTCATAGAAAGTACAGAAAGGCGTTTATCTTACTATAAACGTAGTAATTTTATTTACTACCGAAACTGTAAGTATTGTTCGAGAGAGAGAAAGAGAGAGAGAGAGAGAGAGAGAGAGAGAGAGAGAGAGAGCTAGAAAAAAGAGGTAGAGAAATGGAGAGAGCTGTGTAACAGAACTTTGGCTTTCTCACCCTTCTATCGAAGTACTATCGTCTCAATTCTAGCTCTCCCGTTACTTCGGAACCACAAATTCTCGGCTTTTCTCGTCCTACACGCCAAACACAATTTTCGCACTCTTGCGAAAATTGTGTTCTCATCTAATTAGGATAAATACGGGTTTGAAAGGCAGCCAATTAATAGTACGAAAAGCACAAAGTTTGCATAATCTCAACATACATTCGTAGTTTTATACATATATACATAAATATTCGAAAGGTCTTGTGGGAAGGATTCTACGGCTGAAGGGAGACGAGAAACCGCGCAGTTCCGCGCCCGAACAGGAGCTCAAGGAATTTCGGATGGATCTGAACGTGCGGTGATGTTGCGACCGCGAATCCTGATGTTTCACCGAAGCGAATTGGACCTGTGCTCTCTCTCTCTCTTTCTCTCTCTCTCTCTCTCTCTCTCTCTCTCTCTTTCTCTCTCTCTCTCTCTCTCTCTCTCTCTCTCTCTCTCTCTCTCTCTCTCTCTCTCTCTCTCTCTCTCTCTTTTCTTTGCCATTCAATATTTGTGCACACTTCGATGATTCGTATTTTCGCGATTACACGGCTCTGTACTCGCGGAAAGTGCCGACCGAGAGTTCTTTGCTTTTAGCGCGATTGCGATCTTGGCAAACGTTGCACGAAAAAAAAAATTGATTTTCGTCTATGTGAGGCAGGAAATCGCGGCACGTCGTGCGGTTGTACTAAAAAAATGACGTGTTACAAACCCAAACAAACATCAGGGATTTATCTGCACCACGTGTACAGGAATGTAGATAGGTGACCGTCGCCCCCTCCCCCACCCCCGCTACATAAATCCGTTTACTTCGTAGCTCGAGTCCGGTCGACTTCGACTGAAATGCAAAAATGCCATGGTAATTCGTTTTGTTCGAGGCGGAGTGGAAGGATGTATGGAAGGGTCGAGCCCACCCGTCGCGTATAAAAATGGAATGGTCGACTGTGCTCGAGGATCGGTTTTTTCTTGCTTTTGGAGAAAATAGGATTGCTGGGGAAAATGACATGACCAGCTAGGTACGAGGTCATTAGTTAGGGATTTTTCCGTTTTATTCTATAAATATATGTATATATATATATATATATATTCAGATATTCAACAGATTTATTTATATATTCATGTACACTAAATATAATAAATATGGTGCATATATAGTATATAAAAAAATGAATGTATTTATTTATATTTATATTTAAGTTTTTTTTTATTGCGTAAATTTTTCTTTCTGATATTTGAGCTGGAAAATCGCGCAAACATTTTTTGAAATTTCTGCCAAAGCTCGGCAGCTTAAATTAGTAAAATAAAGTTTTTGAACGATGTTAACCGTGGAACTCATGACTAGGGTCGGTGCGCATCCGAAAGTTTTTTTGGTAAATATTCGGAAGTGTCACTCCTGTCAGAATCGAGCTGATTTTTTTTTGTGTGGTTTCTTACAGTTAAAAAACATCATATTTAATATTATTATGGCAGCGCATCAACAAAAACAATGTCGTAATACGCACCCCACGATTCTACGCACCCATCCGAGGTGCCTTCCGCCCACCCCAGTGTTTTACGCACGCCGCGATTCTACGCACCCATCCGAGGTGCCCTCCTCCCACCCCAGTGTTTTACGCACGCCGCGATTCTACGCACCCATCCGAGGTGTCCTCCGCCCACCCCAGTGTCTACGCACGACACGATTCCACGATTCGTGGCCGCGATGCTAAAGTATAGAATTACCCTCTTGGTAATTGTTTTTATTGATGCGCTGCCATAATAATATTAAATATGATGTTTTTTAACTGTAAGAAACCACACAAAAAAAAAATCAGCTCGATTCTGACAGGAGTGACACTTCTGAATATTTACCGTTTTTTTTTACATTAGGTTTTTGAAAAATTTTCCCGTCTTTCAGTCTTGAATTTGTTTTTTCACTAATTAATTGTTAATTAAATCAGATGTTTCGCGCACCATCCTCTTGCTTATGAAAAAAAAAACAAAGAAATTCATGTATGATAAAGTACATTTATCCCCGTAGGAGCGGTTTAGAGATCGAGAAAATTGTGGGGTGCGTAGAGACCCCAATCATGCGTTTGAAGGTAAAAAAAAATGAGTCATGAATTCTACGGTTAAGAATAAGGAGATCGAAGAATTGAAAAAGAATTTTGGTTGCGTTCAAATGATGCAAAGTTTGACACCACTGCGAAATATAAATATATATATATGTATGTATTATATATGCACAATTATTATATTAATTTTTTAATTTTTACTTCCTAGGTCCTAACCCAAACAAACCCGTATCGGTATAGACGGTCATATTCTTGGAATTCTCTGGTGCATAGACATTTTATTCAAGTATCAACATCAAGGTCCCAGAAGTATTGGCACTATTGGCCTTCCGCTCGCTGGTTGATTCATCAGCAGATGCACGGCTAAGCGATCACCCCTCTGAGTATCAGCCATTCACAATGCTGCCTAACTCGCAGAACCGGCAGAGTCGAACGCCAACCGCCTATTCACCCGTTTCAGTATTCACAATCTTAATTACATTTTACCGAATACAATAAAGATTGGATCTATGCATAATTCCATAGCGAAATCGAGTCAATTTTTAAACGCAAAATCTTTACAAAAACAAACAGCGATTCTAATCAACTAAATATGTTCCAGTCTGTTCAATGACTTTCAGCCATCTCTCCAGGAGCTTCATTGTCTATCTTTCATAGAAGTCCTGAGATCTTTGGGCAAAAAAGTCATCCAAGTGGTTTTTGAGGACGTCCATGGAATTGAAGGTTTTATTTATCAAACTGTCCTGTAGCGCCCGGAACAAGTGATAGTCTGAAGGTTCAATGTCCGGACTGTACAGTGGGTAGACCAAAACATCCCACCCAAGCCGCAACAACTTGTTCCGGGTCATTAGAGAAACGTGTATAGTCTAGCGTTGCCCTGGTGGTGGGTGGTGAAACTTTACACCCTTTCTGTTCGCTAATTCGAGCAGCTTCTGATCGATTGCTCGCTTTAATTTGGTCAGTTGTGAGCAGTACTTGATCGAATTAATTATTTTGTTCGGTGGCAGTAGCTCATAATAGACGATTCCTTTCCAATCCAACCAGATTACATAGCATCCGGACTAGAAATTTTGATCAGGCAGCCTGAACACTGATCAGGCCGCTATCATGCTGTGGTCTGGAATGCCGTAATGAGACATGTCTGATCAGTGCCGGATCCCGACCGGATCGGTGAAACCGTAGTACGGGAGTAAGAAGGCTACGTAAATCAGGCAATACGGATATGGCCCTACTAGGTCTTGACCTAATAAGGCCCCATTGGGGCTTGCCTTACAACTGCCTCAGCATTCCATCAACGCACATAACCTCCTATATCCTACGTCGAATTTTCATTCAGCAGCATATTGAAGTTTTGACGTTTTTGAAAGGTGTTGCAGACTGCGACGAAAAAAAAAAAACGTTATGCAACTCGGATGATCGTTAGAAGATTCCGCTGTATTTCGAAATCTCAAAACACAGTATAAAATCGCTCATTGTCGTGTGAACAACATATGTATAACCTAAAAATATATATGGACGTTTAATACGTTATTAATGTCTAAATTCCGAAAAAAAATTGTTTTTCCCCACGTTCATGTCCGAAAAATACGAACTAATAATTCACGAGACGTTTGAATTGAACGAGCGTATATTTTCCTCTATCTTCCGTCAAAAGATTTTGAGCAAGCCGTGAGAAAAGTAATTGATAATGCCAAGGATTGGGAGGGAACCGGGCGATAAGGAATAAAAACACTTCAACATAAAACATAAATGGAACATTATTCATAATGATCTCTATACTATCTGTAATTAATCTGATTAGAACTTTTTTTGTAACTTTCCGTAATAAACATTATATTGACAAATACATTCTAGGCCTTGTACAAATATGGTCTAGAGTGTGTACGTGTACGAGCATGTATGTGTACTGGCTAAGTAAGGAAGTATTATGAGGACCTGGTCAGGCAACATTATAACGACTTGATCAGACAGCATTATAAACGCCTGGTCGGGCAACCGGGTAACGGCCTGATCAGGCAGCCAGATAAGGCCCATATGTGATAGAACGTTACACTTTCTATCAGGGCGCTATCGGGTTCCCTTATAAGTGCCCTACGAGGGCAGTCAGGTAACCTGAAAGCCTCCCGAATCAGACCTTATTGAAATTTCTACGTGGGATGGACTTCTTCGAGTGTGATCCAGCCTTTGCCGTCTGAGCAGCCTCCCCGAGCTTCGACCATGATTATTCGCGACAGACATTCTTGTAAACAATCCATTTTTCATCGCCAGTCATCACTCGCTTTTCAAAATGGTTCGTTTTGATGGCGTTTGAGCAGACAATCGCAAGCTGAAATTCAATCCATTAAATTCCATTCGCTCAATTCGTGCGGCACCCAACCATCAAGCATGTTTACCATTCTTAACTTCTTCAAATGTCTCGAAACAGTTGATTGGTCAATGTTGAGGTTATGTCCGATCTCTGTAGTCGTTAAATGCCGGTCGAAGCCGATTGTCGCATTGGTTTTATCAACATCAGTACTGACTGGCTGACCGGAGCAAGGAGCATCTTGGAAATCAAAATCTCCATAACGAAATTTCGCAAATCACTTCCGACATACACTGTCACTTGCGGCATTCTCTCCGTAGACGGCGCATATCTTTTTGTGAGTTTGCGACGCGGTTTTGCCTTTTCGGATGTAAAAAAGTGAAATGCATAAAAAATACACGTTTTTTCCTTCCATGTTCAAGATATAATAAAACTTTCTATACGTCACGGATCGCGATAGATTTTTTTTTAAATGTCGCCAAAAGTTTCAGCTTTCACTTAAGGCCTTCGGCCACTTTAGGATTTTCCAAAAATCGTTTTTTTGTTGTTAAAAATGTACTTTAGTACCTATAAAATTATATTCCAAAAGATTATGGGTGTGAAAAATCTCTAAGTACTCGATTTTCGAATTCTAGCGCAACCCCTCTTCATTCATGTCGTGAATTTCTACTAACTTTAAACGCGTTTATCTCAAAACTACATTTTTCAAGTCGGCCGGACTCATAACTCAAACAAATTTCAACCGATTCCCTTGAAATTTTAACTGTATATTTAGAATTACATTTTCTGAGGCACTACGTAGAATTTTTTAAATTATATTACATAGTTCCTTTTTTATAAACAATTTTCTGACGGTTTTCTCATGGCTTTTTATACTTTTTGTTTTAGAAATGCGCTATTCTAACAAAAAACAATATATCAAAAAAATCCTACGTACTACTATAGCTATCCTTATATATAATCGAAAAAACTTTAGTGTCTCATCATAACTAAAAAATTATAGGATCAGTTGGTCCGGCCGTTGGCCTTCCAGAAATAAAGGCGTCATCGGAAAAATGCTGCATAGTCGCCATTTTGACATGTATCGCTGTAAAAAATTTAATTTTGTATAGTCAATTACGTGTATAATAAAACCCCTATTTTGTAATTCCGATTTATTTTATGGTTTCGCTGAAAAAAAATCACAAAATATGCCATTTTTTTGGCCTCTACACGAAGAGAATTAAAAGTTAAAAATTACCGTGCAGTAACGGTAACCAGATGACAACCCTGAAACTTCGCTTATTATTACTGAGTAAAACATAGATTTTCACGAAAATAAAATGAAAATTCTTCTTCAGAAACAAAATTTTACCAGATTTTCTAGTAAATTTTCATGTGTAACAAAATACGCAAAACTTAAATTTAAAAAATATATAATACCAGCGAAATTTTACTGTGCATTTTATTATTTTATGCGTTTCAAAAATCTCTATAAAAAAGTATCGTCTTTATAACAGTTATTTTAAGATTTATTATAAAATTTAATGAGTGTTATAGGAAAATGTATTGTGCTCTCGGTAAAAATTATCGTGTGCGCTTGGTTAAAATTATCGCGCGGTACGGTACCGTAATTTTGAGGCACTGCATGGTAAAAATTCCCCTTCATACCTTTCACTTCAGAATGGTATGATCCCCTTCATACCTTTCACTTCAGAATATTATTATCGCACCAGTTTTTGAAGAAAAAATACATTCAACTAAGGATTTTTTCAATCGAAGAATTTAAATTTGACCAGCCTTATAGGGAATTTTTCTTCTGAGGTTGACGCAGGTCAATTTTACTGTGCAGTACCGTAAAAATACCGTACGGTGCGGTTGGTAATTTTTAACCGACAGTAGATAAATTTTCGAATATACATGCTAAATTTTACTGTCTCCAATTTTTACCCTTCTTGTATAGTAAAATTTTACCTACGTATTTGAAATTTTCTGTAACGTGAGTTAAAAAAAAACTTGTCGCATACGAATTATTATGCTTTTCTCACTTGTCACCACATTGAAATATATCACGGTAATTTTTACCGTTAAATTCACGACAAAAATTACTTTTTAATTCTCTCCGTGTAGAGTAGCCTAAAGCCTCCATATACGACACTTCATATGGTCGACGCATATGCGAGCGGAGAAACAAGTGCGAGCGACATCTATCGGAATTTCGCTATGGAATTGTGCCCTATGTACTCGATCCACACAATGAAAAAAAAAATTGGAGTAACAAAAAAAAAACGACCATATAAAAAGAACGAACAGATTCTCCACGAAGGCGGAGCCCCGAGAGCCCTTTTGTCAAGCCTACGTTTATATTCCTAAATTTGTATTTCTCTCTTCACTCTCGATCCCTCTTCGCGTTACCCCAGCTCACGTTTTCATCTCAGCTATAATTTAGCCTCCTTTCATTACTCTTTCTATTTCACTGTATCGTCGGAGCCCTATTACGTCCCGTTTGTCCCCCGAGATACTGGAATAACTGATTTGAAAGCATCCTCAAGAGCCACAGATGTTCCGCGACCCCTTCGTTGAAAGTCTTCGCCCAACCGGTGGGAATTCCGTGCAATTCCAAGAGAGAAATGGAAAGACAGAATTTTGCTTATACATCGCGTCGAATTCTTAAGGCGTTTCGAATTTTCGCGCGCGCATTCTATTGTCGTTGCTCTGCAGCCCTTTTGGCCCTTTTGTATACAAAGCTTTTGCAATTTCAGCGATGGGGTTGCGGAAAAGTACATGGGAAGAATGACAAACAGCCGGTGAGACGAAAGGGGAAAGAGCAAAGGGGAGGGGGGGGGGGGGCCTTTTCGAATTGGAGGCTTTTGTTTTCTCACGTGCATGCGCGCTCGGGATCTCAGGATACACTTCAATTGCTCTATTCAATTTTGGTCTTAGAGAGCGCTTCTCTTCCATCATATTTATCGCATTCTTCCATTCTGAGCTGGAACGGAGCTGGAAAAACTTGGCATTGTGATGGATGAATTTCTCACCCTCGAAGGTTCATCGTAATATCTTGTAGAATAGAGCTGGTTTTCATCAGTGGGGCAAAATTTAATTACTACGGTAACTAAAGATTAGTAATTAATTAATTGTTAATCACGACTGTGATAATTAACAATTAACTTATTGTCATTGTGAAAACTCACGATTGACAAGCAATTAATTGTTAATTGCTGTAGTCGCAATTAATAATTAATCAATTGTTAAGGGGCCAGTCCACTTTGAAAATTTCAAAAAATCGATTTTTTTTGTTACTGTTTTCGAAAGTACATACATTCAGAAATATTGTGTCAACATTTTATGAAAATCCGAGCTCTTTAAGTCATACTCGGCCCGATCGCCATCGGATTCGCCGGCAATCGCGATGACGAGCGTGTTCGCTCTGCAAACCGCCGCAGTTCTGAGTGCTCAAAAGAGACCAGAACCAAACGAAAGCAAGCGAGACTCGAGGAAATCGACGATGATGAGCAATCAGAAGGGATTTTGTACGATGCAGGAATTGCCGATTGAGTTTAGGTAAGAGTTTTTCATAGTATAAACTTCAAACGCGTTTTTCTCGAAACAACGTTTTCAAAATCTAGCTCCATCGTATTCCTAAAACTAATAAACCGATTCTCTTGAAATTTGAACCACATATTGTAAACATGATTCGCAACAAGATGACCCTCGATGGTTTTAAAATTTTGATTTTTACGCCTTTTTTTTTGCGAAAAACTGCGAAAAAAACGCGTTTCTTTTTACTTTTGTCGTTTTTCATCTGCCATTTTTTAATTTTTTGATAAAACTTTATATCCGAGGGTCATTTTGTAGCTGGTGTCATACTGAATCTAATGGACTTTGATTTTTTTGTCTCAGCCAAGCCGTTGCCGAGTTGTGATGGAGCTACCTAGCCCACCTATTTTTGAGGCGTTACGTTAAACTATAGTTTTTGTACTTAAAAATGAATAAAGATGAATTAAAATTTTGTTTTTATGTATTTCAAGACTTTATTTGTCAAGCCCAGCAATTTTTATATTCATATCTTTTATAAAATCCTCAAAAAAAAAAACCGCGAAAATAGCCTTTTTTTCGTGGCTCCAAAGTGGACTGGCCCCTTAATCGTGACTTTTCACAATTAGAAACTAATCAATTTTGGATCTTTTTGGTGTATTTGATCAAAAACTAACAATTAAAACTGATTACTGTATAGGATGCTGCGTGAGTCCACAAAACCCAAACAAACACGTCGTATATGATATCTGTAAAGTTAAATAGGTTAATTGTTAATTTCAATTGTTTCTTAGAACAATTAAAAAAGCGAATTGCAATTGTTTTAATTGCGAGTTGCAATTAACATAGATTAATCGAAATAAATTAATTGCAACATGCAATTAATGTTAATTGCGATTACTTTTTTAGTCAAGTAATAAACTGATCGAACATTTAATTGATTAACGCCCAACACTGGTTTTCATTAACGATACGTCAAGAGTGAGCTCGATTCAAATTTATCAATTATTGCTAGAAATTGTATTTTTGCCAAGGGTGAATTTTATAACACTGCAGTAAGGTGTCGACCATAACTGATGGATAAATTGTAAATTTACAGATAGTTAATTATTTTATCAGATATAATATTATTATTATTATAAACAGAAATGTTGCATATGTTTTTTTTTACCTCGGCAAACAAGTTCTTGTACGGTTCGTCGTGCCTTATTGTACTTTTGTTAACAACGTTTACTTTGCTCACAAGAGCACGAGCCTTCGGGACAGCGGAGACACTTTTGCGAGCAATTTTCGCGGCTGATCCAATTAATTCGGAGCCCGGATTCGATTACTTTGTGTCTCGGGGTTGAGACTATGAGTGCGCAGAGGGTGGAGGGTCTTGCACCTACCCTTTGGGACTTTTACCTATATATATATATATATATATATATATATATATATATATATATATATATATATAAATATATATGTGAAATTCATTTACTATCCCTTTTCCTACATATATATATTTCGAACCCATTACATCTATGCAACTTCGGCTATCAGCAAATCTGAAGATATTGAAGTTTGCATCGTTGGAACTCAATGAAAGTTCGTTAGCCTGGTCTTTTTTTTTTTGGCAAATTTGGGCTACGAAATAACGCGGAAATATTTTTTTTTTATTCTCATAAGAAATCTAAACCGCAAATTTGGTGGATAAGATTTTTCACGATGAAGAAAATGGATAATAAAATGATTTAAAAAATGTTGGTTGAATTTTAACGAATACAACAAAAATCACCGTTCCGTATATACAGGGTGTTTGGCGCATGGACCGACACAATTTTTTGGGGGATTAGGGAGGTCATTTGCTAGTTTTTTCACCCTTAGACCTGATGTCCTAAGTGTCACGGTAATTGAGATATGATTTTTTTTTCGTTTTTTTTAATTATCCGAAATTTCGCCTTAAAATCGTCAGAACTTTTTTGTTTGTGTTTGTAATAGCACGAAATAACTTCTGTTGTATTTCGCAATGTATGTTTATTATAAATAAATCATTATTTGATAAAATTGGTTTCAAGAAAATAACTCATGAGCTTCCAAAGTCTTAAAAATGTATAAATGTATGAAAAATGTCAACTTCTAAATTCATTGTAAGAAAAACTAAAAGCAATTTTTAACTTAGCTTTGTTCTAAAAAGTTCTCTATTTTATATCCTTTCCAACGGTATGCTCCATGTTATAGAAATCATGCATTATGTGGTTAAAATGAGAGTTACTATTTTGCCAGGGTCAGGGTTAAGAAAAGACTTTTTATGTTTCCGATGTTTTTTTAAAATTAAAATTGAGTTATTAATTTTGCTCAAATTGACCTTCTTCACTCCGTATGCATGCAACAGAAGTTATTTCGTGCTATTACAATCACAAGCAAAACAGTTATGACAATTTAAAGACGAAATTTCGGGTAATTGAAAAAAAAATGAAAAAAATCATATCTTAATTACCGTGACACTTACTACATAGGGTCTAAGGGTGAAAAAATTAGCAAATTAACCCCCCCCCCCAATCTCTCAAAAAATTGTGGCGGTCCATGCGCCAAACACACTGTAAAAAGAGTGACTCAAAACTGTCAGGGGTCCCTTTGGGAGCCTATAGGGTGTGTCATTGCGAGTAAAACGCTTTTTTTCCAAAATGTCGTGCGTCAAAAATTGGCCAAGATATTCCCATGATGAGCCTGACGCTGTTTAAACGCGCAGCTTCGAATCCACCTTTCGAGTAGTGAATTTTTTTTTTCAGTACAAAACAATGAATATGGAGATTCTGCAATATCGACAATATGATTCAATAGTTTTCGTTTATTATTTGATACTCGAAGAAAAAAAATCGCACTTAAGTAGCTATTGTGTCATTGTTTACTCAGCGTCGGGCTCATCGGGGAATATCTTGGCCACTTTTTGTCGCACGACATTGCAAAAAAAAGGGTTTTGCTCGCAATTTTAAACACCCTGTATGCTCACCAAGAGTCTCCTTACAATTGGGATATCACCCAGTATATATACGAATCTCTTCGCCCGTCCTTGACATTCAAATCACGTAGCATAAGTGCTGGTGAAGTTGCCTTTTACGATGTCCCAGGTCGTGCTCTATAGACACGTGACACTCTTTAATCGCCACACACACACACACACACACACACACACACACACACACACACACACACACACACACACACACACACACACACACACACACACACACACACACACACACACACACACAAATTATAAGGCGAAACAGGTATGGAGAAGGCTCTCCCGTGTTTCTGTCGTCTCAAAACTTACACCCTCCCCCGTCCGCCCCCACGATGGCTACTCCTTCCGTATATCGTCGTTTCATTCATTCGATGCGACGAATAACAATCGTCTTCTCGTTTCTCATGAATAGCCAATTAATAATTCCATCGACATCGCGTGCATCGGAGTTTCTTCGGGCATGCACTCGAGTTGTAATAACCCACGATTTTTATCCACCCACCTCACCCCCTCCTTCGCAAACATCCCTTCGTTCCTTCTAGGCTCCCCACCACTCCCTCTTCAAGCTTCGTCTCAATTTAGGGAGTCTAGTCACGTGTCACGCTCATACCGAAAGCTTTGACAGTACAATTTACTGAAAAATGTGTGAAAAGAGACTCCCTGACGAGGCGAATCTTCATTATATGAAGGGGCGACTGCGAATTATGCGTTTTGCTTTTTATTCACAATTTCGAGATGAGAGGAAGAATCGATCCGGTGAAGTGAGACTGCGTGGGTGTGTGCGTAGGTGAATTTGATGGGGAAATGTACGCAGTCTCCGTGGGATTGGAAGCGATGGACGGATTTTCAGTGCTAAGGGACACAGGACGAGCGCAAGACTACAGGGCAGCCCAAAAAGTGATGTACAAATCTTGATGCCTTGGTGAAAAAAAAAAAATATATATATAAATATATATATATTTTTGTTTAATATTTTAAAAATATATATATATACTTTTTTTCGTCAGGTTCACATGTCAAAGGATTATAAAAAAAATATATTTTTTTTTCGTCAGGGCTATCGAAGCCCTATTTAGGTTAATTTTAAATCATGGTGGAAACTTTTAGGTATCTTTTTAATGTTGGCCTAAAATGATACTTAGTTATATATTAGGTGTATGACTTAATTTTTACAGATTTTTCAGCAAATTTATTTAATATAAAAAAATAGAGAACAACGAACTTAATCTTGGAAATATTGTCCATCGTTTTCTATGACCTTGCGCCATTTCTCAGGTAACATACGAATGCCGTCGCGAAAGAAACTTGCAGGCTTCGAGGCGATAAAGTCATCGACGAATTTACGCACATCGTCCAGCGTTTTGAACTGTTTATCCACTAAGGCGTGTTGCATTGACCGGAACGAATGGTAGTCGGATGGGGCCAAGTCTGGTGAATATGCCGCGTGCGGGAGAACTCCCCATCCCAAGTTCAAGCCGGTCTTCTGAGTCGCGCGAGCAACGTGAGGTCGAGCGTTGTCATGCAGCAGTATGACTTGCCTGCTTCCTTGCCCAGTAAATAGCCTTTTCTGATCAAGTTCTTCGCTCAGTTTGTTCAATTGTCGGCTGTAGCGTTCCGCAGTCACCGTCTGACCAGTTTCCAGGAGTTCGTAAAAAAGCACACCCTTCATATCCTGTCCAGGGCGCGGCTGGTCACTAAGATCGAAATCACCACTTCTAAAACGTTTTTTACCAATAATTACACGTTTCATAAGACACAACTTCGGCACCAAGAACACTACAAATTGATTCCCGTGTTTTAGAAGCATTTTTTCCTTGTTGGAATTCGTATAAAATGCAGTGCCGAATGTGCTGTTCATCAGTTGCCATCGTAAACTCTGCTATTCTGAGAGGTTATGTAACTCACGTAGACTTGTCGTTCGGTGTTCTGAAACCTTGCGTCCGATCCTTTCAAAATCACAAAAGACCGCGAAAATATTTCTATTTTAAATATAATTTTAAGTTCGAAGAAAAAATCTGTAAAAATTAAGTCATACACCTAATATATATATATATATATATATATATATATATATATATATATATATATATATATATATATATATATATATATTCGTAAGTATACTTTTCATTTTTAGACGTGAAAAACTAACTTCATATGACGTGAAAAAAAAAATTATATATATATTGTCGCTCACCGTGAAATCCGTTTGATGGTGAATCTACTACTTCAATTCTACACTTTATAAATATTTCCAGCGAGAAGGTTGTGGAAAATATTCTATGAGATACTGAGAAGGCTCTTAATTTCCTCAACTGGGCGGGATTTTTACCTATTAAAGTCTCTCTCTCTCTCTCTGACTGTCTCTCTCTCTCGCTCTCTCTCTCTCTCTCTCTCTCTCTCTCTCTCTCTCTCTCTCTCTCTCTCTCTCTCTCTCTCTCTCTCTCTCTCTCTCTCTCTCCCCCTCCCTCCCTCTATCCACCCGTCCATTATTAAGCACGCCTCATTATCTATAAATTTTCGTTTATTTGTTCATTTTGTTTTCACGTTCGTAGTTTTATGTGTTTTTAGCTTTGATATTTTTTGTTGTTGAAAATAATGATCTGTAAATCCAATTTATAAAAATGCGAACATTTCACACACAATCCCTGATTATTCGTAAATATTTGTTTGTTTTTTCGTTAATTTTTTTATTTGCTTATTTGTTGGTTTGCTTGGATTGGTTTGCTGTTCCCGTTAGTTTGTTTGTATGATATTGTTCACTCCAATTGCAATGAACTACAGAGCGCAATGGTCAATGGCCTGAATCATATTTCGCACGCTAAGCTGTGGTTCCATAAAAGATTGCCCGAAATCGATTTAGTAGTTGTCAAGTTACAAACGCGCAAACGTATAGACCATTTTTTTTTTCGAAATACGATTTTTCTGCTTGTTTCCGTTGATATAAATTATTCGTAAAGAAATTTTGTGAAAATTAAACAATTAGAGAAAAAGCACCGTTCACAGTCATACGTAAAGGAGCGTTCTACTTTTCTCAAGGACCTGGACACGAATGCGAGGAAGATACGAGGCTATCCAATGGATAGCCATTGTACAGCCGAGAGATGTGCCGCATTGGTAATGCTCTTTGCTCGCAATGGTTTAATATATATATATAGTGAGGACCGAAGATATGCAGGACGAACGGCAAAAAGGCGTAACTGGACACAGTTCGTGATCCTAGCCGAGGACCTTTCGTCGTTTATCGAACAATCGATAAGCCTCGAGGACGTTGTGGATTTGTGTAGCAGCGCAAAGTCATCCTCGTTAGATTTCACGGCCGGATATGCCGCGCTACTGCGTTCTCTCAGGAAGCGACGAGGCTCACGGAATTATTCATGAAGGATCCTGCATGGACTACATACACCAAATACGCGTCTTCCAATTCGCCCACTTTCTCCCTCACTCTCATTCTGCTGACGGTCTCAATCTTTCTTTTTTTTTTTACCATCGCGAACAATGTTTTTTTTTTCATTACTTTATCAGCGTACGTGAGAAACGTTGGAGACACTATCCAATACGTTGGAATGAAGAAGAAGAAGAAGAAGAAGAGGTCGAGAAGGAAAGTGGGACACGTAGTGTCTCGGGAATGTTCTCGAAGACGCCTCGTTGAATACACACACACACACACACACGTAGAATTGTGTGAGACACACACTCGTATATGTGTGTCAAATTGGTATGGAAATCCACCAGGGAGAAGAGGAGCTGGGTAGATTCGTAGCCGAGATGTAGGGATCTACCCTGAGGACACACACCCCAAGGAATCCAGACAATAAAGTTCGTCTCCACTCACGAAACTTTTCGAAGCAAGACGACAGACTGTGGAAATGTGTAAGAGACAGAAAAAGAGATAGAGAAAAGAGAGCCATGTGGATTCGTTATTTCAACCTTCAAACATCAGTCTTCGTATTGTGCAACGGTGCAACAACTTTTGAAGCAGCCCAATGGATCAAGTTGCAATAAACAGAACCTCAAGAAAGTCTACAAGCAACGATGACGTCGTCAGGAACTTCGTTTGCAATGAAAATGTTGTAAAAAGTCCGAAAATTCGTCGAGTTATAACGATTTTTGTGAAAGTTCTTTCGCTTACAATCAGTGGGCCTTGACTAGGGGTATGACACTACCCGGTAGTTTTGCTATGCTAAATGTCCGGATTTATTTGTGTCACACTCTGCTACTCGTAGCGCTACTCATCACCTAAGAAACTTGCACGCCCACGGGCTGCGTGGTCATATACATGGTGTGTCCCAAAAGTCAAGCAATATATTTTTTTGCCGCGCCCCGACCAGTCGCAGCACGTTCAGGCCGATCGAGTTAGGTGGGGGGGGACTCTCAGCTTCGCAGCGCACCCTAGGTCAGTCTGCTCCGAGCATCGCTGGCGTCAGGATCGCTGATTTAGTGCACCCCTGTTTTGAGACAACGTCATGGCGGATACTTTCGAACAACGTTGGGCGATCAAATTCTGCACATAACTCGACAAAACAGCTGCAGAAACTCATGAAGTGCTTAAACAAGTCTACGAAGATTGTGGAAAAGGGTCATCCGCGTGCGAAAATGCATCACCGATCCCAGGCTGCTGCATTACGACAATGAGCCCAGCCACACGGCTCTCTGCGTCCCTGAGTTCCTGTCAAAGCATAACGTGGCATTACGTCTCTTTAGGACCACAAAGGTGGATGTTCCGAAGAGACAATACCAAACTTTCGGAAGTGTCCACACGTCGAACAATCTTTTCGTGTCTCTAGTACACTTTATCCTCCTGTTTCTTCGTTATTTTCCGGTCTCTCTATTGATCTTTGGACGGAACACTTGAAACGTTGTCCAGCGTTGCGTATGTTTACTACACGCTGTGTTCAATCTCATCGGCGGCAGCTCCGTATGTTTTCTTCATTTGCTTCACGGGTTCTCAGGGACAAGGAAATTAATCTGCGAGTCAAATAGACCGCTCCGAACGAATCTCGAGACTCGTACTTGCGCACGTATTCGTTGATTCGTACGCGGATTGTACACGAGAAAAAGATTGTTTCTTCGGTCACCCTTTGGCGGACGCATCGCATAACGCTTTAAGACCTTAGTCCCACTCTAGAGGCCAAAAAGAAGGCATATTTTGTGATTTTTTTTCCAGCGAAACCATAAAATAAATCGGAATTACAAAATAGGGGTTTTATTACACACGTAATTGACTATACAAAATTATTTTTTCACAGCGATACATGTCAAACATGTCTTTTTTAGCTAAAAATGCAATACTGGGACGAAAGAAAAATCGTACGAGACTGTCTAAAAAATAAAAATGTAGGTTTTGATATCCGTTTTAAGTTTGCCATAGAAAAAACCGAGGAAAAAATTTTCTACAAACTTTGCAGTTAATTTTCTACGGCCAACGGATAGCCGAAAAATGGCCACGTTCAAAAGTGCGCACCGGGGCGAAAAAAAATCATAGAGAATTTTATAAAAAAAGAAAAATAAAGGTAAACTTGTCCTCTTTAAAACGCCACTTGGGAAATTCAATTACCTTTATTTTTGTGTCCGCTATGTAAATTTTAGTGCGATAAGAAATTTCGACTAGTGCGTACTTTTTTTTTGTCCAGTACTGTATATACACAGGGTGAGTTACTAGAAATTGAACACTCATTATTGGGAAAATGAAGACTAAAAAAGGGGAACAAACTTCAGACGTTCGTTGCCCAGTGTATATCGTTAGAGTTTCTTGCGAGGCCCAAATTTGATAGTCGGGACGCAAAAATGTAAACAGAGCTATTAGCCGACTCAATTCGGTTCTCGAAGTGTTGTGTAGTCGGTGAAAGCATAAAGTATCGTAAAGTTATAATCAGTGATTGTTTACCCTCAAATTGGCTGGTGTACGGTGTAAAAATATAATTAAAAGCGAGACGAGTAATATTGAAGAAGTAATGAAGTTTGTAAGAAAAAATATAAATAGAATTTCATCAAATTCAAGCTCGGATGACGAGGAATCATATGCAAGTGAAGACCATTCCTTCTAACATCTTCTCATATATTCCATATGAGGATATGTTAGATCTTGCTATGCCAAAAAAATTACAAAATATTGTCCCGATTGTCCAAAATCACCACAAATGTGTTTGGGTTGTTTAAATGAACACCACGCCACATAATACAATGTTATATTTTATTTTTTAATGTAAATTAATGCATGGTAGAAAATAATGTGTATATTTTTGATATTTCATATTTGTCGGTGCTTATTCCATTTAATGTTTGTCTTACGAAATTTTTTTTTATGAATTACTTGTAAAATCCTCCTTAACTTGATGAGTAAGAATGTCACCCATATCTGGGTGACTCGGCGATGAACGTATTAATAATGTTCCGTCAATTACCATTTTATTAATTTTTTGTATATGAAGGTCATTCGAAGGTCAGTCGATTTGTTAAAAAAAAAAAAAGAAAATAGTGACAGAGGGATTTAAACAAATCATGGAAATGAATATTTTGACAAATCCTTCAAATTTTTTAGTTTTGCACTTTTTTTTTGTCTAAAATGGATATTTATAGGAACTTACGAGTGTCTAGTTTGAAGTGACTCAATCATAATGTCTTGTTCTTGCTGTCAGTCAATATATATTGCAATAGTTGATCGAAAATCTATCCCCTTATTTCTACATTTTTTGCAAAAGTTATTTTTTTCAAATTTTCAAAGAAAAGGATCTGCACTGCCTTGTAGGATTCTTATCCATCAAAATCTTCTGTTCCTCCCTCTACCCCCCTTCCATTATTAAGCACCCCTCATTAGTCGCAAAATTTCGTTAATTTGTTCCTTTGGTTTTTCCCTTTTTGGTTTTGTTTTTTTCTTTGATATTTTGTTTGTTAAAAATAATTATCTGTGGACAATTTATGAAAATGCCAAAATTTCACACAATCTCGGATCATTTGCAAATTTTGGTGCCTTATTCGTTTATTTCTTCATTAAATTTTTTTTTCTGTTTGCTTGGATTCGTTTGCTGTTTGTTCGTTCAATCCGAACGTCACGTGTGTTTGTTTGTATGCTTGTTCATTGTAATTGTAATGAACTACATATCGTAACGCTCGATGGGCCAAATTATATTCTCCACCCTTGGCTGTGTTTCTGTGAAAGATTCATCGAAATCGATTCTGTAGTTCTCGACTTATAAACGCGCAAACTCACAGACAATTTTTCATCCGAAATACGATTTTTCTACGCGTTTGTGTTGATAAACGACGTGCAAAGAAATGTTGTGAAAAAAAATTAGAGATAAAGCAGTCCTTACAGTTTTATTGTATGTAGAGATCGAGATATATGTGAAGCTGGACACCAATGTGATATGGGGAAGAAGACGATTCAGCACTCTGCGAGGCTTCGATGCGGGGGTGTAACCCAACGTGAGGGTGAAAAGTCATTCGAGATTGAATGGGAACATGTACAGGGACATACAACGAGAGATATCTTGCGATATACAGGGTGAGGCACATCAAGTGTTACAGAGCAATAGCACTCAAACTATTGATCATATCCAAAAATGTTTCAGACAAAAGTTTCAGTGTTCGAGAAGGCCGTCATACTGGACCACCCTATTTTTTTTTATCAGTGGAGACGCTAAAGCTACGTCAAGGTCGACTCCACTTTTTCAAATGGAACCATGTATTTTTTTTCGATGACATTATTACCGATTTTAAGACGAATTCAGCGACCTACAACACAAGGTCATTCTAGTCACGCAAAGTATGAAAATAGTCGAAAAATCGAAAAATATCGGAATAATCACTTTCAAAGGATCCACTAACCTTGGTTTGGGTCTACCTACAGCAGATGCTCAAAGTGATGACCCTCGACTTGTAAGCACTTGTTAATTCGCTGATGAAAAGACCATCTAACTTCAGCCAACATTTGTGGTGTAATTTCGGTACATGCTCGGCTTATTCTTTCTTTCATGTCGTCAGGCGTGGTAGGTGCTACCGCCATTACGCGTTCTTTGACAAAACCCCATAAAAAGTAATCTGGTGATGTTAGATCTGGCGAACGAGGTGGCCAAGCTATATGGCCGCCTCGTCCTATCCACTTTTCACCAAAAATCTCATTCATCACTTGTCTTGAACACAGAGCATAATGGGCTGGTGCACCGTCGTGTTGCATCCACATGTTCATGCGAACATGCAAGGGCACGTCTTCTAGTAATTGAGGCAGTACGTTGTGCAGAAAGTTTGCGTAAACTTGCCCAGTCAAGGGACCTTCAAAAAAATATGGACCAATGACGTGATCGCCGACAATGCCGCACCAACAATTAACGGACCACGAATGTTGAAATGGTACAGTTCTCATCCATCGAGGATTCTCATTTGTCCAATAATGCATG
The DNA here is from genome assembly GCA_963932345.1 of Ophion ventricosus. Lineage (NCBI taxonomy): Eukaryota > Metazoa > Arthropoda > Insecta > Hymenoptera > Ichneumonidae > Ophion > Ophion ventricosus. The sequence continues at coordinate 31,816,376 of OZ010715.1, read as the reverse complement.
TTATGCCTATTCACATTTCCCGTATTTGTGAAGTTAGATTCGTCAGAAAAAAGCACATGACTCAAAAATGAGACATCTGTGCGCATTTTTCTACGAATCCAGTTACAGAAATTGACACGATTTAAGAAATCATTGCCGTACAAATCCTGATGTAATGACATACGATACGGATGGAACTTGTGTTGATGTAAGATTCTCAATACAGATCCTTGACTAATTCCACTCTCTCTTTCCATTTGCCTGCTGCTCGCATGTGGATTTAGTGCAGCAAAAGCTAAGATAGCAACCGCATTATTTTCATTAACAATCGGTCGACGTTTGACTCGTGTTTGTTTCACTGTACCGAAGCGACAGAGACGGTCAGCTAATCGCTTAAAAGCCATGATTTTTGTTGCCTATCCGGATAACGAGCCGCATACAAATCTTGGGCGTTTCTGTAATGTTTACGGCATTCCCCCAGCACCATCAACATATCAAAAGATTCTTGAAAATCGTTCATTTTCGCGATCCGATGTACTCACATTAGAAGGTAATGCGTGACTAACTGATATGTCAACATAAAATGCGTGCTTGCTGCCGATAAGAAACATTGGTATCGTAAGAAATGAAAATGGCGATCAAACAAGTGTTTACAAGTCGAGGGTCATCACTTCGAGCATCTTCTGTAGGTAGACCCAAACCAAGTTTAGTGGATCCTTTGAAAGTGATTATTCCGATATATGTCGATTTTTCGACTATTTTCATACTTTGCGTGACTAGAATGACCTTGTGTTGTAGGTCGCTGAATTCGTCTTAAGATCGGTAATAATGTCATCGAAAAAAAAATACATGGTTCCATTTAAAAAAGTGGAGTTGACCTTGACGTAGCTTCAGCGCCTCCACCGATAAAAAAAATAGGGTGGTCCATTATGACGGCCTTCTCGAACACTGAAACTTTCGTCTGAAACATTTTTGGATATGATCAATGGTTTGAGTGCTATTGCTCTGTAACACTTGATGTGCCTCACCCTGTATAGTTGGATGGGATTTCGAACACGCATACGTGTATAAGTATAATGTAGCGCACGAAGCTTTTCAAGGAGTGTATAGTAGTCAGCCGCGACGCGAGGGTTATCATATCGCCTCACGCAGCTCCGAAAATGGATAGCCCCCGGTATAAGGAGGGGTCACGTTTTTTTTGTTTCCTTTTTTTTTCATAGCCACTGCCGAAAGTTGCCCTCCCTGAAAGGTCGCAGTGGAGGGCTGATTTCTTTTTTTCGTCGAGGGATCCTCCCCGAAAATTTGCCGTCCTTTCGGGTCATTCGTTATCGCGTATTACGTACTTTATCATCATTTTCGTTTCGATACGATTTTCGCAGGCGTCAATTTACCTTTTTACTGTGGTTTACACCCGCGCTTGTTCTTTTTTTTTTTTTTTGCTGGGTGTATTTACCCGGGGCTTGGAAGTTTATCTTCGCGAGGCCGGTCGATTCCTCGCCTGATCAACGACGATTCCGATGTTCGCTGTGGCGAACCGTCCTTTTTTTTTCACCGCCAATGTGGGGGGCCGGAGTTCCATTGCGGGGCGGTTTTTCCTGTGAAGAGATAACATCGAGCTTGTCCTACTCCGAACGCGTCAATTTTTCTTCATTATTGTCGGGGAAGTTTGTGAAATTTTTGACACGAGAATAACATTTTTCGAAGCCATAGGATTGGACCCTATTCACATGGAGAAGTGAAGAAAATGTACGAGAATGTGGAAAATGAAGGAAAAAAATTAGTTAAGGGCTTACATACACCGGGATAGGTAAAAAAGATCGATTTTTCAAAAAGGTGCTCATTCGAAAGTACTATCCTTTGAGTGTCTACCCTGAAATTTCATAAGGAAATTCGCAGTAATGACGAAGTTATAGCGTTTTTTAACTGAACGGGTAAGCAACGACTAACGGTTGGGGGGCAGGTAGACGCGGCCTTTGTCATCTGTTTGACTATGAGTTTGACTATGAATGAGATTGACACGGCAAAAAAAAAGATCTAATGGAAGCGTCAACATCTAAGGAAGATCCGTCATATGGCCCAGGAATCGACGATTTCATGTAAGTTTAAAATAAACCAGTTGTTTCAGTGTAAAGTGTACTCAAAACTTTAAACGCGTTTTACTCGAAACAGTGTTTTCAAAATCGGTACCAGAAATATCTCCGCAACTACTGGACCGATCGGGATCAAGTTTTGCACAGGTATGCTTCACACAATAATCTAGTACTTATCGAGCCGTTTTTTCGATACCTGGTATAGTTTTTTTTTTTTCATCATAAGTACTGAACAATTTTGAGGCGAAAAATCGCCTGTTTTATTCCAGTGGGTGCCATGACCCGAAAAAAATTAAATTTTTAAATTACGGCACGATAAGTACTAGTTTTATCTATCTACTTTAAGAAACAAATATTTTTTTTTAGATAAAAAATGACAGAGGCACGTCTGGTACCGCAAACGCTGTCAACAAAAACACGTCTCAGGAAAACGACTGTAACTTTTTTATCGTTTGAAATTTTTTAATCAAATTTTCACACAATGTAAATAAAATGACATACTTTAAAATGTATATCGTGATTGTTCCATAAAATTTGGTTTTATACACAAAAAAAATTCTTAAACATAACCTTACTTTTTGCCGTCTCAGGTGTATGTAAGCCCTTAACTAGAAATAAAAAAAAAGAATGGAAGAAACTGAATGAAACAAAAAATAAGCCAAATTCAAAAAAACCAAAAGTATAAAAAAAAAGATTAAAATTGAAACAAAACGAACTGAAGTGTAAAAAATTCAAGTTTTACAAAACCAAATGAAATATGACAGATAAAAATTACACGAAACCAAATAAAATGAAATACAATGAAAAAAAATGTATCAAAGAAAACCAAATGAAATATAGAAACTGAACACCTGAATGAAATAAAATAAAAATTAGGACTAAAAATGAACCAAAAATAAAAAGTAAAGATGCGCAATGGAATGGATAATGATACATTTGAATGAAAAAAAATATTAAATTAATTGTAAGAAATAAAAATTGAAGGAAGTAAATTAAGTAAATGAATGAAATTAAGTAAATAAAAGAAAAAATTAAACGAAACCAAATGAAATGAGATATGAAAAATAAAAATCAAAGATAACCAAATTAAATATAAAAACTAAAGAAAAACTAAATTAAATATAATATAAAAAAATAATTAAATAAACCCAAATGAAATGTAGTACAAAAAATAAGAATGAATCAAAGCCCAATGAAATATAAAAACTAATGGAAACAAAACCAAATAGAATAAAGATAAATAAATCTGACAAATCTAAACGAAAAAAAAAACAAACAAACCTCGAGATTCAAAAAACGAGTAAATGTCCCTCAAATTATGGATCCCCTCCAAAGGCTACGTGAAACACGTAAAAAAAAAAATCGCCCTTATCTATCGATTCTTCCTGTCAGCAGTGTAGCTTTTATCGAAAAGAAAGGAACTTCCCTTTGGGCGGTCATAAAAAAAAATATATAGATATACGCGCATTTTCCCCGTGATAATCGAGGGCCTGTAATGATCTTGGGCGGCCATGAGGAGGAGGTCGAGCGGGTCGAAAAGTGAGAAACCTTAGGTTTCTTGTGCTCCCTCTCGAGACTTTTCGCGAATACCTTGGGGATTCCGTATTCTCGGCTGAAGATAAACCGCGTCGAAGAAGAGTGAAACCGGTGAAGGGTCCAGTGGGAGGAGGAGGAAGAGGGAGACTTCAACACTTTTCTGCTGTTCCGATTCAACAACCCCTTAATCTCCTTAGTGGATCATCAGCAACCTTTCGCTGTTCGACGAAGAATCCCCGAGGCTTTGTAAAAGCTGCTCTCTCTCTCTCTCTCTCTCTCTCTCTCTCACTCACTCTCTCTTCTTTCTCTCTCTTAATATCCTGCGTTCAGAGAGCACATGGAACAGAGGAACACCCACACACATTCATACGCGTACTATACGCACACTAGATTAAGCTTTGTGCAAACTTGCATTGTATTTCGAGAGCCCCCGTGGAAGAAGTCTAACGAGATTTTGCCTCCGGTTTGAACGAAACGCCCCCTCCCCTCCCCGCTCCACCCACCTTATCGACCTTCTCTTCTTTTCGTTCCCTCGTCAATTATCCGACGCGAAAACCTTTATCAAATGTGTCAATGTACCCAAGTTAACAATCGTAGTGAACAAACAGCTTTTCGTTCAGCGAACATCAAAGTTTCCCACATTTCGGTCAGCAATTGACAAATCATTTGACGAAGACGATTGATTTGCAGCGTACGCGTCGAAATGATTTTTTTATACAGTGAAATTCGAAAGAGCGGAATTTCGAAAAAATCTTACTGGCGGATTTTCGCGGATACGTTCGACATTTCAGCTTTACTTTTAGGCAATTAACGCGGGCACTTAAGGGATCTGCGTAAGCTTGATATTTCGTAAATACGATTTTTGGCATAGTTCTGGGTCTTGATGTTAATTTGCGGTATGATATTCCGACAGAGCATAATTTATGACATTTTCTATCGTACGATCAGATGTTTTCTTTATATGTTTATCCATTTGTTGATGACAAATGATTAACCCTTCGTGGTCACACATCCAAATTCAATCGCGATGGTCACACTTGGGTCGATTCTACCCAGTCAGTTTTCGAAAAAGTCTTGTGACCAAACTATCCGTCCGAAGTGGTTGAAAAAATTACAGAACATGCTTTGAACTTTCTAGATGATGTACGAATTTTTTTTTTATAAGATATAAATGGCGACATTAAAAGAAAAAATACTAAAAAAGTGAAAACGCAAAAAAGAGACTTTTTTGCTCGAAAAAGCATAGTTCCGTGAATTTTTAACATTTTTACGTAAAATTTGGACGTGATACTTCTTAGATATGCTACTTTTGGGAAAAAAATAGTAGCATAGAGGGTAAATTTTATGGTATGAGGATACTTCGAACTCCAGGTAAGATGGTGAATACAGACCCATTCGAAGCCGGGAACTATTATATATTAGGCGTATGACTTAATATTTACCGATTTTTCAGCAAATTTATTTAATATAAAAAAATAGAGAACAACGAACTTAATCTTGGAAATATTGTCCATCGTTTTTTATGACCTTGCGCCATCTCTCAGCTAACATACGAATGCCGTCGCGAAAGAAACTTGCAGGCTTCGAGGCGATAAAGTCATCGACAAATTTACGCACATCGTCCAGCGTTTTGAACTGTTTATCCACTAAGGCGTGCTGCATTGGCCGGAACAAATGGTAGTCGGATGTAGACAAGTCTGGTGAATATACCGCGTGCGGGAGAACTTCCCATCCCAAGTTCAAGAGGGTCTTCTGAGACGCGCGAGCAACGTGAGGTCGAGCGTTGTCATGCAGCAGTATGACTTGCCTGCTTCCTTGCCCAGTAAATAGCCTTTTCTGATCAAGTTCTTCGCTCAGTTTGTTCAATTGTCGGCTGTAGCGTTCCACAGTCACCGTCTGACCAGTTTCCAGGAGTTCGTAATAAAGCACACCCTTCATATCCTGTCCAGGGCGCGGCTAGTCACTAAGATCGAAATTACCACTTCTAAAACGTTTGTACCAATAATTACACGTTTCATAAGACACAACGTCGGCACCAAGAACGCTACAAATTGATTCTCGTGCTTTAGAAGCATTTTTTCCTTGTTGGAATTCGTCTGAAATGCAGTGCCGAATATGCTGTTTATCAGTTGCCATCGTAAACTCTGCTATTGTGAGAGGTTATGTAACTCACGTAGACTTGTCGTTTGGTGTTCTGAAACCTTACGTTCGATTCTTCCAAAACCACAAAAGACCGCGAAAACATTTATATTTTAAATATAATTTTAAGCTCGAAGAAAAAATGTGTAAAAATTAAGTCATGCACCTAATATTTACGTCAAAAATTGATCGACGGGTCGATTCTATCCAGGGTGACGACGGAGGGTTAAAGTTGTTTTTTTTTTGGTCGAAACATGACTGTTTTTGTCAGCTTGCCATTTTAGTATTTGTTTAAATTCCAATAAAGTATCCGGTCATACGAAAGTTTCGTTATTATACTAAAAGTACATTTTTTGTATTTTTCATTTCAGACGAGTCTAGTTTCCGGAACCACCTACACCGATTGGACATGAAGCAACGGCAGTACTTTGAATAATAATCACTTAATCGATTATCAATATTTTTCAGTTAAAAGAAAAACTCACAGTTGGCAAGACTGTGTATCAACTACGTGTAAAATCCTGACCTCGTCATCCCAATATCCTCACCAGAAAAAAATACTGAAAACCGACCTGTTTTTTTTTGGCGACAAGCTCATGGAGACACGTTAAGCTTATTGCAATTCCGCCTCATCCTCCTCGTGTCCACTTCACGAGGGTATCTTGTTTACGAAATGCAATAAACGGTCGTTCACTTGATAGCGTAATAGTCGGCAAAGGAATTCGGGAAGCTTCGCGGCCAAGATACATATATATATATCGTTGCGAGAATAATGTTTTCTCTCATTCCAGCTCGGCTTTTCAGCGCCAATGTATGTATGTTCGTACAGGGTGAGTCACAAGAAGCAGAACACCTGAATATTCATGCTGGATTTTGAGACACGAAATATGGATACATACGAATTAAAATGTGAATTAATTCTATTTTTTTTCAACGTTACCCAGGTGTAAGTCAGTTTTTTTGAGCGCCATCTGGTGCTAAGTCCTAGAACTTCCATAGCCGTTTTTAGCTGTTCTAAAAAAACAATACGAGTAAAGAAATATTTTTTTCCCGGATAAACCGGCAAATTTTGAGAAATAAATGATCCACGTGACATTTTCAAAATTATAATCCACGAAATATGTTCTTTTGAAGGGTGTCTCAAAATGACGTGACATTTTTTATTGCGCGCTATTTTTTTTTGCGGCGAACATACAGTATTAATCTTTGACAATTAACATCAGGAAGTATTGAGGTTTAGTCATGGAGAATTACACGATTGAGCGACGCAAAGAAATTGTGAAAATGCAATGTGAAACAATGCAGTTACTGCGGAGGGAGATTCATGGTCGTTTCAAGATCGTGCTATTTGATGCCATTAGACTTCTTTCTTTGGGGTCTTTCTTAAAGGAAAAGTGTATGCCAATGATCCACAGATCATTTTGGAGCTGAAGTAAGCAATTGGACGCACCATTAATGAAATTACTCCGCAAATATGCCAAAATGCCATTGTAAAATTTCGTCAAACGAGTGAACGTTTGCAAACAGGGAACGTTTAGTATTAACCGTTTCCCCAGGTTTTAACAGCTCATGATAGACCACGCCCCTCTGGTCCCACTAAACACAGAGCATCATCTTTCTGCCAAAGCGATTCGGTATTGCGGTCGATGTGGATGGTGCGCCTGGGTCTACCCATGATTTTTTGCGCTTGGGATTCTCAATATAAATCCACTTTTCATCCCCTGTAACTATACGATGCAAAAACGACTTCCTTTTGTACCGAGCGAGCAAAATGTCACATGTGTTTTTGCGCTTTTCCATTTGCCTGTCGTTCAACTCATGTGGTACCCATCTATCGGCCTTCTGAATCTTTCCCATCTCTCGTAGCCGATTGGAAACAGCTTGTTGACTAACGCCCAATTGCTCGGCGAGTTGTTTTTGTGTTTGCGAATCATCTTCGTCCAACAATGCTTGCAATTCCACATCTTCGTATTTTTTTGGCGGTTTTCCATGTTCCTTGTCTGCAACATCGAAGTCACGACTTTTGAAACGCCGAAACCATCGTTCACACGTATCTTGCGATGGAGCATGTTCACCGTAAGCTTCTCGAAGTAATCGGTATGATTCAGCAGCAGTTTTCTTCAAATGAAAACAAAAAATTAATGCTGTCCGCGAATGCTCTTTGTTCGGTATAAATTTCGACACATTGAACACAACAACACAACACTATGCACACACTTTTCCAATTTATCACTCGTGCGCGTCTGACACTTGTTGATGACACAACAAAATGGCGCAGTGTCAAATCTTTATAGCACAAACTGCATTGATGCGCCATCTGTTGTCTGAAATCCGCATTTCATACTTGTACACCTGGTATATATATATATATATATACATACACATATATGCAACTATCAGTTGAAAAGTTTCCGGCCTTTTTAAGAAAAACAGATAAAGGGTGATAAAAAATGACCTGACATTTTAATTTTTTAAATAATTTTTATTATATATATATGGGGAAATAAATGTGTATTTGTATGCAGACACGTATACGTAGGGATTCACGAAATGTACACGTAATACTCGGGATGCGCTGCAACGTGCAATGGTGGTGAGAAAAGCCTGGACGAAAACCGCGCAATTGCCCACCTGAGGCTCGAATATCTACTATGTTTCCCGAGTGGCCGAACTAACTAATTCATTTTTCCTCCGCGTTAACGACCGGTACTCGCGTATTCTCTCTGTATAGTCTCTCTGTATAGCGCGTACCGCTATACTCTCTGTATAGCGGTACGCGCTTCATTTCATTTCTCCGCTTGTGCTGCTCTAATTCCTTTTTCTCGATCCACGTTCGTACAAGTGAGGGGTGCGGGGAGGAGGAGGGGGGGGGGGGGGGTCTCGTGAAAATCGCCAAACTTTGGTATTTGTATATGTATATATATATATTCAAATAAACCCATTATCCGTGGACAAAAATCGTAGAATTCTCGGCATACCGTTGGCTTGATGCAACAGCCTGTTCCACCCTTCCCAACAGCCCAGGGAAAAAAAAACGTGTCGAATGAAACGCGCGGTTCATCCTACTCGGCTAATTAATCGATACGGTATTCGAATCGAGGCGGAACGTTCTGTCTCATAAAAATGGACAAAACGCAATAATTAATCATCCAAGTGAATCACTTAAGAACGTATTTCATTAGAGAGCAACTCTAGACATTTTTTAATGCATGACCGTCGTTTTTCTTTAATTTTTGGTAAATTTTCGGTTTTATGAAAAGTCGTGACTGTTAAAAAAGTGACCATGAAACGATCTTGACATTGCAAAAAAAGGAAATTGGCTGAAGACGGGAAACTAAAATTTTTCACCGATGAAATTTTCATTTCCGTTACCGTGGATTGGGGTTACTTTGATCAATTTTGAAATGAAAATCAATACATCTCTTTAAATAATAACGTAAGAAAAAATTGTTCAAAATGGAAACATCGACTTTTATTAGTCTTTTTATCTTCCAAATAACAATTAAAAATATTTAAAAATAAATGAGAAAAAATAATAATTAGTCGTAATCAAAGTTATACCGAGAGTGGGGTTACTTTGATACCCGCCTTTTTCTTAATGAGAATCGGGAGTAAAATAAAGTAAAATAAGAGAAGAAGGAGCATTTTTCCTAAAGAAGAAAATAAAATGGTCAACGGGATCGAAAGTTACGCCATTTACTTTACAAATATTACAGCTTTACTTTTAAAAATCAACTTTATTGATAAACAACTGGTATTTTATAATTATTTATGCGGTAACACATCCATAAACTTTGAAACATTAAAAAACTAAAAAAAACAAGTTGTAAGGTAGGTAACAAACTTTTGTCTACCTAGGTAATCTAAATCACAAAAAGTGATCAAATTGTTCATTAGAAATATTTCTTAACCTATAATTCTGCAACATTAATATCAAATGGGAATTCAACATAATCATTTTTATCGATAGGTTTCGGCAAGAATGATACTACATCAATGTTATCGATTTCAGATATATCTCCCTTAATTCTCTTGAATCTTGTTTTACTTCCAGCTGATTTGAAACCTTCCACTAGTAAAGAGTCTAATTCCATTATTTGGTAAACGCACTTGTACGTTTTTTTTTGCCGCGACTGAGAATACTGAGAATACTCCGAGACTAGCAATAAAGATAATACGTGGGGTGAAATTGATCAATGATCAATGTTACCCCATCTAAGCGATCAAAGACACCCCAACGAAAAAAACGCCGCCCATAAAATATGTTTTTGAGGTTATGCCACGCATCAAAGCATAATGGTGTGGTTTGATAAACATCTGACAAGGTGATTTTTACCAAAAACATGTCATTGCAACATTCAACTTGTTATTTTTGAAGTTATTCGAGCATAAAGAATAGTTTAAGGGCTTACGTGGGTTTGGAAATTTAAAAAAATCCATTTTTTAAAATTTTATTATCTAATAGTACAATATGTCTAGAATATTCTTCCAAAGTTTTAAGTCAATCGGAGTAAAAGTCTAGGAGAGAGAGCCTCTGGGAATTCCCTCCGTTGGGAAAGACCGGCCGGAAGTGACGCAGGTATATGCATTTTTCTCAAAACACAATTTTTGAAGTCGGTGAACACGATTTCTCAAAAACGAATGCACCACACGGAGAGAATTAAGTGTTAAAAATTACCGTGCAGTAACGGTAACCAGATGACAACCCTGAAACTTCGCTTATTATTACTGAGTAAAACACAGATTTTCACGAAAATAAAATAAAATTTCTTCTTCAGATAGAAAATTTTACCAGATTTTCTAGTAAATTTTCATGTGTAACAAAATACGCAAAACTTAAATTTAAAAAATATATACTATCAGCGAAATTTTACTGTACATTTTATTATTTTATGCCTTTCAAAAATGTCTATAAAAAAGTATCGTCTGTATAACGGTTATTTTAAGATTTATTATAAAATTTAATGAGTGTTATAGGAAAATGTATTGTGCTCTCGGTAAAAATTATCGTGCGCGCTACCCTTCTTGTATAGTAAAATTTTAGCTACGTATTTGAAATTTTCTCTAACGTGAGTTAAAAAAAACTTGTCGCATACGAATTATTATGCTTTTCTCACTTGTCACCACATTGAAATATATCACGGTAATTTTTACCGTGAAATTCACGACAAAAATTACTTTTTAATTCTCTCCGTGCAATCTTATTGAATATTTTGCACAATTCTTTAAAATAGCATTGACCAGTGATTGAACGAAGAATTTTTTTTTCGATTACAATTAATTTTACAAGGCTATATTTAGTGTAAATTGTACCAAAAATTGAACTATTTTGCATACAACTCTGCCAAAAATTCAAATTTCAATTTTTTAAAAATCCTCCGTTCACTCACGAGCTACACTTATCTACTAACAGAACAAATTTGGTTTTTTAATTTCAGATAAAGCTATCATGAGTTATCCTGACCACCACGAGGACACTTTTTTTTTATGGGTCTCCGGAAACCAGGTTCAACCGGCTGAATTTCCCAAATTTTTGGATGAAATTTTTTGTTAAATACTGTTGAAATGTTGCTCTTTTGTGTGCTTAATATTTTGAACAAAATAATTCATATATTATATTTAAAAAAATAGAGAAAATAGGCTTTTTTTGGCTTCGAAACCCACGTAACCCCTTAAATACATTACTCACGTTTTTTTATATTTTCACGGTCACTTGAATCCGTCCATTCGTGCTGTGTCTGAGTGATGTCATAAAGAGACATCCCGGCTTGCCAATCGTAAAAAAAAAAAAATCGGTCGCCTTTAGGAACTTGGTAATTGGTATTTAAAAACAAAACGAAGTTTTTATCAAAGTAATCCCACGAATCAAAGTAACCCCCAATCCACGGTAGTCAATGAAAATTCTTATGAAATACGGTGCAAAATTCCAATAAATTAAATTGCAATAAACAAATAAATAAATGAATAAATAAATAAATAAATAAATAAATAAATAAATAAATAAATAAATAAATAAATAAATAAATAAATAAATAAATGAATAAATAAACAAATAAATAAATAAAATTAATTCATTTTCAATAAACGTATACCATTTTTTTAAACGATTTATAAATGACGCGAGCTCACTTTTGGCAACGTCTCGTTTTCGAGTGTCCAATTTCCAGTGACTCACCCTGTATATCGTGGGTAAACTTTGAGCTTCGTTCATACGCACATTGGACACATTGGCACGTGGATGTGTTCACGCTGAAAGTTCGAAGGAATCCCGAGCTGATCCGCGTCGGCAGAAGTTACGCCCTTACTACTTTTATAGGCAAATAACGTGACGTACGTGTCGATGACGGCTCATGTAAGCATTACTGAACGAGTGTGTTGTTTAAAGCCCGTTGTTTCCGGTACAACAACGGAAAAGGGTGCGAATGCCAAACGTTACGGAGTTTCGTACGAAGTTGTTGGCACGAAATCATCGTCGCGGTTTCCACATTGTGTATGCTGCGGATAATTGTGTTTGCACCGGACTTTGTACGCCCACGTGCAGCAATTGTTCGTACAATTCTCGGACGTGGAAATTTGTCACGGAAAACTCTACGACCAATTTCGTGTCCAACCACGTACGGGAAGTCATAAAGATTAAGGGTCTGACACGGGCGTGTTCGAGAAATCGATTTTTTCGATCGTTCATTATTATTCACTAGAGTTTTACGTGTTTTAGGGGGAAAAAAATGATTACGAAATGGCAATAACGGAAGGAATTATGATGGTGAGTAAGTAGTGTGCGCCCAAAGGACTGGGGCGCGTTTTAAATATTTTTTTATTTTTTTATATGTTATAGTTTATTTTTCATTTGGAACTTAATTACAGAGCTTTGAGTATATTTGATCAAGAATTATAGGACTTTAATTATATTTCATATTCTAATTTAAAACATTTTTTTAATAACATTTGAAGCCCGAAATATGACATAAAAAAAATGTTTTTACTTCTCTACTGATAACTTGTTTTTTTGACATTGCAAAATTTTGCTTGACTAACTATTACGTGTATGATTTGATTTTGACAGAATTTTTCTTCGAGCTTAAAATTATATTTAAAATATAAATATTTTCGCGGTCTTTTGTGGTTTTGAAAGGATTGGACGCAATGTTTCAGAACACCGAACGACAAGTCTACGTGAGTTACATAACCTCTCAGAATAGCAGAGTTTACGATGGCAACTGATAAACAGCACATTCGGCACTGCATTTTATACGAATTCCAACAAGGAAAAAATGCTTCTAAAGCACGGGAATCAACTCGTAGTGTTCTTGGTGGCGACGTTGTGTCTTATGAAACGTGTAATTATTGGTACAAACGTTTTAGAAGCGGTGATTTCGATCTTAGTGACCAGCCGCGCCCTGGACAGGATATGAAGGGTGTGCTTTATTACGAACTCCTAGAAACTGTTCAGACGGTGTCTGCGGAACGCTGCAGCCGACAATTGGACAAACTGAGCGAAGAACTTGATCAGAAAAGGCTATTTACTGGGCAAGGAAGCAGGCAAGTCATACTGCTGCATGACAACGCTCGACCTCACGTTGCTCGCGCGACTCAGAAGACCCTCTTGAACTTGGGATGGGAAGTTCTCCCGCACGCGGCATATTCACCAGACTTGGCCCCATCCGACTACCATTTGTTCCGGTCAATGCAGCACGCCTTAGTGGATAAACAGTTCAAAACGCTGGACGATGTGCGTAAATTCGTCGATGACTTTATCGCCTTGAAGCCTGCAAGTTTCTTTCGCAACGGCATTCGTATGTTACCTGAGAGATGGCGCAAGGTCATAGAAAACGATGGACAATATTTCCAAAATTAAGTTCGTTGTTCTCTATTTTTTTTATATTAAATAAATTTGCTGAAAAATCGGTAAAAATGAAGTCATACACCTAATATAACATTAAATGAATCTTCTTGGATTTTTTGGATCCATTGACACATGGGTCAGTTATCACGCGGATCATGGAAACGTGGATTTTCAATAGAGACCTCAACAACGCACACAAACATGAATAATTTATCGTTAAATGGAAAAAAAATCCATGTGGTCAAAGTACCAACGAATTATCTATGATAAAAATTCTTTGGGTTTTTTTGCCTTAAAAGAGATCTCGAAAAAACCGACTCTCGTGCCGGTAGTAGGTATGTGTTCAGAAAAAAGAAAATTATTGTGTCCTTTTGTATGAATATCCTGAGAAACTCTTTTTTCTATTGGCCGAACGTATGACTGCTAAAAAGAGTCCTTTCCGAAATAGGAATTGTTAAATTTACGATTTATTTTCTCGATTTTAATTTACTTATTATTTTTCCTATTTTATTATTTTTTTCATCATAGAATCTTCACTTGTATTCTTCGTTGATCTTGTAATCATTAATTTTTCTCACCTTCTCAATATTTTTATTTTATAACATTATCTTTATATTATTATTCATTATTCCATTCTTATCTCCTGATTATTTTATTCGATCTATCGCAACAACGAAGTGGAAAGTGTTGAAATTATTATTATTTTTCTGGTTTTGAAATTATTATTATTTTCTTTTTATTTTTCCTATCCCATTGTTTTTACGTGCAATAATGTTTATTCTTCGTTTATCTCGTAATAATAACTTTTTTTCACCTTCTCAATATGTGTATCGTAGAATATTATCTTGACATTATTATCATATTATCCTTTACTTATCTTCTTATTATTTTACTAAATCTATCGTAATTGTCAAATACATATAAAAGAGGACAAAATTTTCCCTCCGCTTTGATTTCGGCGCTGTCGCAACGAACAGACAAAAAAAAAACAATTTATTTCGCATAACACGTATCCGTTTTTTTTCCGCGCCAACAGTTTCATTCTGCGTTTTTTGTTCGGATCGGGAATCCGAATCGATATTACTCTCGGGGATAAACTGGCAATGTTTCGAGGGTACTCGGTGTATTACGGTACGAGTTTATAGCTCCGTGTATAAAACAAATAAAAGAAAAACAGAGCGATTTACGAAGGATAAAAGTAATCGTATATGCGATCAAACAATCCTCGGAGTGATAATTATTGACGACGAAGAAATATCGAAAAACAATTTAAAAAAAAAACAAATAAAACAAACCAATTCGAAAATTCGCGACCTGTTAAGCGTCCGAAGTGCTGGTAATTTATTTATTCATTTTTACGCCAGATTCCTTGAATTTTTCCCAAAATATATAGACATTTTTCCTACGACAGGTAACAAGAAAAAAAGCGTAAAATAGTTCTTCGTTTATAAAGAGGTCTTCAGCGCAAACATTTTAGGAAAAATTGAAATTAAAATTTTGTGCCAAGACGATTAAAAAAAATGCACACAATACATTCTTTCGAAAATAGTTGTTCCAAGTCGTTCAAATTCGATCGAAAATGCTCGTACTGAATGAATTTTTTTTTTTTCGAAAGAATTTAAAATCATAAAAAAGTTATTCAATTTCGATTGAACGTTTTCTTTCAAATAAAAAATTATTCACAAAAGAAAGGTCTGACTAATATTTCATGCACCCTTCAATGACTTAAAAAAAAATGACTTAAATTACATTCAATGACTTAAAAAAAAACTGTATTTTTTTCATTTAACAAATTGAGACCTCTTTCATTTAAATGATTAATTATTTATTTATCTTTAATAATAATAATAGTATTAATATAATAGTGATGATATTATAATATAATACAAATAATAATTATAAGGACTGTGATCATTTTTCACATAACAATAAATGCCGACAAGCCATCCGATCTCATTTATTTACTGGACGCCCCATACTCTCGGGCGGAATTTTATTGAAATACCTGTCAATTATAAATTAATTTAATTACACCGCAACGATTTCCTTTCAGAGCTTGGTAAAAAAAAAATTCTCCGAGCCCTTGGACCGTGCGCAAAAATTGTAATTTCCACAATCTATACATATAAAAGAGTTTCGTGACTGACTGACTGAAAGTGTAGAGGTGAAGAAAGGACTTTTCGAAAATCAACTCTCGAGGGGGTGTAATGGGGTGTAAAAATTTGTACGGAACATTCTATTTCTTGGGTGTATCAACTTGAAACTTGGTAAAAATATTTTTCAAAACAAATAATAAAATGCATATTTTAGAATTTTTTAAAACAACCCCTAATTACGGGTGCAACGGGGGTGTTGAAGTTTGTATGGAAAAATGAAATCCCCTGCTTTTATATCAATGAAATTCAGAAGATATATTCCTTAAGGCAGTAGTCTGGTCTAGAAATTTGACAAAATTCATTTTTTTTTTCATTTTATTATTCCTTAGACTTTTCTTAATACGCTCGCGAAAACCGTTTATTGATATTTCAAAAATTAGCAGAGTAATAGAAATTATAAGCAAGCCGCGCGCTCAGGTAGCGCGGTCGGGAAGCAACTTTGAACGCGTTTATCTCAGAACTATGTTTTTCAAATCGGCGCCCGCGATATCTCGATAACTAATTGACCGATCAAGCTCAAATTTTGCACATACCTTCGGTAGCCTCTTTCTGAGGACAGGTAGCAGAATTGAGTCGAACAATAATTTTGCCCACATTTTATAACTCCTCGAATACCCGAAAATCTATGAAATATCGTTAATCAAAGTTTAACAGGCCGCCATATTGTAACAAAATTTTTTTAAGTACTAATTCTGCTACCAGTGCTCAGAATATTCATACAGATTGAGAATATATATATATTTTTTTCAGGTGCATACAACATCACCCAGAGTGGGCGCCGATTGAGGCGGTTTTCGGCGGACCATGTTGTAAAAAAATAAAAAACTACAGGAAAATATTTAAAATAATTTTTTTTTTAATGTAGATACATTCTCAAAGGAACAATAAATACATATGTAAAACTTCATCAAGACAACTTCAACGGTTCAAAAGTTATTCCAACTAAAAAATGACGTCATAAATCTCGCTCTAGACCAGACTACTGCCTTAAAGAGTATAGAGATCCACTAAGAAAGGATTTTTCGAAAATCAACCCGTAAAAGAATGAAATGGGATGTAAAAGTTTTTATGGAAAATTGTATTCCATTGTTTGTATGGAAATGATGTAATTGAATGTTTTGTGCAGAAAATCGAAAACCATTTTCGATACGGTTATTACATGTTACTTTGAATGGATACACTTGTCTACTGATTCTAATATTGGTAGATGGTAAACATTCTTCACTCTACTATACAGTTTTACTACGTTACAATGCCAGTATTTGCAAACATCAGAACGATCTCCGACTATTGACATTATTGTATCCGTTGGTTAACCTGCGCCGCTATCACACCAGAAACTATTCAAAGGCAAGAGAATCATTGATTCAACGTCTTCAAAAATGTGTCGAGGTTAATGGCCATCACTTCGAACATTTGTTACAATACATTTTCTGCACAAAAAATTCAATTACATTATTCGGATATTCTTATTAACAAATATCATCACAATTTCCCGTTTTTACATGTGTATTTTGGTGAAAAATCATTTGAAGGTCATGATATCATAGGTCGTTGGATTTGTCTGAATATCAGCTACGTCTTAATAAAAAAAAATAGCATGTTCCCATTTAAAAAACCATTGATGACCTTAAGAACGCAAAAACTATGACCTTGACAGAATTTTTCACCAGTGCATCAGCCCTTCGAAATCAATCAAATTACCTTCTGAGATTTTTTTCGTCACTCTAAAGGCAACGGAGATATTTGGGGTGGTCACGTTAAATGGTCCACCCTGTATATGCGAATTTATATATGTTCCACATGATTTTTTCGGATCGTGAAATTCGATCGTATCCATCGTCCGCAGTAAAATTCATATCGCTCTACAATATATAACCACAGTTTTCAATCCGTATTAAAAATTGCAAAAGAATGAATACCCATTCAATTTCCGGTATTTTCATTAATTCGCCGACATAATTACATGAGTAATTCCTCGCATTGCGGATCGCGGATGGAATAATTAGAAAAGTCACAAACTGATCGAAATATATCTATCTATATATATATATATATATATATATATATATATATATATATATATATATATATATATATATATATATATATATATATTTATATATATATATATGTATATATAGGTATATAGAGATATTTTACAGAAGTATCTGGTGCAATAACAATGTGTCCGACCATTGAATTACTGGGAATATTTATAGCGCGAGCCTTGTTACAAATGCAGCGTTCCATTACAGCGAATTAACGAAACGTTCTATATACAGGGTGTCCCAGGACGGGATGTCATGCCTGGCGGAGCACGGTAGGAGCACAGCTTCGCCAGGCACCACTACACGCGCGTATCGCTCACCGACGTAAGCCCGCTCATCGGGCGCGCCTGATTGGCCGGTCTTTAAAAATTAATAATAATTCAGGGGTTGATCTGGGAACCATACATGCTTATATCAATCGACTCAGAATTTCACCCCCAACCCTCCATTTCAGGGATGACATTCCGTCCTGGGCCACCCTGTATATATATATATATATATTCATCCAACGTTTCTATATATATATAGATATATAGAACGTTTCGTTAATTCGTAATAATGCAACGCGTGTTCGGATGTCGGATGAATTTTCGTTCCAAGAACCCAACGCAGTGCAGCAACAAAACAAATCCCTCGTATTGTATTTAGCGATAGGCGAATTAATCATTTGAGATTGAATAAAATGTGTAATTTTTCGTGCACGTAAATCACGATTTTAAATTACGTGTATAAATATTACCTTAAAAATAATTATTATTTGTTTTAATTCGAACAATGATTTTATCATATTTTTTCCATTAAAAGAATGTACAAAAAAAAATGAAATGTTTTATAAATTAGCCAAGAACAATGTACGTATTACGTAAGTGTACAAGAAATGTTTTACATTGAATTGTTAAGCCTTAGAAATAATCTTATTGAAAATGTTTTATTTTTATTTAAGGCCTTAGGCCACTCTAGGATTTTCAAAAAATCGATTTTTTTTTGTTAAAAATGTACCTTGGTACCTATAAAATTATATTCCAAAAGATTATGGGTGTGGAAAATCTCTAAGTACTCGATTTTCTAATTCTAGCGCAACCCCTCTTGATTCACGTTGTGACTTTCTACTAACTTTAAACGCGTTTATCGCAAAACTACATTTTTCAAGTGGCCGGACTCATAACTCAAACAAATATCAACCGATTCACTTGAAATTTTAACTGTATATTAAGAATTATATTCTCTGAGGCACGACGTAGGAGTTTTATATTATATTGCATAGTTCCTTTTTTATAAACAATTTTCTGACAATTTTCTCATGGCATTTTATACTTTTCGTTTTGGAAATACGCCGTTTTGGGAAAAAACGATATATCAAAAAAATGCTACGTACTTATATAGCTATTCTTATATATAATTGAAAAAACTTTAGTGTCTTATCATAAGTAAAAAATTATAGGCGCTGTTGGTCCGGCCGTTGACCTTCCAGAAATAAAGGCGTCATCGGAAAAATGCTGCACAGTCGCCATTTTGACATGTATCGCTGTGAAAAAATAATTTTGTATAGTCAATTACGTATATAATAAAACCCCTATTTTGTAATTCCGATTTATTTTATGGTTTCGCTGAAAAAAAAATCACAAAATATGACCTTTTTTTGGCCTCTAGAGTGGCCTAAGGCCTTAAAAAATCACATCACGATAACGAAAAATTGATATCATCATTGTAAAACAAAAAATACAAAGTACGAACCGCACAAGTGCGCTGAAAATGCTGTGCAAGGTCTTCGCATGCATGGCTAAGAAAAAAAAGCCCATCATAAAAATGACACATCTCATTTTATCCCAAACGTTAAGTTCATTCCGACATTCAAACCTGCGTCGTGACGTTTCGCTTATTTTTCGCGAGCATATGTCTATCTAAACGTGAAAGGAAAAATTTAAAAAATGGGCGGGCAATCCTGCCAGGGGGGGAGACACTTTTGGAAAACCGTGCAAGTGACAGTTATGAGCCAGAAGTAAAAAGAGATGGCGTATTATGCCGCAAGCGCGTGCGAAAAAAAAAACATTGGAAATGTACATAATTCACCAAACGAAACAATTCGGAGGAAGAAAAAAAAAAGTGAGACGTACGTATTATTAATATATCACCGATAATGACAGCGAATTGGATTAAAAGAGAAAATCATGTGCACGAGCGATAACGATAATAGAATGAAAAACTTTTACGAAAATGAGGCACGGGGAATAATTGCGTGGGCATTATTGACACGTCCTTGCTTCCCTCGTTCCCGTTGGCTTTGATCGAGAAGAGCTTCGTTAAAGTAATTGTACCAGCGCTGGAATTTTAATAAAAAATCGTGATACCCTGGGGAATATTGAGCCTCGCTTATGCACACATGTGTGTGTATACAGGGTGGCACGAAAAGTGACATCCAAAAGGAAAATTTGTACGAAATTCATACGAGACACCCCCCCCCCCCCGCATGTATGTTCTACGATCTTTTTTAGTTTTTCGCACAAACATTTTTTGAATTTTTCCCTCTTTTGTTTCCAGATATGTTTGTACCGGTTTTGCCACGTGCGGACGAGCATTGTCGTGCAGCAAAATGACTTTGTCGTGTCTTTCGGAGTATTTCGGCCGTTTTTCTTTCAATGCACGGCTCGAGCGCATCAATTGCAGTCGGTAGCGATCCCCAGTTATGGTTTCCATTCGGTTTCAGCAGTTCATAATAAATCACACCCCTCTGATCCCACCAAATACAGAGCAGGAGCTTAACCCCATGGATTTTTTCCACTGGCTTTGCCTGATGTTGATGACCCCTCTTGATTCATGTCGTGACTTTCTACTAACTTTAAACGCGTTTATCTCAAAACTACATTTTTCAAGTCGGCCGGACTCATAACTCAAACAAATTTCAACCGATTCACTTGAACTTTTAACTGTATATTCAGAATTACATTGCCTCATGCACTACGTAGGATTTTTAATTATATTGCATAGTTCCTTTTTTATAAACAATTTTCTGACGATTTTCTCATGGCATTTTATGTGTGATTTTATGTGAATGAATCAAAAAAATCCTACGTACTTCTATAGCTATTCTTATATATAATTGATGAGACACAATATACGGCAGTGCCACCATTTTGACATGTATCGCTGTGAAAAAATAATTTTGTATAGTCAATTACGTGTATAATAAAAGCCCTATTTTGTAATTTCGATTTATTTTATGGTTTCGCTGAAAAAAAAAATCACAAAATATGCCCCTTTTTGGCCTCTAGGGTAGCCTAAAGCCTTAAGGGACGTCATTTTAGGATACTCGAAAACATTCAAATGGCTGTAACCGACCAGCTGAAGGCTATTCCAGTATCCGAGTTCCAGCACTGCTATGAGGATTGGAAGAACCGTCCCCAGCGCTGTTTGGCTGCCCAAGGAAGTTATTTTGAGGCAGACAATATTGAATTGTAATTATATTCGAATAAAAAAAATTGAAAAAAAATTAATCTCATTACTTAATTTACACATCTCGTAAACTGCGCTGTGCATCTAAACAATTCTAAAGATTCTGCAACGACGATAAAAACAGGGGGTCACGGAATGTTCAAAGAAAATATTAATGATAAAACTTTAAAAAATGTGACTAGCAGAAGAATTTTTGTAACCGCGACTTTTCAGAGAACATGTAAAAATGTCTGAATCTACAAAATTTATGCGAATTTCTTTATTCCAGTTTATCGTTGGGTATAATGATTGAATGTAATTTATTTTTATGAAGCGCCACTGTAATCTACTAATGATTTAAAAAGGCCCTGGCTTAGTAAAGATCGCTTAGTGAATATACCAAATTTCAAAATTCTATATTTAATATTTTTAGCATAAAAATTGGTAAAAAATGGAACATTTTTCGGCCCAACAAAGTAGAAACATCCATTAACAGTCCTAACTGATAATATTGCTTGACACATCGTCGAATACGCCTTTCGAAAATTCGCCACTGTAATGTACCTAACGTAGGATATTTTCCAAAAATTTAAACCGTCATAACATTCTTGATTTTGGAGCTAAATAATTTTTTCTTATTCCGTTGGATTCGTCTCTAAAACTATTTTTTTTTCTCAATTTTTTAGTTTCTTCTAATTTTTGTTCTAAACTTTATTTTTATAAATTATCTAAATTTTTTCCAAAAAATAACAAACATGTCTCTCCATTAAAGAAATTTTAATTCACCGCGTTATCTCGTAGACGCGTTGACAAAAAAAACAATATTATGAATCGAAATCATAAAACTTTCGTAGGAAACACTTTTTTTGTACGATCTCATCTTTTCGATTTATTTGAATGCTTTTTTTTTAATGGTACACCCTGTATATATAAAAGAGTATATATGAAGATATCCTCAATGGTGGAATCGATATATCGGCTGAGCGATTAACGGCGATAATCCAATGGGTATTACGCACACGTACATACGCGTATGTTCCTTTCTGTACCTCTCATCCTATCCCGCTTTTTCCCCTCCCATCCATTTTCCCTCATCCCCCTCTTGAGCCTCTTGACGTCTCTGTGGCTTTATGCTCTCGCATAGATGGGCTGCATTTCGTGTTTGCATTTTCCGATAGCTCGTCCTGGTGTCGACGAAGCGTTGAAACTGGTAATGCTCACGATGATGAGGGCGATGAAGGGAGAGGACGGGAAGGGGGACGGGAGGGGGGATAATTAGCGCTTACTCTATCCACTCCACGTTCCTCCTGTTAACTTTATCCCCCGCCTCTTCTTTTCATCTCCCACTACTCCTGTACCTCTCTCTCTCTCTCTCTCTCTCTCTCTCTCTCTCTCTCTCTCTCGTATCACATTTAAAAATCGATTCCTCAAACATTCGTATGCCGAATATGTACTCTAATAAACTAACAGCAAAGTGTATCAGCGTGACAAAAAGCAGGCCCGCTGATAAGCCCGATAACATTCGGCAAAGCTTTGCACAGAGAGAGAGAGAGTGAGAGAGAGAGAGAGAGAGCACACGAACGAGAAAATTATACGGAATTATTTGATTGGAAAAACATGCTTGAAGGACAATTGGAGGGAAAATATATATATAACGGATATTGCAATTTGGCTGAAGCAATTTCGGCTGATTGATTGTTCGGGTTTGTAAAGACTTGTTGTTCTTCGTTTTTGAAAATAATTGGTTTGTGACATACAGTGGGTCAGAAAAGTTTTCGTACACGCTGTACGAAGTCATTTATTTTAGACTTTTCTACAATCCTTGATTAATATATTGATGTTAATTTGTTTATCTTATAATCAAATTAACAATGAACATAATATAAAAGAAAATAAAAAAAACATTGAATTCACCAGTACCCGTGCAGACATTTCTTAGGGATACGTAAGTTCCGATTGGATCCCGATCGGGATATGATACGGACTCCCTAGAAGGGGTATCCTCATCGGAATCCAGATGGTGCCCACTACGTAGCACGAGGCGGAGACGTAGTGGCAAGAATTTGAAATATGTATTAAATACATTTTTCTTGGCAAATTAAATACATACTTTCTTAGTTCGAACGATCTCCATTTAATTTAAATATAATTACTTAGAATAAACAACCTATATTACTTTGCTCCAGGAAATATAAGTCTTTCAAGGTCTATATATTGTTTTTTTCCGAAAAATGTTATTAAATGTAAAGAATTTTGTTCGAAATTCTGTTATTAAAATACATAAGTTTTGATAGTTATACTTTAGCACCAATTGTTTACGTAATCTTTTTCAGATCCTTGAATAAATGATTTCGGAAAACGTCCAGCGTCTCCAGTTGATACGCATCGGTATCTTCTGCTTCTAGTTCTAGATCTAGATCTTGTTCTAGAAATTCGGAATTCTAGCCTGGATCCTATGCAAAGTTTCTATTTGGATTCTGACTAGAGTCCTAAATAGTTCCGGATTAGGATCCTGATTGGAATCCGATTTGCGAGGGTTACATTTCGCTTCCGGGTCCGTTCCGATATCCGGCTGGATCCCGATTGAGAAACCAGGATCCTACTCTGAATCGGACTGTATCCATGACAATATTTTTGCACGGGTCTGTCAACGTTTGAAACAGGTACTTGTTTGCTTCTTTCGCACTTTCCACTTCACTAAGCTATTCTTGGTAATGGTCTATGTTTCTATTGTCTATTGTCAAGAATTCACATGGCGAACAATAACAACGTCATATCGTTCTTTAACCAATTGTGGCTGTATAAAGTTAACATTATCCGATAATAGCTGGATAATGTTCGAAGTGTGATAATTTTGTTGCGAATTTCAAACTTTATCCAGAGGCCTTAAATGGAATACTAACGGTATGTAGATAAAGTTAGTTTTATCGTTCCACCGACAATTAACTGCAACATATACAGGGCGGTACAAAAGTCGTGGATTAAACGAAGTGGGGAGGTAGTCAAGATCATTTCCAACCAAAACGATCATATACAGTTTAGTCCATTTCTTAACGATTCCAAAGCTATGATGTTTTCCAATATTTTTGGAAAAATGGTTGCCAGCTATACAAAAAAATTGATTAACAAAAAACTACCCACCATATGCGGGTTATTGTTTTTTTAAAGATGTAGTCTGATGACGTGGCTTTCACATGAAAATGCAGTTTTCGTTATAGCCTTCATTAATTCTTAGAATAAAATGAACTTGTAATAATTTTTTTAATTATAATTTTTTCCCTAGGTTTTTATCATTGATTTAAGAAGAAAAATGCTCGACGGAAACATGCCCCTGTAGTAGAATAATTTGTCCATTTTATGAGAATGCTAAAAAGGTCCAACTCATAGTCCTGGTCCTTGAAAGTTTTTCACTATCGATTTTTTATTCACTCCAAGGTAGTGCTTTGTCAGAGAAGCAACTTTGGCACGAAACAAATTTGATCTGTTGATTTGCATTTGAAAAGCATTGTTTGAATGCAGAGTATTTATGGCAATTTTTTCTTTTTAAATCAATGATGAAAACATAAGGAAAAAAATGATGATCCGTAAAGCAATCAAAAATTCATTTTATTCTAAGAACTCGTGATGACAATTATGAAGACTGCTTTGTCATGTGACAATCACATAATCTGGCTCGTTAAAAAAAAAATAATCCGCACATGGTGAGTAGTTTTTTTAATAAATCATTTGTACAGCTGAGAACCGATTTTTCAAAAAATATTGAAAAAAAATCATATCTTTGGCATCGTTGAGAAACGGACCAACCTGTATATAACCTTTTTGGTTGGAAATGATCTTGACTATCTCCCCACTTCGTTTGATCCACGACTTTTGGGCCACCCTGTATATTACTTGAAATAAAAAAACTCCGAAAAGACAATTCATCGTGAAAATATGAAAATATTTTTCTCCTCATTATATCATATATATATATATGTATACTCACTTGATTCTGTTGTATACGAGTAATTCCGCGATCTCACGACCGAGTCGCGAATACAGGGTCTCGACGAACACGAGAACCTTCGGATCTATCCTGAGACGAGCTTCGCTCCGATGATCCGGCGCTGAGGGTAGCCTCGTTGCTCCTCTCAGAGTTGAACATTTTATCGATGGTTCGAGGCTCGTCTCGCGATGGATGAAGCTGAAAAAAAAGAGCAAAAAATTCACGAAATATTCGATAAGGTCGTCTTCCATGTATACGATGATTTATCGAGTGATGTTGTATTTTTATTTTTATTAATGCTATTTCTTTTTCTCGCAGATATCTCTATACACGCGTACTCGTACAGGCTGTCTAGTGAGCGTGGGAAAATCCAGACACTGGATCTGGAAAAATCTGGAATGAATGTCTGGAAAATCCAGACACTCACATAGATCGTGAACTAACGGAATATCAACATTTGAGGTTAGTAAAAATTGCGCTGTTTTTGAAAGACAGGGAGCTTTGAAAAAAAAATAATTATTATTATTCTTAATGGTCAGTTTTTTCTAAATTCTTTTTTTCTGCCGCAGGTTACTGATAATTCGTGCTCACGTAGATAAAAAAAAAGAGTATTCTGGTAATAGGTTTTTTTTTATTTGGAAGAAAGGAGTTATTTTGTTTTTTGTGATTTTTCAACTATCCGTTATTAAATTTTGATTTTTTCGACAAAATATGAAATACACGTACTTGGACGTATTTATCTGAAACAGTTGCCCGTTTTATTGAAATTTAAAAATGGTATAAAAATTGCATTAGTTCTTTGTAGAAGAAAAGTTATAGCGATCAGAGTGAAATAGGGACGACGTTGATGTCTGC
Organism: Ophion ventricosus; assembly: GCA_963932345.1. Classification (NCBI taxonomy): domain Eukaryota; kingdom Metazoa; phylum Arthropoda; class Insecta; order Hymenoptera; family Ichneumonidae; genus Ophion; species Ophion ventricosus. The sequence continues at coordinate 31,790,313 of OZ010715.1, read as the reverse complement.
ATCGTTGGAATGCAACGCGAATCAATTCTTTTTAATTTCTCAAATGTTTTTTGGCCGATTTCGACAACGAAAATCATTTAATCGTTGTCACGTATTTTTATCAGCAAATTACGATTTCAATTTACAAAAAAATGCTTTGGATTATGATTCAACAATACAGGAGTAGGATAGGAAAAAAAAGAAATCGTTGCATTCCAACGATGCAAAGTTCAACGTCATTAATAGGATGTGATTCTGATCTAGCGATTAATATTGCAATTTTCTTTGAAATTTTCGGTGCTTTTCATTTTGTTAAGAACTGGATGGATATTAAAAAATGGCCAAAATTCTTGAAAATTTGAGGAATAATAGTTTCTGATAGAATAATAATACATGAATTATTTTCGAATTTTTCACTAAATAATTTATAGTTATAAAGATATGAATTTAACACGGTCGTTTATGGGAAAACAGCTTCTGCAGACGTTAATGGTTGCAAAACGAATGGAACGACATCGCTGTAAATTCTGAAAATATTATATCAAGATTTAGGATCGAGCGATTGATTGTGCTAAGTTGCAAATAAATCGACTGAGTAATTGTCGAGAAATTAATTAAAGTAATTAGGAGTATCGCCTTTTTTAACGATGTATTAATAGCAATTATCGTAAAACTCAATATATATTGAGTTTTTGGTTAATTATTAATAATAATAAGATGATCTGAATGTATTAATTAAATTTAAAAATTAAGCAAATTTTTTTTTTGCACAGTTGAAACAGATGTTCAGTTACTGACAAAACCTCAGTCAAGCGCACGCCAATATCGTCGAATTTGACTTCAATTATTATTAAAAGTGGAAAATTAACATTTCTAAGTGTTAACCCCTTCGTTGGCATTGACGCAATAGTGCGTCAAATAATTCCGTGCCCTGTGTGGCATTGACGCAATAGTGCGTCAACCTTTATTTCCCTATTTAACTTGCTCTGATTTGAAATCGGAGCCTCACTCGGGGAGTTTTGGGCCCGCTGAATCAGAATTTGAAGTCAAAATTTGGAAATTGAAAATGGCGTCGCCAATATGGCGGACAAAAATCAAAAACTTTACTCGATTTAGATGAAAATTAGTACTCTGGGATTTTTGAGGTCGCTTATTACGAATTTGAACTTTAAATTTACAAACTGAATTTGCAAATTTTATTCTCAGACTCATAATCAGTGACCTACACGACCTACGAGTCCCGAGTTTCATCTAAATCAATCTGTATTATTTGTATTTTCATTCGCCATATTTGTTCGTCATTGTGAATTCCTGAATTTTTAGTTCAGATTCGTAATCAGCACCTTCAAAAACCCCAGAGTACAAGTTTTCAGGATAAAAAAATTTTCCTGCCATTTTGGGCACTTTTTGTCGAATTCTCTCTGCCAACGACAGTTAATAAATTAACGAGGGTTAATTTATTATTAAAGCTATTCGTATGGCAAAACATGTACGACATGATCTAAACTTGTAAATCCATGATTTGTCCATTTTGGACTCATTTTTTGCTCGACGGTCCATTCAGTTATACCTTAAGGTGAAGAGAGTTGCAGTTTGACGTTTTTCCATTTTTCATTTATTTTTCGTGCTGGAAGATTAAAGTTTGATAACAAATAGTTGAATGGGACCAAGCTTAAAAATAAATCCTGAGTATAATATATATATATATACACATAAGTGGTCCATTTTTTATTTTATTTTTTGCGGGCCATCCGATCAAATCGTGACAAATAGAGAAAAAAAAATATCGTAAAGTCTCCCTGTAATTGGAAAATATTTAGAGGTCGCTACCAGAATTTAAACAAAATAATTCTGAAAATGATTGATTTATATTTTTTTCAAACTATCTGTCGGAATACATATTTATTTATACTTTTTATAATAATGTAACTTTATCTTAATTCGTTATAGCATGTGCAATCCTACTGATATTGAAATTTGGCATGTTTTTCCGATGTTCGCTTACGACTAACAGCAGACACTGTTTCTGTTCTTCATCATATGTAATAGCTCGATTAAATTCTTCTATAAGGGCATATATAGAAGAAGGGCATATATTGGTTTTCGTGCGTATAACTTATCGATCGATTATTTCACAGGCCATGACAAGTGACAAGGTACGAGAGACTTGATGGACTGTTTTTTTTGCTTCTCTCAGACATATAAATATAGCGATAAAAATATAGTAACACGTTGAGGAAGGGATGATGAAGTACGGCGACGGTGAATTTGAGGGATGTACGGATAAACGAGAGATTTTATCGTTGCTCTGTGCATTGACAAAACGTGTGTCAAGGCAGAGGGCGTAAAAGCTCGTTGAAAGTTAGAAAGATAAGGGGGTGTGTGTAAGAGAGAGACAGAGAGAGAGAGAGAGGGGGGAGGGTATCCCCGGTTGCCACTTCTGAGACGCTCGCGTCTCCTTTCCCAATCGGCTAATCGATAATACGACCCTACATATACGTTGGATAAGAAAAATCATCGGAAACTCTCGAGGCGATTGCGGCGGGTTCTTCTATCTTGAGCGGGCGGCGTGCACACGCTGCCTCTTGAGAAATGAACCGTCCTGGCGTGCTGATAAAAGCCGCGGTACGAGCCCGCTCCAAACCAACCCTCGAACCACTCGACAGCATCCGCGCTCACCACTTCCGCCGCGTGTCTTTATCGAGCGTTTCGACGATAAATTTGAGATTGCGAGATGAAGAATTTCTTTGTATTTCAATTACGGTGGCACGAAGGCGTGTTATCGCCATTATTTTTTACACACACACCCCTGTAGACGTTTGTTAGGGAGTCCCCAGATCTTACCATAAATCCAAGTAGATGCCGTGCTATTTCCCGCTTGAAGTCGTTTGAATATTTTTTATTTGAAATTCACATATGGATTTTGCAAAAGAACACGATAAGTCAATTAGTTCCTGAAATTCATAAATCAGTTTGTATAGCGTGGACTGGACCTTTTTCAACCCATTGAGTGTATATATATATATATATATATATATATATTAGGTGTATGACTTAATTTTTATAGATTTTTCAGAAAATTTATTTAATATAAAAAAATAGACAACGACGAATTTAAGGGGTCAGTACACTTTGAAAATTTCAAAAAAAAATTGTTTTTTTTTAAATTGTTTTCGAAAGTACATACATTCAGAAATATTGTGTCAAAATTTTATGAAAATCCGAGCTCTCTAAGTATTTTTTTTTTACCTGAACGTCAGGACCTCATTTCGTCTACCTGAGCGTATAGCGCGCTCGGCCGACCCATCGTATAAACTTCAAACGCGTTTTTCTCCAAACAACGTTTGCAAAATCTAGCTCCATCGTATCTCTAAAACTAATAAACCGATTCTCTTGAAATTTGAACCACATATTGTAAACATGATTCGCAACAAGATGACCCTCGATGGTTTTAAAATTTTTATTTTTACTCTTTTTTTTTTTGCGAAAAACTGCGAAAAAACGCGATTTTTTTACTTTTTTCGTTTTTCATCTGCCATTTTTTTATTTTTTGATAAAACTTTATATCCGAGGGTCATTTTGTAGCTGGTGTCATAGTGAATCTAATGGACTTTGATTTTTTGTTTCAGACAAGCCGTTGCCGAGTTGTGATGGAGCTACCTAGCCCATCTATTTTTGAGGCATTACGTTAAACTATAGTTTTTGTACTTAAAAATGAATAAAAATGAATTAAAAATTTTTTAAAATGTATTTCAAGACTTTATTTATCAAGCCCAACAACTTTTATATTTATATCTTTTATAAAATCCTCAAAAAAAATCGCGAAGATAGCCTTTTTTTCGTGGCTCCAAAGTGGACTGGCCCCTTAATTTTGGAAATATTGTCCATCGTTTTCTATGACCTTGCGCCATCTCTCAGGTAACATAAGAATGCCGTCGCGAAAGAAACTTGCAGGCTTCGAGGCGATAAAGTCATCGACGAATTTACGCACATCGTCCAGCGTTTTGAACTGTTTATTCACTAAGGCGTGCTGCATTGACCGGAACAAATGGTAGTCGGATGGGGCCAAGTCTGGTGAATATGCCGCGTGCGGGAGAACTTCCCATCCCAAGTTCAAGAGGGTCTTCTGAGTCGCGCGAGTAACGTGAGGTCGAGCGTTGTCATGCGGCAGTATGACTTGCCTGCTTCCTTGCCCAGTAAATAGCCTTTTCTGATCAAGTTATTCGCTCAGTTTGTTCAATTGTCGGCTGTAGCATTCCGCAGTCACCGTCTGACCAGTTTCCAGGAGTGCGTAATGAAGCACACCCTTCATATCCAGTCCAGGGCGCGGCTGGTCACTAAGATCGAAATCACCGCTTCTAAAACGTTTGCACCAATAAATACACGTTTCATAAGACACAACGTGGGCACCAAGAACACTACAAATTGATTCCCGTGCTTTAGAAGCATTTTTTCTTTGTTGGAATTCGTATAAAATGCAGTGCCGAATGTGCTGTTTATCAGGTGCCATCGTAAACTCTGCTATTCTGAGAGGTTATGTAACTCACGTAGACTTGTCGTTCGGTGTTCTAAAACCTTGCGTCCGATCCTTTCAATACCATAAAAGATCGCGAAAATATTTCTATTTTAAATATAACTTTAAGCTCGAAGAAAAAATCTGTAAAAATTAAGTCATACACTTAATATATACAGGGTGTTTTGCGAATGATTTCTATGGCATGTAGCATACCGTTGGAAAGGGTATGAACTAGAGAACTTTTTAAAACAAAGCTATAGGTTCAAAAATGCTTTTATTTTTTTTTTTATGATGAATTTAGAAGTCGACATTTTTCATACTTTTATACATTTTTAACACTTTGGAAGCTCATGAGTCATTTGCTTGAAAGCAATTGTATCAAATAATGATTTATTTATAATAAAAATACATTGCAGAATAAAAAAAAATATTTCGTGCTATTACAACCACAAACAAAAAAGTTATGACGATTGAAAAGCGTATTTTAATTACTAATAAAATACGGGTAATTAAAAAAAAAGAGACAAATCATGTCTCAATTACCATGACACTTAGGACATAGGGTTGAAGGGTGAAAAACTTTACAAACGACGCCCCAATCTTCCAAAGAATTGTGTCGGTCTATGCGCCAAACACCCTGTATATATTTATATGTATATATTAGATGAAGTAAAAATTTCTGAGCGTTTATTCGCTTTATTTCGACGATGAAATTAACATAGTTAGGATTATCCGATTTAGATCAAATATGCGCCGTTTTGTTCGATAACTTTTGTCCATTTTGAAGGCAATTTCATAATTCCGCGATTGAAGAATCCCTCGTCCCTATTGGTAAAAAACTTGACCAGCTCATTTTCACAAGCTTCTCTTGTGGCCAGTCTTGTACCATCAAGACAATTTTGCAAATGCTTGAAAAGGTGATAATCGCTTGGTGCCAGGTCTGGACTATACGGCGGGTGCGATAGAACCTCCCATCCAAGCTCTCGGAGCTTCTGGCGCGTCGTTAAAGATGTGTGCGGCCTGGCGTTGTCTTGATGGAACACAACACCCTTCCTATTGGCCAATTCTGGCCGCTTCTGGTCGATCGCCTGCTTCAATCTGATCAGTTGTTGATAGTAGAGGTCCAAATTGAGTGTTTGGCCCGATGGGAGCAGCTCATAGTGGATGATTCCCTTCCAATCCCACCAAACACACAGCAAGACCTTCTTGGCCGTTAATCCGGGCTTGGCGATCGGTTGGGCCGGCTCACCGCGATTGGACCACGATCTTTTTTGGCTGTTGTTCTCGTATGTGACCTATTTTTCATCGCCAATCACCATCCGCTTCAAAAATGGGTCGATTTCTTTACGTTTCAGCAAAGAATCGCAGGTATCAATTCGGTCCAAAAGGTTCTTTTGCATCAATTCGTGTGGCACCCATACATCGAGCTTCTTCTTCAGACCAGCCTTATGCAAATGGTTCCAAACGGTTTTCTGGCTATTCTTCAGTTCCTGGGCAATGGAATAAGTGCTCACATGCCGGTCCGACTCGACGATTTCCATGATTTTATCGACATTTTCGACGATTGGTCTACCAGAGCGTGTCTCATCTTCGACGTCCCTATTACCAGAACGGAATCGTTGGAACCACCGCTTTGCTGTTGCATTCGATACTGTATTGGGTCCATAAACAGCACAAATTTTTTTGGCCGCCTGCTCCGCATTTTCACCTTGGTCGTAGTGGTACTGAAGAATGTATCGAATTTTCTCTTTGTTTACCTCCATTTGGGAACGCTGGGAACACACAACTGGCTTCACCAAACACAAAACTGTCAAAGAACTTTTTTCGAAGTGTAATGTCACCTTTAAATCGCCGTATAGACCCGATGCGATATATACATCGTGAGATATGGCTCACTAAAGACATCTAGCGGAAAACGCTCAGAACTTTTTACTTCACCCAATATATATATATTTGTAGGTATATCCTCGCCAACATTTTCCAAGAGCTTACGGATATGGATGCGACGGCGGCCACTGGTTTCCGGCAAATGCACTCTCTCTCTCTCTCTCTCTCTCTCTCTCACTTTTCCCCTCTCGCTCTTCCGCCTCAAAAAGCATGATAAATACGGGAGTGGATATACGCGGGAAAAAAGGTAATGCTGCGAGAATTTAATATTGATATGCTGTTGCTCTTTGAAAGTAACCTCGCCCTTCCCCATGGATGAAAGAATATATATATATATATATATATATATATATATATATATATATGGGGAAAAGGTGATTTTGAGGATATTCGTCATTTATAAATATCCTCCCAATCGCGAATTACCCTCATACACAACATTATTCAAATCCCAGTATTTTCAAAATCTCTTTTTGATAAACGTATTTCTCTATATACCAATTTCAAAGACCACCCTGTAGCCAAAATAAATAATTCTTTAAAGATTGAAATTGTGAAGAGCATTCTCGAGACAGCTACCTGTCCTGAAAGGCAACGTTGCATAGATACGACGGATGCAAAACGTTTTTTTTTCCCCATATGCATACGTAAATACATATTCTTTGTGCGCCTTCAATGTACTTATGTTTTTTTTTTCTTTTTTCGATAGTACACTCTTTGCTTGCGCAGGTCGTGGTATGTTTCCCGCAAAGGCTTGGGTTCGTCTAAAGCAATGAAAAAAAAATGAAAAATAAAAAAAAAGCGCGCGCTCTTTTATTTTCTTTTTTCTTTTTATTTTATTCTTAATGGAAATTTTTTTTTTCAACGGCGATCAGTCCATCGCGGCGAAGGATCTTTTGTTCTGTTTTTTTTTTTCGTAGCATATACCGACCAACAGACAGTTTCCATTTGGAATTGAATGGCCGCGGGCTGGTTCATGTAGCTCGGGAAGCTTCAGGCATATTCACTTATATAACCCGCCGCCTCCCCCCCCCCCAACCCCGCCACTCTTTCACGCGATGTATTGAATTTTCGATATAAATTTTTGCGATTGTTTATACGCGGGAATAACTTTTTTTCGATTTATTTTTCTCTATCGCCGTTTACCTTCCGAACTCTTTCGATATTTTTTTTGACGTTACGCGAGGCACCGTGCCTGACCCAATGGAATATAAAAAATAAAAAAACAAGGCGAAATTTCGCGATACCTCGGGGGCTGAGGATATCTGGCTGAAATGCGATTTTTGTTACAAAAAAAAAAAAAAAAAAACGTCGCCCAAGTCAACAAAAGCTATCGTGTAGCGTCGATTTTGTCCGTTTACAAATTTCCGATGGCAAAATTCTGTGTAAAATGAAAATGGGAAGACGACATGTGTATGTGAATACATGTGTGTGTATGTGGATTTTATTTATTTGATAAGCTCGTACGAGACATTACGAGACATTGGTAGATCGCAGTAACGAGTGAAATAATTAAACAAATTGTAGTGACGAGGGTCATTTAAAAAATTTTCGCCTTTTTAAGAATAACCTGTGCCTTTAAGAAAAATCTAATGCCTTTTTAAGAAAAACACATATTTCGAAGCGAAAGAAAATTTATTTCTCGACATAGTCTCTTTTCAACCCGATACATTTGGTCCAATGCTTCCTGTGTCAAAATGTATCCTCTGAATACTCGCAGGGCTCATTTCTTTTGTAATGCACAAGCTGCCAGCCTCCGTTAAACCTAACAAACCCAACTTGTCGAGTTCAGTGCCACGAAGAGGCCTTCATTTGGTCCAGTGTAGCCTCTGTTAGTCCTCTCAAACCTTCTTTCGACCCCCAGTTCCAGTAAAACGTGCAGAACATAGGCCTCTTTAAGGCTTTTAGCCACTCCAGGATTGTCCAAAAATCGATTTTTGTTAAAAATGCATCTTAGTACCTATAAAATTATATTCCAAAAGACGATAGGTACGAAAAATCTCTGAGTACTCGATTTTCGAATTCTAGCGCAACCCCTCTTGATTCATGTCGTGACTTTCTACTAACTCCCCAGATAGACACATTTAGCTCATATTGGCATCATATGGGCATTATCTATGATGCATAGAAATTAACACAGCTATGTGTCGCTTATGAGTGCTCACTTTCAGGTCATATTTGCATCACATGACGATTCATGATAATACATCCAATTAAAGCAAAGTTGCTCTCACGCGAGTATGCATACAATGAATTCATCAGCACTATCAAAATCGGATCACGAATATTCAACAATAAGGGAGTGCATATGGGGTTCATATTGGTGTCACAGGATGACGTAAATGTTGTATTCATATGGAGCTCATATGAGCGTCACGACGTGAAGAAATTTTAGTGCTCATATGGAGCTCATATGGGCGTCACGGCGTGACGCAACTACGTTGTGCTCATTTGGAGCTCATATGGGTGTCACGGCGTGACAAAATTGTAGTGCTCATATGAAGCTCATATTGGCGTCATGACATGATACAATTGTTGTGCTTATATGGACGCTAGAGGGCGTAACCCGTACTACGACACTGTACAGGCGGTCGGATCTGTGCCCGAAATGAAAAAATTAATAAGTCTACAAATTATGAATAAAAAAAAATTCTGGTAGTATTTTTCGTTTCCATATGCTTTATTTATATTGCTGCATATAGGATAATTGGATTAAAACGTGTTCTCTGCCTCACTAAAGTTTTTGTCTAGCCTCGGTTTCGAACCTATGTCTTCTAATTCTAGAGCTAAGCGCGCTACCTACCTAACCATCCTATCACTTGTGTAAATTTCCTATTTTTCGCTCCTTACTTTTATCATTTAAAAAAATGTCAATAAGTGGGAAAACGTTGAAGTTTACATTGTTGCAATGCAACGAAAATTAATTCTTTTTGACTACTGAATTTTTTTTGCCCATTTAGGCAGTAAAAATAACGCACGTTTTTACGTATTCTTTCTATAGTTTTACGACTTCAAGGCTTTTGATGATGATGAAAATAAACGAATAACTTCATTTATTATTACATGTATCATATAAAATGAATACCTTGTTGTCCTTGCTAAATATTTTAGTGATGTAAGAAAGCCATCCAGATGCATTAAAAGGAATGATGAAAAAATGTTCAATTTTTGAAGAAGGTACAATACATCCATTTGAATAAAAAAAAAACACCAAATTCTTAGAAATTAATTGTTATTCAAATTTTATTTCACTATATCGTACTTACTACCGCCGTTGTATAGCGCACATAGGAAGTATTACTGAAAAACATGCATATCGCCGTCATATTGCGCTCATCGAATGTATCACTGAGAAACATGCATATCGCCGTCATATTGCGCTCATCGAATGTATCACTGAGAAACATGCATATCGCCGTCATACAATGTATCACTGAGAAACACGCATAACGCCGTCATATTGCGCTCATGGGATGTGTCACGGAGAAATATGCATATTGCCGTCATATTGTGCTGATCGAATGTATCACTGAAAACATGCATATCGCCGTCATAGAATGTATCACTGAGAAACATGCATTTTACCGGAATATTGCGCTCATGGGGTGTATCACTGAGAAATATGCATATCGCCGTCATAGAATGTATCACTGAGAAACATGCATTTTACCGGAATTTTGCGCTCATGGGGTGTATCACTGAGAAATATGCATATCGCCGTCATATTGCTTCCATGGCATGTCTACTACCAGTGCTAACCCAGTGAATACACCAACAAAAATCATTGGATCACTACCATATGACGTCTATCTGCAAATATCCATTGCAGAATTTAAATTTGTCCTCTTATGAGTTCATCTTGTAGTCAATAGATGATGCATTTCGAAACGACAAATTTAAGTCTCGATGTATCTCAAATCCAAGGTACTGAATGAGCTCATGAAATGTATTCACCAACGTAAACGAAATTGCGTTCATGTAGAGTACAATTCATGAGAGCAATTGATGTTACCATAGTGAGTACACACCAAAATGTCTACACATGACTTCAATATAACGTAAAATTTGCGGATATTAATTGCGGACACTTGAGCACAGCGATATGAGTTCGACGTGCTCTAAACGCACGATGCATTTGTAAACGACATATTAAGATCAAAATGTTTTGTAAATGCATGATACTAAATGAGTTCATGGCTTTGCATCACAACATGTAGCCAATATGCTGTAAAATTTGCTTCATCAATTGTATGCACGCTGTGATAATCATGACTGTCTATCTGGGTCTAAACGCGTTTATCTCAAAACTACATTTTTCAAGTCGGCCGGACTCATAACTCAAACAAATTTCAACCGATTCACTTGAAATTTTAACTCTATATTTAGAATTACATTGTCTGAGGCACTACGTAGGATTTTTTTCTTCATTATATTGCATAGTTCCCTTTTTATAACCAATTTTCTGACGATTTTCTCATGGCATTTTATACTTTTTGTTTTAGAAATGCGTCATTTTGACAAGAAAACAATATATCAAAAAAATCCTACGTGCTTTTATAGCTATTCTCATATACAGGGTGGATCAATAACTATTAGCACCTTGGATATCTTCGAAACGATAAGGTTCACAGAAATATTTGCTGAAATGAAATTGCACAGTACGAAAGGGGCCATCCGAAAGCGATAATAGTTTTTTTTGCAGGTGGAGGTACTTCGGACATTTGAAGGTCAACTCCATTTTTTAAAATGGATCGGTATGTTTTTTTTCTGTATCATGAAAGAGGAGCTTAAAACGAGTTCAACGACCTATAACATAAGGTCATTGAAGATCATAGAATGTACAGAAAGGCGATAATACTTACAGTTTCGGTAGTAAATAAAATTACTACGTTTATCAATTTGTTTATCTTTTTTTATCAATGGAAATTTGAATGGCAATGTCTACAGTAATCCTGCAAACTTATTAAAGTGTCCTTGAAATAGTGTTTATTTACAGTGAAGTAAACCGTAAGTATTATCGCCTTATTTTCTGTACCTGTCTAAGAAATGTCTAAACGTACATAATAACGTACGCATTGATACTGATGGTCGTCATTTTGAACACTTACTATAAACGTAGTAATTTCTATTTACTACCGGAACTGTAAGTATTATCGCCTTTCTGTACTTTCTATGACCCTCAATGACCTTATGTTATAGGTCGTTGAACTCGTTTTAAGCTCCTCTTTCATGATACAGAAAAAGAACATACCGATCCATTTAAAAAAATGGAGTTGACCTTCAAATGTCCGAAGTACCTCCACCTGCAAAAATACTATTATCGCTATCAGATGGCCCGTTTCGTACTGTGCCATTTCATTTCAGCAAATATTTCTGTGAACCTTATAGTTTCGAAGATATCCAAGGTGCTAATAGTTATTGATCCACCCTGTATAATCGAAAAAACTTTAGTGTGTCATCGTAACTCAAAGATTATAGGAGCTGTTGGTCCGGCCGTTGACCTTCCAGAAATAAAGGCGTCATCGGAAAAATGCTGCACAGTTGCCATTTTGACATGTATCGCTGTGAAAAAATAATTTCGTATAGTCAATTACCTGTATAATAAAACCCCTATTTTGTAATTCCAATTTATTTTATGGTTTCGCTGAAAAAAAATCACAAAATATGCCATTTTTGGCCTTTAGAGTGGCCTAAGGCCTTAACCTGCTTTAGATCTCAAGTCCGTTACCTCGACCCCACCTAACCTGCTTTGAGCCCAAATTCGATATCTCCTCCATCAACCCTCCATTGTGGCCTGATCGGTAACCCGTTCAATGACGAAATAAATACGTTTTCGCTGAATGGAGGGTCCGGAGGGCCTACAGTGCGCCTACAGTAGGCCGAAAGGGGGGGGGGGGCAGTAGGTTCTGCGGGAGCGCTCGAAGTACGCCCACTTGGAGTTTCACAGGTTCAGTTGCGCTCTGCATTGGGCTCCTTTTAGTGACAATGTCCAGTTTCTGCCATGCGGGAGGTTCATCGGAGGCCCTAACGTATTGGTATTCCAAACATTGTACCCTCGTTTAGGTAGCCGATAATCCAGTAGCGCCGATCTCTGCTCGGGAGAAAGAGGCCTTTATTTTGCGGGTTGAACCCGGCTCGAAAATTTTTACCAGGGATTCTCCCAACTTTTCAAACCGTCAGAAATAAAAAAGATTGACTAAACCCGAAAAATATTGGTTTCAGCCTCTTCCTCCTTGTCGTGTGACCCATATTTCTTCCCCGGAGATGTTTTTTTTTTTTTTATAAATTGGAAAACAGAAAATGGTCGCTGGGAGGTAGATCTGGCGAATAGGGTGGGTGCGGAAGCAATGAAAACTTAAATTCGTTCAATTTTGACACGGCGACCATGTACGTGTGAACCCGAGCGTTACCTGGTGAAACAGAACTTTTTTTCTTGGCCAAATACGAACGTGTTTTCTCAATTGTGTCCTTCAATTCATCCAGCGTAGTACCGTCCGTTGACTGTTTCACCCACTAACATGATAATAGCCTTTTTCGAACAGTCTCATTTTTAACAGGAGCTCTCAAACTTCGTTATTTTTGCACCAAAAAATAAAAAAAACGAGATTGAAAGATTTTCTTCTACCATTGTATGAGAAAAAATAGTTCAAAGTTCATTGCAATTAATGTTAATGTTTCAAAACCTAACTCATTAACAAGCAACTGTTGGTTTATTACTGCATTCTACCAAATCATGTTGCATACATCTGGTTTTGCTATGCAATTCTTACTTTGCTCAGCTTACCTCATACTCAACTCACCCCACTATCGGGGCAGGTTGAGCAAATGTGGCCTTAGTCATTTGAGAGCGATTATCTGTGAAATAGTAAGGATGACAGGAATTTCGTCTACAGACTTTTTTTCACAGATAAATCTCCTATTGATCAAAGTAGATTATGTTTTTTTACGGCAGACTGTTAAGGAATTACAGGGCGATAATTCCAAACTTGCTCAACATGCCCCTTCCTGTCCTACATAAGAGAATCCCTCCCAACCCCAAAGTACATTTGTTTAAAAAAAAAATATACATATTTTCACTTCGATGGTCAGATGATTCGTTGTAAGGGTTCCTTCTGTATTTCCCCCTCCTGACGTCACGATACATCGCCCTCACACCCCTAACCCCCAGCATGTCGCAAAATTTAAGGATTCGAAAAAAAGCACACTGGTCGGAGGAAAAAAGAATCTCGACCTCGAATCACCCGATAAATAAAATTACAGTACCGTGTCTGTAATGGACTTCGTCGTTCTTTTTACCTCGTGAAGGTAAAAGCTTCCGGAAGACTTTGCGTTTCGAATTCACTTTGTCTCTCATTCTAGCATTGCGTTTATACTGTGCGCGCCTTCATCTTGTGGCTGTGTTAATTCTGCGATGCGCCGGGCGCCAAATCGTAAAAGTTTCGCCTCCGCAGTGAGGCTCGCCTCGAGTTCGCAGGTACGTCCTTCAAAAAGGGCGAATCTGATGCAGCCAAGGGAGAGCACGTTCAGGGCGGTGGTCCAGAGAGGGGGGGGGGGAGAGAGAGAGAGAGAGAGAGAGAGAGAGAGAGAGAGAGAGAGAGAGAGAGAGAGAGAGAGAGAGCGAGAGAGAGAGAGAGAGAGAGAGAGAGAGAGAGAGAGAGAGAGAGAGAGAGAGAGAGAGAGAGAACATGGACGAAAAAATGGATTGGGGCGCCAGTAGAGAACGATCGTACGCGGTCAGACGGTCTCCGCGCGAGTACGTAATTAGTGCGTTCCGCACCCGTTACTGCGGTCACTACATTTCCGAACTTCTATATGCCTATACGTATAAATAGTGCTACAGGGTGTCTCAAAATGACCTGACATTTAAATTTATTAATGAAACGTATTATTTGTTTGAAAAGTATGAATATTTTTTATGTTAAGGGATTACGTGGGTTTGAAATTTCAAAAAATCCATCTTTTAATTTATTATATTATCTAACAGTACAATATGTCTACAATATTCTCCCAAAGTTTTAAGTCAATCGGAGTAAAAGTCTAGGAGACAGAGAGAGCCTTTAGGAATTCCCCCGTTGGAAAAGACCGGCCGGGAGCAACGCAGGTATACGCATTTTTCTAAAAACACTATTTTTGAAGTCGGTGGACACGATTTCTCAAAAACTAATGCACCGATCTTATTGAAATTGTGCACACTTCTTCAAAATAGCATTGACTAGTACGAAGGTTTTTTTTCGATTACTAATTTTACAAGGCTATACGTAGTGTAAATTGTACCAAAAATTGAACTATTTTGCATACAACTCTGCCAAAAATTCAAATTTTAATTTTTTTAAAAATCCTTCGTTCAATCAAGAGCAATACTTATCTACTAACAGAAAAAATCTGGTTTTTAAATTTCAGATAAAGCTATCATGAGTTATCCTGTCCACCACGAGGACACTTTTTTTGAGGGGTCTCCGGAAACCAGGTCCCACCGGCTGAATTTCCCAAATTTTTTAAAAATATTCTTGAAATGTTGCTCTTTTATGCGGTTATCATTTTGAATAAACTACTTTATATATTATATTTTTAAAAAATAGAGAAAATATGCTTTTTTTTGGCTTCGAAACCCACGCAACCCCTTCATATAAGGTACAAACATGAAGGTTATGTGTGGAACACAATATCCGATAAATGACCGTCTCGTCCCTGTTTGCAAACGTTCACTCTTTTGACGATATTTTCAATAACACTTTGTCATAATTGCGGAATTATTTCATTAATGGTGTCTCCAATTGCTTCCTTGAGCTCCGGAATTGTCTGTGGATGATTGGCATACATTTTTCCTTTCAGAAAAGCCCAAAGAAAGAATAACCAATTCACATCGCCGCGGCGCGAAATAACACGAGCATGAAACTTCGTCTGCAATAACTGCATTGTTTCACATTGCATTTTCACAATTTCTATGCGTTGCTCGATCGTGTTATTCTCCATTACTAAACCTCGATACTTCCTGATGCCAGTTGTCAACGATTAGTACTTTAGGTTCGCCACAAAAAAAAAAATGGCGCGCAATTTAATGTAACTGCTCATTCTGAGATACTCAAAAGGAGGATTTAGTCACCTCTTCACCGAAAGATTGAAGTTCCCTCTGTACGCAGGGACTAAGAGTTTTTGAATTGCATCCTCTGCTTGTCGGCGACGTTCAGAAAATATTCTTTGTCAGCTGGCCTTTTTCAGATCTTGCAATAAACACCTCTTTTAGAAGATTAAGGGATAATATTTTATCCAAAAATGGCATAATTCAAAACTATCACTGTTTTATCGGAAAATATTGAAATAGTAATTTATGCTACAAGTGCGGAAAACAACGAATTCCATCGCGCGTGAAGTTGCCGCATGAGCCGAAGGCTTATGGTGCATTTCACACGAGTACGAGTGTGATTTGCAGCACGAGCCGAAGGCGAGTGCTGTAACCACACGAGTACGAGTGAGAAATGCACCATAAGTCGAGGCGAATTCGGCAACTTACGCGCGATGTAATTCGTTTTTTTTCGCACATGTCCCATATACATTATTTTTTGCAATGACTGTCTCGAAAGTGGGATTTGAGATTCAACAAAACCAATAACAATTATATTCAAATATATCACATCAGTTCAGATCATTTCCTTGTCAGAAAATACGACTGTGATAAGTTGACGTTTCATATGACATGAATTTCGCTACATTCAAGTTTGATCAATCGGTCCAAAATCGTAGAACAAAAAACTATCAACTGTGAAAAAAACCGTTTTTTTCGCGAATCAATGTGGTAAAGTGAGCTATAAATAGATTTTTTTCCGCACTAGTGCGGGAAAGTCTCACATTCCCGCACTAGTGCGGGAAAGTAAGCATCGTTGAGAAATAAGCCACTTTCCGCACGCTAAACACCAATCGAAAATCGCACTTTCGGGGCAGGCATTGCGAAAAATGGAATTACGATTCTAAGCGAAAGTGTTTGCTTTTTCGAAATTTTCATGTGCGCAACGTTTTTACCCATTTTATTATTCGTTTTCTTGCTTCGATGTGAATTTTTCATATTTTAGAATGTAAAATTTGTGATCTAGAATTTTTTTGACGACGACGGGCTAATATTGATTAACAACGTTGCCTCGATGGACGAGATAAAATTTATTCAATGAATCAAATTAAGTTGACTCAGTAAACGAAACTGAATATAATTTTAAAAAATCGTTCATCGAACTCGATAAACGAGATGAAATTTATTCGATAAATCACATTAAGTTGATCCAATAATAAATATCCAATTCATTTAGTAAATAGAGTAGGAAACAAATTTGAGAGGCCATATTTTTATTTCGTTCCGTTTTTATTTCGTAACTATCATCTTTTCTACATTTTCGAGTTCAATTTTCGTTGTTAAAAATTGTTCCGATATCTTCTTGTTTCTTTTATGGGTTTGTTTGGGTTTGCCTTCTGATGCATCTTTATGGCGCAACTAGAAAATTATTTTCGTCTGATATGGAGCTACCTGTATCTAGCTCGTTTGCGACATGTGTGAGACCTACATTTATATAAATATATCTATATATATATATATATATGTACATGACGCAGAGAAAGAGAGATAGAGAGAGAGAGAGAGAGAGAGAGAGAGGAGAGGAGGAGAGAAGAGAGAGATGAGAGAGAGAGAGAGAGAGAGGGAGGAGAAGGAAAGATGTTAAAAGAAAGAACGCATAATGAGAAAAAAATGAGAAAAATTGAAAGAAGCAAGAGAGAGAAACAAGAGACCAGATGAGAGAGAGAGAGAGAGAGAGAGAGAGAGAGAGAGAGAGACGAGATAGAGAGAGAGAGAGAGACAAAAGAGGTTGGCTGAAAAAACAGGGTACACTCGTACTATGTATATAGTCCCCGTAAGCATTGAACATCACGCGCGAGTGTGCTCGACAAAAAAGAGAGAGAGGGAGAGAGAGAGAGAGAGAGAGAGGGTGGAAGCCTTGCTCGTGTTAGCAACGAGAAACTCGTGCTATAGGGCCATAGTTTTCAGAAGATAAACGCTGGTGTGATAGCGAAAATAACACGACAGTCCCGTATGGCCTCGCACAGGGTTGGTCGCGGTCTTTTTGCGCCATCCCTCCCCTCTTGCGTGCTCTCTCTCTCTCTCTCCTCTCTCTTCTCTCTCTCTCTCTCTTTCTCTCTCTCTCTCTCTCTCTTTCTCTCTCTCTCTCTCTCTCTCTCTCTCTCCTCTCTCTCTCTCTCTCTCTCTCTCTCGCACAGAAGATGACGCTTTTGGTGCTCGGGGACGAGAGGAAAAACTTCAATTTCTGGGGTAAAGCAATCCTGCTAGGGGCGATTCTTTTTTCTTTCTCCTTCCCTTTCTCCCTTTCTGGTTCTCACTCCTGTCTCGCTTCACTCTTGTCAGGTAGTTCACTTTGTTTTATCCAAGCTATCTACATATACACGCATCTTTCTCTCTCTCTCTATCTCTCTCTCTCTCTCTCTCTCTCTCTCTCTCTCTCTCTATATATATATATTGAGCTGAAGCGAAAAAAACTTTTTTCCTTCGCTATAATAAAAAAATGTTAGTAGATGGTGCAAAAAAATCCCGCGAATAGTAGTTCATTTTGGTAAACCCTGTAGCTCAATTTTGGCTGAGCAAGATATGTGCGGGTATTTTCTCAACCCTGAGTTAAAATCGTGTTTTTTACATCTTGAATAAAAACAATAATTATAAGACGTGTTCAAAGGAATATGATTTTTTTCGGAGTAAATCAAGTTATTGATTTTTTGCAATGATCCAGTACAATTAAAAAAAAAACGTTTTTGGCGTTGCTAATAAGACTGATCTCGTGGTAATGTTTTTTTTTTCAACATATTTTGTCGATATGCTTTTTGGGTAATATTGTGAGAGGAAATTAGGAAATTCATTTTAAAAAAATTTTGTGACCTTTTCGAATGATACTATATAATATATATATATTTAATTTTCTGAGATTAATACCCTTGCGGGTCTTCAGGTAGGATGAAGCGATCCGTGAATGGGACGATTTAACGACACTGTAAGATTCAGATGGACTGTAAAGTGAAAACATCATCAATATAATTGTTTAATTGTTGTAGCTAACGAAATATATTATTTTGATAGGATAAAAAATATTTGCTGTAATTGGAAAAAAAAATATTGGAGGAGTTGATAAATAAGTAGCGAAATGATTAAATCGCAAATGAATGGACGAAATTCCCAGTAAATGGACACTCGATGGCTAGTAAATGGACGTGTAGTGTAAATGAACGCTGTAAAGGATAACGATTTATTATTATTTTTTTAAATTAAATGCTAGATTTGCAGATCACTGTGTTGCACAAAAATGATAATATTCTTATGCATATGATTATTATATTTGTTAACGTGACATTAACAAAAAAACTGCCAAAGTTTGTTTCGACAGAGAAATAGACAATTAAATTGTGCCAAAATTTAAAGAACGAATGAAATGATTTTATGACATTGTCATTTATGACATTGTAGACACATTTTCAATTAACAGTAATTAATTTTGCAATTTCCAGCAGATGTGCAGATGTGTGCTGGATTTTTCACTCTGATTTGTGAATTATCAGAACGGAGGCCTATGTCCCTTCACTGAAAAGAGGTTAGAATACAGCACGAGTGAATAAACGTGTTTGATTCGGACTTATTCTTACGAAATTATTTCAACAATTTGCAAAAACCAAAGATTGGTTATATCTTAAATAATAAAAGTAATGCTCACCCTCAAAGGTCATAAAAACTTTTAATTTCGCCTTTAGAACACCTGCTGTCCAAAATTCGATATTAAAACTAAGAAATTGGTTTTAACGAAACCTGTGGTTTTTTTGCTAAATTATAATGATTCGTGTTTTATATCGTAAATTCATATTCCTTACGTATTCTAAATATAAATCAGCTTTCGTCCATTCACTGGTCCCCGTCCACCGCGTTACGTTCCACACACACACACACACACACACACACACACACATATATATATATATATATATATATATATATATATATATATATATATATATATATATTTATGTGGAACTTAACATAAAGGTTTGTAGTTGAGCTACAAGTCATTATTAGAAACGATATTGAGATAATCGTTTTCCACGTCGTTATTACGTACAAAGCGAACCGGAGAGCTTTAACTGTTCTCGGGCACGAAAGCTCCGTAGGATCCTTTATAAGCGGTGGACTTTCCATGCGGGAGCGATATATATGGACAATAGATCTGCGTGCTTGAGCCACATTTTCCAAGGCGGCACGTTCCTCGACATCTCTTGAATAAAGTATGCGTTTGCCAAAGAAGCGAATTTTATCTCCCTCTCTCTCCCTCTCTCTTCATTCGAACCCCATTCCCGTTCCATCGTGCTATCGCCGGTTGTGAAATTTTTTCCGCTATTTTTTTATACAGGTACCTGTTCGGGACTCCCCTTTCCATCTCTCCCTCTCTCTCTCTCTCTCTCTCTCTCTCTCTCTGTTTGGCTCTCTCTCTCTCTCTCTCTCTCTCTCTCTCTCTTGTGGCTTCGCTCGGGAACATGGGCGAACGATGACTCATCCATATCAAAACATTATTTGCATAAAACCGATAAGAAGTCGATACATTCGTGTTCGAACGTTTTACTGGCGTGGCACGTGGAGGAGTTGGCGATCAAAGATGTTCCCACTTTGCGAGTACGAAAAATGATGAGGGAAAGTGTGGAGGGAATGAAGAATTCATGGATATTAATGTTTGGCTCGTTTCTTTTTAGCCACGAGAGCTTTTTGAGCTGAATTGTATCTGATTTTTTTTCGCACAAATTTTATCCATTCCATTTGTTTATTTACCATTTCATGATCAATAAATGAATGGTCAATATTTTATATTTTATCGACTCCATTTTCTTGACTATTCTTTCGAGAAATGTAATGAAACGATGATTGCATCGTTGGAATGCAATGAGATTTTTTTTTTCGTTTAGAAATAATTTTTTCGGCTGATTCGTGCGATTATAATGACTCCAACGTTTTTTGGGAACTTTGTTACGAAGTATTGTAATCCAGATCGGGGAAATTTTTTTTTTTTATTATAATATAATTGTAAGAATAATAATAATAATAAGAAGAATTTTGATACAATAATTATTAGTATATAAAAAAAATATTACTTATACTTATTACATAAAGTAAAAGATTCTCTTACGTAACTTTGAGAAATTTAGAAAATGAAAAATAATTTTTCTTGTTTTCAAATGATACAACCTTCGCCACCATATGGACGTATTATTTTCATAATAAATTCAAATTCAATTGAATATCCGAATAAATATTGCAATACAAGATACATTTTATTATGTTTGTTATTATTATTCGTAATTTTTGTGCTCAGTCGATTTGATCGTAAGCGCGTGTAAACTAGAAAATAGTATTGCGATTTAATATTTTTGGTACAAAATTATCTACGTTAGTTTCCCGTTTGGAGACCATATTGTTCTTTTACCAACGATAAAATAATTTGAAACGTTTTTACATACTTCATTATCTCCATGATCCATTTGTGTTTGATATAACTACGTGTATTGAATTAATTAACATTTTCGAAAGGAATTTATAAAGAGGTGGCATTCTTACGTTGATAGAGAAAAAATACATTTTGCAATCAATAGGTAAAACAAATTGCCAATATAAATATAAGTAATATGATATAATTAGTATAATAAAAAAAATCTATATTAAGTATTTAAGCAATATATTGTTGTATCAATATATTAGATGAAGTTAAAAGTTCTGAGCGTTTTTTCGCTTTATTTCGACGATGAAATTAACATACTTAGGATTATCCGATTTAGATCAAATATGCGCCGTTTTGTTCGATAACTTTTGTCCATTTTGAAGGCAATTTCATAATTCCCCGATTGAAGAAGTCCTCGTTCCTATTGGTAAAAAACTTGACCAGCTCATTTTCACAAGCCTCTCTTGAGGCCAGTCTTGTACTATCAAGAAAATTTTGCAAATGCTTGAAAAGGTGATAATCGCTTGGTGCGAGGTCTGGACTATACGGCGGGTGCGATAGAACCTCCCATCCAAGCTCTCGGAGCTTCTGGCGCGTCGTTAAAGATGTGTGCGGCCTGGCGTTGTCTTGATGGAACACAACACCCTTCCTATTGGCCAATTCTGGCCGCTTCTGGTCGATCGCCTGCTTCAATCTGATCAGTTGTTGATAGTAGAGGTCCGAATTGAGTGTTTGGCCCGATGGGAGCAGCTCATAGTGGATGATTCCCTTCCAATCCCACGAAACACACAGCAAGATCTTCTTGGCCGTTAATCCGGGCTTGGCGATCGTTTGGGCCGGCTCAACGCGATTGGACCACGATCTTTTTTGGCCGTTGTTCTCGTATGTGACCTATTTTTCATCGCCAATCACCATCCGCTTCAAAAATGGGTCGATTTCTTTACGTTTCAGCAAAGAATCGCAGGTATCAATGCGATCCAAAAGGTTTTTTTTTGCATCAATTCGTGTGGCACCCATACATCGAGCTTCTTCTTCAGATCAGCCTTATGCAAATGGTTCCAAACGGTTTTCCGGCTAATCTTCAGTTCCTGGGCAATGGAGTAAGTGCTCACATGCCGGTCCGACTCGACGATTTCCATGATTTTATCGACATTTTCGACGATTGGCCTACCAGAGCGTGCCTCATCTTCGACGTCCATATTACCAGAACGGAATTGTTGGAACCACCGCTTTGCTGTTGCATTCAATACTGTATTGGCTCCATAAACAGCACAATTTTTTTTGGCCGCCTGCTCCGCCTTTTCACCTTGATCGTAGTGGTACTGAAGAATGTATCGAATTTTCTCTTTTTTTTACCTCCATTTTGGAAGGCTGTAACACACAGCTAGCTTCACCAAACACAAAACTGTCAAAGAACTTTTTTTGAAGCGTAATGTCACCTTTAAATCGCCGCATAGTATGACCCGATGCGATGTATACATCGTGAGATATGGCTCGCTAAAGACATCTAGCGTAAAACGCTCAGAACTTTTTACTTCACCCAATATAATTGTATATTAATTTAAAAATAATATAATAAAATAAACATAATGTAATACATATCATAAATATAATACGACCAATAATGTTATAATCAATAAAAAAAAGAGCTATAAAAATAATAAACTACATTGTAATGAACGACACAGAAATTCATTCAAAAAATTCACCGCAGTCTGGCGACTCCAATATTATTAATAATGACAATTTGAATTTAAATACGCCTGCAACTGCACAAGATTTGTAATTTCGTAATATTTTCCAGATTTTTTTTCGTTTTTGGTCCTCGCAATGTTTTCTATAATACGTGTAGATTGAAATATTGAAGAAAAAAAAAAATCCGTCGCTTGTTCTCTCGAATATAAAAATATCGAAAAAGTGTGTTGCAATTTATCATTTGAAAACGAAAAACGCCGAAATATTCCTGGTTCATTGCATTTCTCGCGTATTCCTCTCGTGGTTCCAATGGTTCGAGGCACATATAAAAAATAAATAAATAAAAAAAATTCACAGCCTCCACGTCCACCGTTCCCAAATAGTTTATCGGCTGGACGATCGATCAGTAAATTGGTTCGTTGATGTTTTATTGTGTGGGCTTTTGCCAAGTTCGCCGATATACAGTCACTCGTTCATCATCGCATCACCGGAAATTCTTTTTCTGGTCGATCGTACGTGGAATGAAAATCGACGACAACTCGAGGCTTTTCGAGACCGCGTAAAAATAAGACGAAAGAGCGAAAGAAACACGGAGAGAGAAAGAGAATGGGAAGTGATGCGAAAAAAAAATTGAAATTGAGAAATCGTTCTCCACTGACCATCGCATGACTGAGAGGAAGGACGTCTTCCGTGATGTGAAAGGACACCCACGAAATTGTCGAGAAATCCTTCCGGCAATTTACGAGCACGTCCGTGCGACGAAACTTATTTTAACCGTTCTCTCTCTCTCCCTCTCTCTCTCTCTCTCTCTCTCTCTCTCTCTCCCTCTCTCTCTCTCTCTCTCCCCCTCTCTCTCTCTGTTTCTCTCTCATTCTTCCTTCCTATCTTTTCCATCACTTGTGTCTTCTTCTCCCTCTCGATTTTTCAAATAGGGGAAGTCCGGGCAAAGGGAACACCTTAAGTTTTCCGTGATTATTGTCGATAATGTATAATACAGAAAATTAAAACAATTATCTGAGATTAGTCTTTATTTAATCAACTTTCGAAACGCGTTAACAATTTTCCCTTAATTCAAGTATAATTAGTTGCTGTAAATCAAATAACAAAAAAATGTCAAAGTATCCACTTTGCCTGAGCCCTTGGGTAAAGTGGATACGGCATAACGGCAAAGTGGATAACAACAAAGAAATCTTTGGAAACGTAAGTTGCTAACAAAATGATCTGTATAAGGTAGCGTATGACGACTCGTACTTTTTGGCTGTTCCTTCGATGGATTCTCCAGCTTTACATAAATTTATTGCAGACGTGACGTCTACACTTCGAGAACTTTGCGTCGTCTTTTTTTGGGGTTTATTAACCATTTGAAAAGAAATATGCAGATTATTATATATAATGAAGTTCTTTACGATCACCAGGCAAAGCGAAGGGCTTACATACACCTGGGTAGGTGAAAAGGATCGATTTTTCAAAAAGGTGCTCATTATAAAGTACTTTGAGTGTCTACCCTGAAAATATCATAAGGAAATTCGCAGTAATGACGAAGTTATAGCGTTTTGTAACTGACCGGGTGAGCAACGACTAACGGTTGGGGCGCAGGTAGACGCGGCCTTTGTCATCTGTTTGACTATGAGTTTGACTATGAAGGAGGTTGATACAGCAAAAAAAAAAAAGATCTAATGGAAGCGTCAACATCTAAGGAAGATCCGTCATATGGCCCAGGAATCGACGATTTCATGTAAGTTTAATATAAATCAGTTATTTCAGTGTAAAGCGTACTCAAAACTTTAAACGCATTTTACTCGAAACAGTGTTTTCAAAATCGGTACCAGAAATATCTCCGCAACTACTGGACCGATCGGGATCAAGTTTTGCACAGTTATGCTTCACACAATAATCTAGTACTTATCGATCCGTTTTTTCGATACCTGGCATAGTTTTTTTTTCGTCATAAGTACTGAACAATTTTGAGGCGAAAAATCGCCTGTTTTATTCCAGTGACTGGCATGACCCGAAAAAATGAAATTTTTAAATTCCGGCTCGATAAGTACTAGTTTTATCTGTCTACTTTAAGAAACAAATATATTTTTTTTTAGATAAAAAATGGCAAAGGCACGTCTGGTACAGCAAACGCTGTCAACAAAAACACGTCCCAGAAAAAGGCCTGCAACTTTTTTACCGTTTAAAATTTTTTAACCAAATTTTCAAACAATTTAGATAAAATGGCATACTTTAAAATGTATATCATGGTTGTTCAATAAAATTCAGTGTTATAGACAAAAAGATTCTTAAACGTAACCTTACTTTTAGCCGTCTCAGGTGTATGTAAGCCCTGAATACGGTATTCACTTTGCCCTATTCGCTTTGCCCCACATGGTCACTCCTGATGTTAACCCGTTATTTATATTCATGGCGATATTTTTTGTATATTATTTTATAATATTCATGGCGACAGCTTGTGCAATATTTTAATGAAAAATAATAATAACACATTCCTAAATATATATATATATATATATATATATATATATATAATTTATTCTATAATAGAAAAATATAAATTACATGAAGTAACATGAATTATTTATTAACATCAAAGTAGTAATTATTTAGTAGTTGTATTAGTAGTAATTAGTGATTAATCATAATCATTGAAACTACTAAATAATAAACTATTATTTATTATTACTGGCAATAAATTACCATTGCCTGTACACCTGCCTTTCGTATTTCAAAGGTATGGATATCGAGTACGCGTATATTAGAGTGCGCGATAACGGATGAAACTCGCGAAAAGACCGATCCGAAATTCAATACAAACGTGATGGCCATAGAGGTACAGAACAATTAAAAGTGAGCAGGAGAAGCAGCCAATGGAAATATCAAAGCCAGCACGCAATGAAACGTTGCGTGATCCTTCACAGAGAATTTGCGGGCTATCATGTGGGCTTGATATTACCTTTGTAATATTCATGTACTTAGTGAGACACGTACAGGAGAGAGAGAAAGAGAAAGAGAGAGAGAGAGAGAGAGAGAGAGAGAGAGAGAGAGAGAGAGAGAGAATGAGAGCGAGAGAGGAAGAGAGAGAGGATGTATGCATGGGATCAGATAAGTCCACAATCAGAAGTATACTTTACTAAGGGCACACATTTCCACACATACCAGCCCACGCAATCAAAGATACGTACGCACTATTCTCTTGTCATTCATGCAAATCTACCAGAGCTAGAGGGGCTTTGCATCAAATGCCTTTGGGGTTGGTAACACGCTAGAGAAGAAGGAACGCGATAAAAAGGATGTGGATAGTAATATTCCCTATATATTTATATATACGTAGAGAATTTTACCATCCACCCACTTCTTATATAAATATATATAGATGACGACACGATGGTGCTCGTAAAATTATTTCGCGCCGAATAATTTTCACGAATTTAAATAACTTTTGTATAATAAAAATATATATATATTTACCATTTATTTATATTATGAACAATTTATTTCAATTCGTGAAAATTATTCGTCGCGAAATAATTTTATAAGCACCATCGTATCGTCAAAATATTTAAAAATGTATATCTGAATGTGGAGATTGACTTTTAATTGAATTAGCATTCGATAATGCTCGTCAAATTCTTTCACGGGGAATAATTTTGACAAATTTATCCATACATGTATGTATATATATTAGGGTAGCTGCAATTTGAGTCAAATTCGAATTTTCAGAGTCCTCTTTTAAAAACATAATCAAGATATATAAAAAAAAAATGATGTGCAAGGTTTTAAGACGCTCGGAAAATCTTTAATGGTGCCTGTGAGGGTTTGAATTTTCAATACAAAAATACATGTATTTTGCCAAGTTATTACTTTATTATTTCTCAAGCTTAGGATATTGGTGGGAAAAATTAAAAACTTGGCACACATATTGTGCACATTATGAGGTATATGACCAAATTTCTACAGATTTTTCCAGCAATATTCTTTGATGAATGAAACTAAAAAAAAAATGAAAACGAGGTTGTCATTGCAAAGCTAGTAATAGTGACAATTATTGCTGGAAAAATCTGTAAAAATTTGGTCATATACCTTATAATATGCACAATATATGTACCAAGTTTCAAATTTTTCTCACCAATATTATCCCTTCGTGGGTAACGTCATTTTGAGTACCCTTAAACGGTAACGTCGGGTCACTCGTGTCCGATGCTTAAAAAAGTGCTTTAAAATGCTTTAAAAAATCTTAAAAAATTCACGGTGACTTATTAACTATCCTAGAATAAAAATAATTCACCATATTGCCGATTTTTTAAATTTTTATTCTGTATAATTAAATAGGAAAATGAAAACGTGTAAAATGCTTTTTTTTTTTCAAATAGCCATAACTTTTGATAAAATTAATATTTTTTGATGATCCAAGCGGGAAATGAAAGCTTAAGAGTTGTACTTAAAAAAAAAAACTTGAATGGCCGTACTAATGAATGGAATGCTTAAGTTTTGAGTATGAAAAATCGGTTTTTTAAAAATGCGTAAATGTACGAAATTTATAATAAAGTAGACATTTTCATATTTTTCAATCAATTTATTAATGAAAATAACATTTATTTTAAATTTTATGATTAATCCTCGACGTAATCTTCCTCGGAGTCGCTTTCTTCATCGCCATAATCGATTTCACGCTCTCGAGGACGCAGAACGCGATCAATCTCAGTGGGTGTTCGTTGTGACATGTTTGTTGTTGTGTTGTTTCCTAAATAATGAAACCCAAATTTCCATCAATACATTTCACACAAAATTTTCAACACGTATTTACATTCAAGAGTTAGATTAGAACACTCAATTTTCATAAACACGTGTTTATGTTCAAGAATTACATTTGAATGCTCAATTTTCGTTTTATTTTATAAATCCTTTTGTAAGAACACACTTTTCTAATAAAAAAAATAGCAAAAAGTCGAAAAAACCAAATTTCTTACCTTGCACTTTTCGCACTCGTATACGGTAACGTCGGGTCACTCGTGCCTTTTTGAAAATATACCTGATTCTCACGACTGCTGGTAAGGAACTGCGGCGTCGGCACTTGGGGATCTAGTGGTACCTACTACAATACAATTTTTTCCAGTACAGTTCGGCCGGGCTCCCTTGCCCCCTCCCTGAGCTACCAATAAGGGTCACTTTTGCCGAGGCACGAGTGACCCAAGGTTACCGCTTAAGGGTTATTACCATGAGAAATAATCAAGTAATAACTTGGAAAAACACATGTATTTTTGTATTGAAAATTCAAACCATCACAGGCACCATTAAAAATTTTCTCAACTCCATAAAACTTTGGACAACATTTTTTTTATATATCTTGATTATATTTTTACAACGGACTTTGAAAATTCAAAATTGACAAAAATTGCAGCCACCCTAATATATATGTTTTGCAGTAAAAACTCGTTTTCAGTTTACGCGTTTGATCTAGTAAAAACTAGTTCTCACTTAACGTCTTTCTTACAACTAGTTTTTCCTAGTTAAAACTACAGTCGAAACGGCTTATAACCATATTTCTTGCAATGACGTATCGGCTATAACGTCGGTTACTGTATGGTCTCTTCAATGTCGTTATAACTGGTTTTTACTGTAGTTGTAACCAGGACAAAAAAAACTAGTTTCAAACTAGGAACGACTAGTTCCAACGAAATGACCCAGTTAAAACTATTTGGTTTTTTTTTGCGTTTAAGTTAGTTTAAAAATTTAGTTTCAACTAACATTCAAATTTGTTCATAAGTTGAATTCAGCTTTTGCTAGGAAAAACTAGCTTTAACGAAGGCGTTCGGTAAGCACTATTTTTTATCAGGGAAAAGGCGTTCAAACTGAAAATGAGTTTTCACTGTAACATATATATATATATATATAAGCTCTTAGACGGTCAAATGAGAACTCTAGAATTGGTTTGCCTCAAACCGTCGAGCCCTACAGAATACGAAACTGCTGTGAAGGCGACCTACTTAAAAGTAGAATGCTCAACGTAGATACGTACTACGAGAGCATACGGAGCTTTGAAGTGTATACATATAGAGTTGCCCTTATCGCAATAAGACGCGTGTCAAAGGCGCTGCCAAGAAGCAAAACTATTTCCATTTGAAAAGCGCCTTCTTTCGTAAAAAGGCGGGTTTTTTTTTTGGGGTATGACGCACAGTGATAACGAATGCGACTATAAACTCTCCCTCTCCAAGCACACACCCACACACATAATTCTTGAACATTGTCGCTTAATTTCCCGCAACTCGAGCTTTGAGAAGGATGATAATTAATTCTTCAAGCGAATAATTACGGTGATTCGTTGGACCTATACCAGTTCAGGGAATCTCGGAATACGCCTCCATTGATCCGAGCGCAGCTTATAAAATATTGAATCATTTCATTCAGCGATCGCAGCAGAGTTTCATTCGTTTCGATCAATTAATTGGAGCGTGTGTATTATAAATGAGTAAAGTATCATCCATTTACTCTCTCATTCCATCGAGGATATGGGAATCAAGGGAGGAACGAGGAATAAACGAGAAACGAGGGTGAAACAAGGGGATGAGGGGTAACTAAATTTATACAGATTCGCCTTGGTTCGGGTTTGCAAGGAAATCAAGGGACGTACGCTTTGATAAATAACTTTAACAAAGGGCAGATAAATATGTATATAATTGAACCGTATTTATGTATTAGGTTCTTGGGTATTATAAAATTGCATTGAAAATTACTTTTTTTTCATCCTAAAACTCGTGTACTGGGTAGAAACCCACCCCAGTCCACTTTCAAAGTGCGCTGCTAATCTATAAATCGACATTTTTAACTGAGGATTGTGGCCACAATTTATTTTAAGGCCGGCATACCTCTTTAGGAGACTGAAAATTAGATGATTTTTTGGATTTTTTTTAATGTGAAAAAAAAAACGGAAATTTCTGCAACTCTGACAATAATTTATTCATATTTTCATACATCTCTGGCAATTTTTTCAAGTTATTTCATGCATTAATTAAGGTGCAATCCGCTGTGTCCCTTGGCGTGTCCTCGTCGTCGTTGTCGATTTGCGGGAATTGTGCAGCTCGCAATTCGCATCTGAAATAGTCCATCAAATTTTTATACATTCATGAGATGTTTTTTTAAGAACATGAACCTAAATTTTGAAAAATAAATCGAGAATTGAATGTTGAAAAGTGTTTGAAAAAAATGATCGATTTTTAGCATTTTTTTTCCTGGCATTTTGCAATAATAAATATCTTTTTAACAATCTAATCTTTCCAACGTTAGGTTCATGTTTTAATAAATTATATTGTGTGAACGTGTTCTAAATTTGACGATGATCCATCAATTAGTTTTTGAGTTATGATTCCCGCAAATTGAAAAAAAAATATTGTTTCGAGAGAAAAACACGTTTAAAGTTTCACAAAGGAAAAACTCAAAGTCAAATGTGTTTAATCAAATGATAAAGTATCTTACCGATTAAATCAGCAATTCCAGTACCATACAGCAGTCCTTTCTCTTCCTCATGCAACTCATTTGAAGCTTGCATTTCCTCTTTACGAGCTTTTCGAGCTTCATTTCGAACGTTTTCACTCGTAGCAGTACTAAGTTTTTTCGCACTAGCACTCGGATCCTCGGTTTCACTTGCATCTTTGTTAGTAAACTGAGTCCCATGGAAAGATATCTTCCGTGGCTTTTGGCGTTTTTCAGATGTGTTATGATCACCTTTTGGATACAATGACATTTTGCAACTGTAGAATATTCACGATGCGTACTAGGCAAAAGCCGAAGCTAAACTGAATCCAGAATGACGGTGACGCTTCTAGTAGCTTCTATTCTAGTAATTTATAGTACATGTTCCTTTTCAAATAATAAAAGACAGTCTACCTACAGAAGATGCTCGAAGTGATGACCCTCGACTTGTAAACACTTGTTTGATCGCTGTTTTCATTTCTTACGATACCAATGTTTCTTATCGGCAGCAAGTACGCATTTTCTGTTGACATATCAGTTAGTCACGCATTACCTTCTAATGTGAGTACATCGGATCGCGAAAATGAACTTTTTATGGGGTTTTGTCAAAGAACGCGTAATGGCGGTAGCACATACAACGCCTGACGACATGAAAGAAAGAATACGCCGAAATTACACCACAAATGTTGACTGAAGTTAGACGGTCTTTTCATCAGCGAATTAACAAGTGCTTAAAAGTCGAGGGTCATCACTTCGAGCATCTTCTGTAGGTAGACCCAAACCAAGGTTAGTGGATCCTTTGAAAGTCATTATTCCGATATTTTTCGATTTTTCGACTATTTTCATACTTTGCGTGACTAGAATGACCTTGTGTTGTAGGTCGCTGAATTCGTCTTAAAATCGGTAATAATGTCATCGAAAAAAAAATACATGGTTCCATTTAAAAAAGTGGAGTTGACCTTGACGTAGGTTCAGCGCCTCCACCGATAAATAAAATAGGGTGGTCCAGTATGACGGCCTTCTTGAACACTGAAACTTTTGTCTGAAACATTTTTGGATATGATCAATAGTTTGAGTGCTATTGCCCTGTAACACTTTATGTCCCTCACCCTGTATATATATATATATTTACCATTTATTTTTATTATACACAATTTATTTAAATTCGTGGAAATTATTCGTCGCGAAATAACTTTACGAGCACCATCGTATCGTCAAAATATTAAAAAATGTATATCTGAACGTGGAGATTGACTTTTAATTGAATTAGCATACGATGATGCTCATAAAATTCGTTACATTTCGCATCCCGGATCCGATCCGATGTCCGACTGGATCCCGATTGAGAAGCCAGGATCCTACTCCGAATCGGATTGTATCTATGACAATCATTTTGCACGGGACCTTCATGAAAAGTCTCGTCAAGTCTCTCATCGAGGCTCATCTGCTAGCAGGGCTACTCATTCAGAATCTCCGGCGGGATTTGCAAGTTTCCATTAGTACCATCTTGCAAGAAGAAAAACCAACAGCACCAAAGGTTCGGTTAAAAAAAAAAAGCGGCGGTGCATTTGCGCGACATTTGGATAAGTTGAATGTACGATTTCTTCATATTCTCATTTTTATCATCGGTATTAATTGTATACTATTTTTTCAATAAACAAAGGGAAAAATATACGAAAATCCTCTGTAAACATGTTTTTTTTTTTCGTTGCGTTTCCATTCGCTCTCCGTATTAACAAATTTCGTATTTTCCCCATTTTCATATCCCAAAATAAATATACTTTTCGAACGGAATATAATTCAACTAATGTTTTTATGATAAGCGCAATAAAAACTAAAGCCACGCGATGATACTTTGACATAAAATTAGTAACAATGTGACCCGATGTGCGATATATGTACTAATTACGTCATTTCTTGAAAATCCCTTAAAATAAACAAAAGACATCACAGAAGACTTTTTTTTTCTCTGCATCGCAAGCATGATGATGTTTAGTCGATTCGCAATGACGTTCTCGCTCAGCTCATGTGGGCTACGTAGCAATCTTCTTTCTTTCTGAATCTTTCACATGGCATGCTAACGTCGGGATACCGTTGACTCATTAACATTTAGCTGTTCAGCCAATCCTTCAAGTGTTCGAGAAGAGTTTTCATTCAGCGAACTTTGCAATTCGGCATACAACCTAACAGCGGATTTCAAAGCAACCATCTCATGTATATCTACAAACTCAC
This sequence comes from Ophion ventricosus, assembly GCA_963932345.1. Taxonomy (NCBI): domain Eukaryota; kingdom Metazoa; phylum Arthropoda; class Insecta; order Hymenoptera; family Ichneumonidae; genus Ophion; species Ophion ventricosus. The sequence continues at coordinate 31,758,015 of OZ010715.1, read as the reverse complement.
ATTTGCACATGTATTCATGTATATATAGAAACGTTCATACGGAAAGTTTTCCACGCGATAGTAACGGCATGCAAGGCCATAGGTCTCGGAGCAACCTCGAAGAACTTTAACATCGGAAATGTTGTTACGTGACTGCACGACTCTCTCGAAGATAGCTCACGATGTTATTGGATTTTGGGATTCCCGCGTCCGTGTAACGCTCCTACGCTCTCTCTTCCTCTCTCGCTCTCTTTCTTCCCCGCATTTACGTTTTTCCCATGACGTGAACATTTAACGATTATTCTGACGTGATTTGATGACTTCGATAATAAGACTGTGCTGCACTCTCTCTCTCCCTCTCTCTCTCTCTCTCTCTCTCTCTCTCTCTCTCTCTCTCTCTCTCTCTCTCTCTCTCTCTCTCTTTCTTGCTCTATCTTTCTCCGTCGGAACATTCCGATTTCCGGTCGGAGCCGGCGGCGAGGAAATCACTGTCGATGCTGTTCGGTCGATTGATAAGAATTGCAAAGAAACAAAAAAAAAACAATCCCAAGAGATAGCACGTTGAAGGATCTTTAAAAGTCTCGTTGCACTTTACGCAAGTTTCACAGAGAAAACGTTCGATCATAATCGAGTCGTCGTTACGAATGCAAAGATGGCCGAGTACGTTCAAAACGAGAAGTTTTCTATTTCAGCGATAAACTTTAAAAATCGAGTTATTATTAAGATGTTGAAATACGAGAAATTTTATGGAATTAAAAATATAAAAACAAAAAGCTCATTCGTTATTATTGCGAAATGCGAACGTTGCCCCTAAATAATTGAATTAAAGATTTATTTTCTTTATTATTAGTTTCATAACAATGATAATAATAATAATGGTACCCAAATTTATGTGAATATTAATTCTGGTGTTTATTATTATTATAAATTATTTATATATATATATATATATATATATATATATATAATTGAATTATTTAGGGGGGAAATTCCTCCACTCTGCATTTTAC
>OZ010715.1:31651818-31756826 GCA_963932345.1 Ophion ventricosus | reverse complement strand
TTCTTGAAACATCAATTAAAAGAGTGAAAGAATATACACTAAAAATATTTTTTGTTTTGTTTTTATCAAGCCCGAAAAAACGCCCGCTATTTAGGCCTCGAGACTAAAATACCTCGTTAAGAAAGCTGTGTACGCAACAAGAAGTTAGGTTAGGTTAGCGAAGTACGGGTAGGTAAGTGATAGGAAAGGGTTCAATTCGGAAGGGCAATACGTAAAAACCAGCAAGTATATACGTTGGAACTCAGAAAAATAAATAAATAAAATATATATATGTGTGCATTCAATTATTCGTGGAGACGACGAAAAGTTATGTGTGTGGGGGGGGGGGGGGGGCGTAGTTTGGGATGCAACGCGGGTACGAAAACGGCCGCAAAGTACTTTGGGCGTGTATATATAATCGCGAGAGAGAGAGACACAGACAGAGATAGAGTGAGAGAGAGAGAGAGAAAGAGAGAGAGAGAGAGAGAGAGAGAGAGAGAGAGAGAGAGAGAGAAAGAGAGAGAGAGAGAGAGAGAGAGAGAGAGAGAGAGAGAGAGAGAGAGAGAGAGAGAGAGTTTGCTCTGGGTTTGGCTCATAGCGTTTAACGCGAAACAGCACGTCCAAGGACCTCAGAGCTTGCCATCTCTCGTCAGGGGCTATGCAACCTACGAGCCTCGTTACCGGTCTCCTCGTCTCGGATTACTTCCTTTGAACCTCTCTCTCTCACTCTCTTTCTCTCTCTCACTCTCACTCTCTCTCTCTCTCTCTCTCTCTCTCTCTCTCTCTCTCTTCTCTCTCTCTCTCTCTCTCCCACCTCTCTCTCTCTCTCTCTCTCTCTCTCTCTCTCTCTCTCTCTCTCTCCGCTCTCCTCCTCTCTCTCACTGTCTCTCTCTCTCTCTCTCTGCCTCTCTCTCGCTCTCGTTCTCAGGCATGTACGCCTCTTGAGGATGGCTAATTTCGTCCGCAGGCACGTGATTAGAAGCGTGATTAGCGTACTGCCGAGGGTCACCCGAACCGTTGGCCGCAAACATCCAATGTACAACACACACACACACACACATACACAAATATTTGCAGTAAACGAATGTGCATGTACGCAGCAGCGTGCCGCTGCAATGTGGATAAAGCATTGCGAGCGTGCCGCAACTACCCGCAAAATGTCTCCGGCTTTATAAGCTCGTTACTGGTTGAGAAACATGCAGTTTCGCTGATACGTATCAATATTGTGTTGGGATACATTATATATATATATATAGAGTTCGCAAATCTCTTTTTGCAGTTTTTAGTTTGTTATGTAAAAAAAAATTGAGATTCCTAATTGTCGTTAATAATTTAATTAGGGTACAAGATATTCTTTCGATAAAAAAAATAAACTGATTCGTTAAATGTATTTGTTTGTTTTTTTTTTTTCACCGCTTTGAAGCTCAGGCGGGTACTCCTATACCACCTTACCCTATTTTCGGATCGCCAACGGTTTTGGATATTCGAATAGAACGATTCCAAATAAGACACCCTCTATGTAAAGATCGGAGATTACAGATTCATCGCGCAAAATGTGTCTATGTTATAATAATATAATCGGCTAGCCGCGGTGGTGCGTGAATCGAGAGTACGGATGCGTCGATGTGGCCGAACGCACGCGGAAAAGAGCCACCGTAAATTCAATTTACATTTAGCTACGTGAGCAAAGCGTAAATAATAAAAGCGTAACATTCGGCGCGCTCGCCCCCGCGATCTAGCTCCGGGGCTGATATTTAACGTGCCGGGCGGTGGTCCACGGTTCAATTTACACGCGCGCGCGCGCGCGCAATTAAATGTATTCTATACATTAATGACGTGAAATTTGTGAGGCCGCAGTAAATACAGGGTAAACGAGAGAGAACTGCAATTAATAACGAGGCTGCATACGCGCAACGAGTACGCGGACGCGGGAGGGACGAAAAAGAAAACAAAACAACAAAAAAAACAATCATATTTATCGAACCTGCACGCAGGGTCTTCTCGAAACGTGAAACACAATCATTTTTAGAATGCAACCACACGCACACGCGCGTGCTGTGTAAAAGTTACGTGTTTCGCTTGGCTATATACACGGAGAGAATTAAATGTTAAAAATTACCGTGCAGTAACGGTAACCAGATGACAACCCTGAAACTTCGCTTATTATTACTGAGCAAAACACAGATTTTCACGAAAATAAAATAAAATTTCTTCTTCAGATCGAAAATTTTACCAGATTTTCTAGTAAATTTTGATGTGTAACAAAATACGCAAAACTTAAAATTAAAAAATATATAATATCAGCTAAATTTTACTGTGCATTTTATTATTTTATGCCTTTCAAAAATGTCTATAAAAAAGTATCGTCTTTATAACAGTTATTTTAAGATTTAATATAAAATTTAATGAGTGTTATAGGAAAATGTATTGTGCTCTCGGTAAAAATTATCGTGCGCGCTACCCTTCTTGTATAGTAAAATTTTAGCTACGTATTTGAAATTTTCTGTAACGTGAGTTAAAAAAAACTTGTCGCATACCTATTCTTTTCTCACTTGTCACCACATTGAAATATATCACGGTAATTTTTACCGTGAAATTCACGACAAAAATTACTTTTTAATTCTCTCCGTGTATGTTAGAGTAGGGGAGAGTAGGGTAAATACGGACGCTGTACTGGCACAAAAATTCTTTTGATATTAACTAGATGATTTTTTTGTATTTGATTTTTATTTATTTGAATTTGTTTTTTTCCTTTTCAATTTGATTTTTAAAAAATATTAGGTGTATGACTTAATTTTTACACATTTTTTCTTCGAGCTTAAAGTTATATTTAAAATAGAAATAATTTCGCGGTCTTTTGTGGTTTTGAAAGGATCGGACGAAAGGTTTCAGAAAACCGAACGACAAGTCTACGTGAGTTACATAACCTCTCAGAATAGCAGAGTTTACGATGGCAATTGATAAACAGCACATTCGGCACAGCATTTTATACGAATTCCAACAAGGAAAAAATGCTTCTAAAGCACGGGAATCAATTTGTAGTGTTCTTGGTGCCGACGTTGTGTCTTATGAAACGTGTAATTATTGGTACAAACGTTTTAGAAGCGGTGATTTCGATCTTAGTGACCAGCCGCGCCCTGGACAGGATACGAAGGGTGTGCTTTATTACGAACTCCTGGAAACTGGTCAGACGGTGACTGCGGAACGCTACAGCCGACAATTGAACAAACTGAGCGAAGAACTTGATCAGAAAAGGCTATTTACTGGGCAAGGAAGCAGGCAAGTCATACTGCTGCATAACAACGCTCGACCTCACGTTGCTCGCGCGACTCAGAAGACCCTCTTGAACTTGGGATGGGAAGTTCTCCCGCACGAGGCATATTCACCAGACTTTGCCCCATCCGCCTACCATTTGTTCCGGTCAATGCAGCACGCCTTAGTGGATAAACAGTTCAAAACGCTGGACAATGTGCGTAAATTCGTCGATGACTTTATCGCCTCGAAGCCTGCAAGTTTCTTTCGCGACGGCGTTCGTATGTTACCTGAGAAATGGCGCAAGGTCATAGAAAACGATGGACAATATTACCAAGATTAAGTTCGTTGTTCTCTATTTTTTTTATATCAAATAAATTTGCTGAAAAATCTGTAAAAATTAAGTCATACACCTAATATTATTTGATTTTTTGAATTTTGTGTTTGATTTTTTTTCCTATTTGATTTTGTTTCTTTTTTTAATTTAGTATTTTTATTTTTTATTTTTCCAGTGTTCCAACGTACACCCTTGCGGGCTTTTACGTATTGCCCTTCCCAATTGAACACTTTTCCTATTACTCCCTACCCGCACTTCGCTAATCTAACCTAACTTCCGTTGCGTCCACAGCCGTCTTAAACTGTGCCGCATTTGCCGAGGGTACGGGAAAATTGTGGAAAACCCGTACAGGTATAGACGGTCCCATATTCTTCTGATTTTCTGGTGCACAATACTTCTACTCAAGTATCTACAACAAAGTATCAGAAGGATTGGCCATCCGCTCACTGGTTGATGCGCCAGCCGGTGTACGGCTAAGTGGACATCCCTCCGAGTATTGGCTTAACTCAAAGTACCGCCGGAAACGAACCCCGACCGCACATCTACCAGTGCCGATTTTAGCATTGAAAATGCTTTTAAAGATGTATATAGGGGGTCTGATTTAGCGGGATGTCACACGAAAATAATGTTACTCCCACTCCACTGCCGCTTTGTTGTAGCATGGTGGGGGGTGCTACATGCTAAATGCCTGTGATTTGTTGAAAAATGCCGCATTATATGTAGTCATTTGTGGTTACAAGTTGTAAGTTTCAATTTTGGTGTATACATTACAATGTTGGTGGGTTTGGATTGGGGTTTGTGTTTGGGTTTGGGTTTGTTGGTTTAAGTTTGTTTGGGTTCAAGTTTGTTTGTTCGGGTTTAAGTGAAGATGTAAGTTTGGGTTTAAGTTTGTTTGGGTTTGTTTGGATGTAAGTATGGGTTTAAGTTTGGGTTTAAGTTTGTTTGGGTTTGTTCGGATGTAAGATTGGGTTTATTTGGATGTAAGTTTGGGTTTAATTTTGTTTGGGTTTCTTTGGGTTTGTTGAATGGATGGATGGATAGTAAGAATGTGAGAATGTGTGTGAGAGACCGCGAGAGTGAGAATGTGATAAGAGCGTGAGAGAGTGAGAGAGTCAGAGAGTTGGAGAGTTAGCGAGTGAGAGAGAGAGAGCGACAGCAACTCATATTATTTGCATGTACCTTTTTTTTATCAACCGAAAAGTCTGATTTCATTTTCAATGGCATGAAATAGTTGCACTTTGTGTAATATCTGTAGATTTTTTTATTTATTTAGTATTTGATTTGATTTTTTATTATTTGAATTAGCTAGATTTTTCGTGAAATCAAATTGTTCCTATTGCATTCCATTATTAACATTTCAAACAGATTTTTGGGCATCATTTTATAGTGGCCAGAAACCATAAAATAAATCGGAATTACAAAATAGGGGTTTTATAATACACGGAATTGATCATACAAAATTATTTTTTCACAGCGATATATGTCAAAATGGCGACTGTGCAGCATTTTTCCGATGACGCCTTTATTTCTGGAAGATCAACGGCCGGACCAACAGCTCCTATAATTTTTCAGTTATGATGAGACACTAAAGTTTTTTCGATTATATATAAGAATAGCTATAGAATTACGTAGGATTTTTTTTGATATATTGTTTTTTGTCAAAATGACGCATTTTTAAAACAAAAATTATCAAATGCCATGAGAAAATCGTCAGAAAATTATTTATATAGAAGGAACTATGCAAGATAATTAAAAAATCCTACGCAGTGCCTCAGAAAATGTCATTCTAAATATATAGTTAATATTTCATGTGAATCGCTTGAAATTTGAGTTATGAGTCTGGCCGACTTGAAAAAATGTAGTTTTGAGATAAACGCGTTTAAAGTTAGTGGAAAGTCACGACATGAATCAAGAGGGGTTGCGCTAGAATTCGTAAATCGAGTACTTAGAGATTTTTCACACCCATAATCTTTTGGAATATAATTTTATAGGTACTAAGGTACATTTTTAATTAAAAAAAACATCGATTTTTGGAAAATCCTAGAGAGGTCTAGGTCCTTAAGGAGTTTCGGGACAAATGACGAAATGATACCATTTGATTAAAATTTATACGGTAGATTCTTTGTTATATACTGCATGCAGCCTCCAAATTTTAAAATGATCGTCTACACCCTTGCCATAAAATTTCCAATGGAAAAAACACTTTTTAACATAGGGAGATGCCTACACTCATAGCTGGTCGGCAGTTTTATGCACGAAACACTGTGAAAAAGTGGTAATGTTATGAAAAATCGTCAAATCGTTCAGTACATTATGACAATTGTGTCACCCAATAATTGAATTTTCCGTCTACACCGTTTATTAATTATTGACGCATTAACAGAAATATTCAGAAAGCTCTGTAGAATAATATCATAACATTAAATTAAACAAAAAAACGATATTTAAATATTTCAAGAAAACAATACGGCCTTGAAACGTGAAAAATTATGCTTTTCAAATAGAAATAAGAAAGACACTTGAACTGGCTTGGGCCATTTCCAACTGACCTCCAGGGCTCGCTTTCAGCAAAAGAGTTCTTTTTTCTTTGCCTTCCTCATACGAACACTTTTTGCTATGAGCCCGAAGAAAAGCGAATTTCATCCACACGCATAGTGCACACTCACGTGTGCGTGAGTATGTGTGCATAAGACGCATTCGCGTGTACATGTGTATCGGAATGCGATAACACGGTCAACTCGACTATCAGTGGAAGACTCGACCCTCGCGGATACGTGATATCGGGCGACCAGAATTTCCCCGTCTGGAGATATACCACTTAAACGTGCGCGCGCGCGCGTATAAGTTATTCGTATTCTATGTATCGTCCACCGGAAATCGTGGACTCCGGTGGTCATTCGCAACTTCTACGATGTGTTTTCGCGTATTATACTATAACGCATAGGAACTTCCACGCGCGCTCGCTTCAAGCTTGCGATAAACGCACTCGAATCATAATAAAAGCTGAGTGCGCGTTCACGCACACTCGCGATAAATTCTCTGCAACGGTATCATATATATTAGATGAAGTAAAAAGTTCTAAGCGTTTTTTGCACTTTATTTCGACGACGAAATTAACATAGGATTATACGAATTAGATCAAATATGTGCCGTTTTGTTCGATAACTTTTGTCCATTTTGAAGACAATTACATAATTTCGCGACTGAAGAAGTCCTCGTCCCTATTGGTAAAAAAACGTGACCAGCTCATTTTCACAAGCCTCGCTTGAGGCCAGTTTTGTACCATCAAGAAAATTTTGCAAATGCTTGAAAAGGTGACAATCGCTTGGTGCCAGGTCTGGACTATACGGCGGGTGCTATAGAACCTCCCATCCAAACTCTTGGAGCTTCTGGCGCGTCGTTAAAGATGTGTGTAGCCTGGCGTTGTCTTGATTGCCCGAGTCGAAAACTAAGGCCGAAAACTTTATTCGATTCGGCCGAAATTGTAAAAGTTGGCCTACGGTTGGCGACTTAGACCGAAAAAACGACGAATCTTTTAAAATCGCAATAATTCAGGCAACTTATAAACCGGAACGTACCGAAAATGCGCCGGAAAAAAAAACGCCGGAACTTAGTTCCGGCGTGTTGATCGGCCTAACGGGTTGCAGGCTGAAAGTACGCTGAAACTTGGGATTTCAGCTCACATCAGTCAGCGTTCTGCTCAGGCCGAAAATATGCCGATACTCATTTTTTCGGTCTACTGATCGACGTCGCAGGTTAAAGGCTCCTCATCATCAATCGAACTCACAAGAACAGTTCAACAATTGGCAGAATTCAGCTAATCAAAGCTCAAATTTTACACCACTTTAACTCCTAATTTTACATCACTTTAACTCCCAACTAATTTACTCAAGGCTCTGTATAAATTCATTATTTTGAATAAAAAAACACGGTGAAAAGGATCTTCTTTATTTTCGTAGAGATTTAAGAGGAAGCAAGATCGAATTGCACTAATTATCACTCATTATATTACCAAATATTGATACTCGATGGGGAGACAGACATTCCAGATTTCTGCGTCTTTTCGGCCCGAGCAAGCGGGCTGATGAAGAGGCCGAAATCGTAAGTTTCAGCGTGTTTTCGGCCCGAGAAAGCAGGCTGACGGAGAAACCGAAATCCAGAGTTCAGGCGTGTTTTCGGCCTGCAAAGCCTGGCCGGAATGGTTCGCTATTCCGGCCGGTTTTCGACGTGAATTCGGTCTAGACTGAAAACACGCCGGAAAATAAGACTTTTATTTTTCGACTCGGGTGAACACAACACCCTTCCTATTGGCCAATTCTGGCCGCTTCTGGTCGATCGCCTGATCTGGTCAATTGTTGACAGTAGAGATCTGGGTCTAGTGAGCCACCAGTCAATCATTAACTGATGGGAATTTCAAAATCGGTGAGTTTTGAAACGTAAAACCAAATGTTTTTTCGTTATGAGAACTATGTCAAATGGATATTATAATTATATTCATATTACAAATAGAACAAATAAATACATCTCTTTATCAAGTTCAGAATCTGTTAAACTATGTATGTTTTAAATACTCGGCGATTTTAAAATTTCCACCAGTTAATGCTTCACTGGAGTGGCTCACTAGATAGAGCCCGTTAATGTGATGTTGCCACGTTTAACCTACAAGTTTCGTTGATGTACCGAAAACAAACCATACAAGCTCAAAATTCACATCTTTTTTCGAATATTATTTCGAACGAAGTAGACAAACCACTTGATTATTTAGCACGTCATTCCTAACACTATAATTACGGTTTTCTTAGTTTTTTTTTATCGGCTTATCACTTATTTTTGGGCCTACAGTGCTATAACTGTTTACGAAGCGTCGCATTTTATTACCCAATGGATAAAAGTTCAACTTGAACATGAAAAATCTCCGAAACTATGTTGCAAAACTGATTGATTTTTGGACATTCGATGCATCTTAAATTAATCTCTCGATGATAAAAATTTCAATCGCCTACTACCATTTCGATTTTGGTATCGAAACTCCTCAAGTAATGAGACTGGTGACTCAGCGTTCGATCCGGCAACAATTGGGACGCGGGACTTGGAGAGGCGGAAGGTGAACATGTGATGCGCCTTGAGTACGAGTTTGAACTCGCTAGAGTCATTTGGTTGTCCGTAGCGATTTGTTTTCCCCGAAACAGTTTTTTCTAGTGCGTTCTAAAAATGAGTGACATCAATTTTGAGCAACGGTGTGCTATCAGGTTTTGCTTCAAACTTAGGCACCGTGCATCGTAAACTTTTGCAAAACTTCAGCAGGCCTACGGAGACATTGTTTTGTCAAGGGCAGTGGTTTCGGTGGTTTAAGACATTTTCAGAAGGAAGAGAGTCGATTGAAGATGAACCACGTAGCGGAAGGCCTTCATCTTCAAGAACCCATGAAAATGTCGACAGAATCCGGGATCTTGTACGATCAAATCGTCAGCTGACAGACACAATGATCGAGGAAGAGTTGAATTTGACTCACACCACCGTTCATCAAATTTTGACCAATTAATTGTGGATGAGAAAAATCTGCGCAAAAATGGTTCTAAAAAACCTTACGCAGAACCGAAAGAAAAGGTCACTAAAACATTTCTATGGCTCCTCAATCTCCGTATTCGCCTGGCGTAAGTCCTTGTTATTTTTTCTCTTCGCGAGATTGAAAAATCACCTCAAGGGACGTCATTTTGTGACACTCGAAAACATTCAAACGGCTATAACCGAGCAGCTGAAGGCTCGGCCAGTATCCGAGTTCTTTATGAGGATTTCAAAAAGGTGGAACTCCTAGTCCTGACACACGAAATTTTTTTACTATCGATTTTTATTCACTGCAAGATAGTGTTTTGCTATTGAATAGCTTAAACTGCAAATGAATAGCTTAAACAAATTTAAGCTATTCATTTGCATTGGCAACGTATTGCTTGAATGCAGAGCATCACTGCGGCCAGCCAGCAAATCAATAACAATCAGCGAGCGTTACAATTGATAAAAGGAATAAGCTTCATCTGACGATGCCGACTCTGCCTTCGTGTGCGATGCAAGCATTTTGAGAACTTGCTGTAATAACATTGATTGAGCACTTAATATTTAATTTTCATTTAATATCTAATTCATTTCTCCTCCATATGTTTTATGCCCAAACCCTATTTTTCAGTGAAAAAAATTGATAATAAAAAAACTTTCGAAGGTCTATGCGATGTATCTTTTTAGAATTCTCATAAAGTGGACCAATTTTCTTTTTGCTAGGGGGGCAAACTTTCGTAAAACATTTTCCTTTCTAAATCAATGATTTAAAAAAAAATTATGATGGGGAAAAGAAATTAATCCAAAAAGTGATTACAAATTCGTTTCATTCTAAGACCTCACGATAACAATTATGAAGAGTATATTTTCATGTGAAAGCCACATCATTAAGCTACATTAAAAAAAAAACCCGCATATAGTAAGAATTTTTTTTAATTGATTTTTTTGTACAGCTGGGAACGATTTTGTCAAAAATATTGCAAAAAAATCATAACTTTGGAATAGTTGAGAAACGGACCAACCTGTGTATAACCTTTTTGGTTGGAAATGATCTTGACTAGCTCCCCACTTCGTTTGATCCACGACTTTTGGCCCACCCTGTATATACCCATATGTGTGTATATTTAAATATATATATATTTACAAAGAGCATCGCGTTCAATATGGAATGTGTAGAGAGGTAAAGTGTGAAACCTGAACAAACTGAAGGCATATCAAATTTGGCGCGCGTGTGTGTGTGTGTGTGTTTGTGTGTGTATATATATATTGCATGGATAGAGCGTTGTACAAGCGTGAGAGCCTTGAATTGACAGTGATTGGGCGTGCAAGAAACATCCGGTGGCGTTGCGAGACTCAGAATGTATCACTCCCTCCCTCTCGCTCTGGCTGAAGGAATCGTGTGAGTATATACTACTGTACGTAGCATTGCTTCTTGGGGCTGTGACCGCAACTTTGCGGTTGTCAGGGCGCTGTACTTGCTACATTTTCAACGTCTTAGAAAAGCTCGAAAGACGTATCTCGTATATGTACATCTCTATAGATACATATACAGGATGGTCCGGAAAGTGACGTCCAAAAGGAAAATCTAGATTTTTCGTATCAATACGATACACTGTCACGTATGTTCTACTCTTCTAGGTTATGGCGTTGAAGCTTGCATCGTTGGAATGCAACGATTTCTTCCATTTTTTAACTCCTTTTATTTTGCTCATTACCCGAGTAGAAATTTTGATCAGGCAGCCTGAACACTGATCAGACCCCTATCATGCTGTGATCTGGAATGCCGTAATGAGGCATGCCTGATCGGTGCCGGATGCCCACCGGATCAGTGAAACCGTAGTACGGGTAGTAATAAGGCTACCTTACTCCCGTAAATCATTTACTTCTGTAAATCAGGCAATACGGATATGGCCCTACTAGGGCTTGACCTAATAAGGACCTATTGGGGCTTGCCTTATAACACATGGGTCATTAAGTCTCGGGACTGACACGCAGATGTCGCCGCCAATGCCATACCGCTTTTATTTTTCGATAGTACCAACCTTTAAAAGATACTGTTAAAAATTTCATGACATTCGGTTCAGTCGTTGTCGAGATTTTGAAGGTTAAGTGACGCTACACTTGTTTTTGCTTAAACGATGGATAAAAACCAGTTTCGTGTGTTAATCAAACACTGTTTTTTAATGGGAAAAAATACCGTTCAAGCTCAGCAATGGCTTGAAAAGTGCCCATCGAAAACAATCATTTGCCGATGGTATGCCGATTTTAAACGCGGTCGAACAACCACCGAAGACTCGGAACGCTCATGTCGTCCAATTGACGTGGCTATGCCCGAAAACATCCAAAAAATTCTGAAAATTGTTATGTCGATCGTAAAGTGAAGTTGCAAGAGATAGCTGACATCCTAAAGATATCAAAAGACACCGTGTTCAAAATTGTGCATGAAAATTTGGGTATGAAAAAACTTTTGTCCAAGTGGGTGCCGCGTTTGCTCACAGTGGAACAACAACAACGAATTGATGATTCGGAGCGCTGTTTGAAGCTGTTTACGCGTGATAGAAAGAATTTTTTGCGTCGATACATAACAATGGATGAAACATGGATTCATCACTATACGCCGGAGTCGAAAAGAGCATCAGCCGAGTGGAGAGGAGAGCCTATTTTGAGGCAAAAGACAAATCGTTCTATAAGAAAGGCATCGAAAGTTTAGAAAAACGTTGAAATGATTGTATCGCTATGGAAGGTGACTATGTTGATGAATAAAGTCGAATTTTGCAAAAAAAAAAGTGTTTTTACTGATTAGTCCCAGGACTTAATGACCCATGTGTTAATTGCCTCAGCATTCCATCAACGCACATAACCTCCTATATCCTACGTCGAAATATTCATCCAGCAGCATATGATTTTTAAAGTTTTGACGTTTTTAAAAGGCGTGTTGGACTGTGAAGAAAAAAAAAGTTATGCAACTCGGATGCACGTTAGAAGATTCCGCTGTATTTCGAAATCTCAAGACACAGTACAAAGTCTGTCATCGTCGTTTGAACAAAATATATATATAACCTAAAAATATATATGCACGTTTAATACGTTATTAATGCTTAAATTCCTAAAAAAAATTGTTTCTCACCAAGGTTATGTCCGAAAAATACGAACTGAAAATTTACTAGACGTTTGAATTGAACGAGCGTATATTTTCCTCTATTTTCCGTCAAAAGATTTTGAGCAAGCCGTGGAAAAAGTAATTGATAATGCCAAGGATTGGGAGGGAACCGGGCGGTTCGGAATAAAAACACTTCAACATAAAACATAAATGGAACATTATTCAGAATGATCTCTATGCTATCTTTAATTAATCTGATTATAAGCTTTTTTGTAGCTTTCCGTAATAAAAATTATATTGACAAATTCATTCTAGGCCTTGTATAAATATATTGTAGAGTGTGTATGTGTACGAGCATGTATGTGTACTGTCTACGTAAGGCAGTATTATAAGGACCTGATCAGGCAACATTATAATGACCTGATCAGGCAGCCGAAACGCCTGGTCAGGCAACCGGATAACGGCCTGATCAGGCAGCCAGATAAGGTCCATATGGGACAGAACGTTACACTTTCTATCAGGGCGCTATTCCCTTATAAGTGCCCACCAGGGCAGTCAGGCTACCTAAAAGCGTCCTGAATCGGACCCAACTGAAATTCTACGTGGGTATCCGGAGCCTTTTCTTCTGCAAATTACGGTCGTAGATCTTTAATAAGAATAGGTAAAAAGGTTGGAGTGAGTAGTCTAAATCGGCGAAGGAAAATGTTGAACAAATGAAAAAATTGACTTCTATTGCATTTCAATGATGCGGAGTTTATGGAAACAAACAAGCGGACGACTGTCGCCAAAATCTTCCTAGAAGACCACGCCATAGCGTCGTCATTTTGCAATATTTAAAAATGAAAACAATTTAATTATGTAAGAATTATTTTTAAATCCAAACAGTTTAATTATATAAGAAATTCTATCTAAAGTTTCATAAATGTAAAACGTTTTGTTCTTTTCCAAAAAAACAAACACGATTAAAATTCGCTATTTTTTTGTCGTCTACAAGTATTTCCCCCCTCAATGTAATCCAACAAGTTTCTTTCGTATATTTTTTTTTAATTTTCAACTTTTTACATGTTTCTTAGGTAGAAGTTCATCATTGGGATGTTAAAATCTAAAATTTGCTATTTCTTCGTTGTCTACATTCGTCCCTTAATGTAATCTAACAAGTATCTTTCTTTCAATGCAATCTAATAAAAAATAATAACTAATAATTCCCCAAAAAAGTTTTTAAATATGAAAAAATGCTATCAAAGTTCTGTTAAAAGTGTCCAGAATAAATTTCACTAGTGTATGATTCCTTTATGCATTTATAGCGAGTACTAGCGAGTAATGTGCGATCGCGTAGCACAAGAAGCGCAGAACAAATAAAGTTACTCCATTGTACGATCGAAAATTGGTTTCAGAACACACTTTAATTGATAGAAGCCCCGACGAAGTGAGGCTCATCGTCGAGAAGTGCTTATATAACGAATAGATGATAAGGCAACACACAGTCTATTAGACTTCGCTGACCTGAAATCGTTCAGAATTGAAATTGGACGCGGACTAACTTACAGCAATGGATATATATGTATATGGGCTATTCCAGCTCAATTCAGATAACTATTTCCCTCTGCGTCGTTGATTATAGATTTCTATAGTGGAAAACCTCACACCTGGTGTCAAAAAAATACCGATTTTTTCCATCACCCATCCCCTCGTCGTCCTTCTGTGGCTACAAAAAATCGAAAAGTCCACTCCGGCCAATATTTCAAATTCTGAAAAAATTCAGATCCGTCTTAGATCCATTCTTCACCAAAGCTCAACTTCTGCTGCCAATATTTATTTATTTTCTGTGAAATTTCGATTTTATGGGATTATTATTCGACAGTTTGAAAGTGAGCAGAGTACTTTTTCGGTCTACATATACATCTCACCCGAATTGAATTTAATCAAAAACCATATTTTTGATGTTTTTCTTTAATTGCAAGAGTGAAAAACTATCATCTGAATTCTAAATGTCAAATAATAATCCCCAAAATCGAACTTTCACAGAAACACATAGTAAATATTGGCAGCAGAAGTCGAGATTTGGTGGAAAGAGCACAAAACCGATCTAAAACGTATCAAATTTTTTTCAGAATTTATAAAACGGCCCGCGTGATCTTACCGATTGTTTGCAGTCGCCGAAAGGCAAGAAGTGAGGGGGAAAAAATGAAGAAAATTGTACTGTTTTCTTTGACACCAGGAGTGAGGTTGTCCCCTATGGAAATTTATAATCAACGATGGTGAGGAAAATAGTTGTCTGAGTTGAACTGGAATACCCTATATATATCCACTATTCGTATACCAATGAGAGATAGGTAACCCACAATTTGCTGAGTTTACGAACTATTCAGAGATTTCGAAGTGAGGGAAGAAAGACAAGAGAGTGGAGATCAAGAGGGAGTGAGAAAGAGATAGAGATGGAGAGAGAGAGAGAGAGAGAGAGAGAGAGAGAGAGAGAGAGAGAGAGAGAGAGAGATTCGAGTTTCTGGTTCATATCATGGAATCTCATTGCCAAGAACATCCAAAAAAAACTCTGTCCAAAAACCCCTAGTTTGTCTTAGTTTGGGTTATACGTTAAGGCTTGACAAAAAAATTGGCTATTTTAATTAAGTAATAAATTGTACCTAAAGTTTGATCAATGTAAAAAGTTTTGTCCCTTTAAAAAAAATGATTAGTATTAGCTATTTTTTCATCCTCTACAAGTATTCCTCCCCTTAATGTAATCTCACAAAATGTATTCCTTGAATTTTTTTTTAATTTTCAACTTTTCAAATGTTTCTTAGGTATAAGTTCAGCATTGGGATGTTAAAATACTAAAACAAATCTTGACTCATATTTTTCAGATCAATATTGAAGGGTTTCTCAAACCCTGCAATATTGGGAAGGGCAACCCAAATAAACCCAAACAAACGGACGACTGTCGCCAAAACCTTCCTGGAAAACCACGCCATAATATCGCCATTTGGTAATATTTTTCAATGAAACAAATTATTTAAACAGCTTAACTGCGTAATAAATTCTACCTAAAGTTTCTCAAATGTAAAACGTCTCGTTCCTGTCCAAAGAAAATGATCACAATTGACTATTTTTTCGTCGTCTACAAGTATTTTTTTCTGTCAATGTAATTTAACAAGTTTCATTCTTTCAATTTTTTAAATTTAATTAAAATTTAAACTTAAATAAATTGTATAAATTTACTTGAATATTTACTTAAAAATGTACACAAAAAAATTAAATAAACTTAAATAAATTTGACTTAAATGTGATAAAACTTTTTAATTTTCTAAATTTAAATTTAAATGTTAATTACGTAATAAACTGAACGCAAAGTTTCATAAAAGTAAAACGTCTCGTTCATGTCCCAAAAAAAGTTCAAAATTGGCTATTTTTTCGTATTTTCCCCCTCAATGTAATCCAACAACTTTCTTTCAATTGTTTAAATTTGACTTAAATTCAAACTTAAATAAATGAAATAAATTAAATGAATTTACTTGAATATTTACTTAAAAATGTACTTAAAAAAAATAAACTTAAATAAATGTGACTTAAATTTGATAAAACTTAAAATTTTTTAAAATTAACATTCAAATGTTAATTACGTAATAAATTGTACCCAAAGTTTCATAAATGTAAAACGTCTCGTTCCTATCAAAAACAAAAAAAATAAATAAAAATTGCTATCTTTTCATTGTCTACATTCCCCCCTTAATGTAATCCATCAAGTTACTTCCTTCAAATGCAACCACCTATCCCAAAAATTACCCAAATTATCCGAATTACCACAAAAATTAGCCAAAAAAATGTTCATCCCCCGTGATGAATTCCCGAGTAGAAATATTGTCAGGCTGGCCTGATATTTGATACGGGCCCGATCAAGTTGTAGTACGGAGGCCTTATTTAAGTCATGCCTTAATTTGCCTGATACGACTGGTGTCTTGCGATAGTCAGGCAACTGGACGTACGTTCTCCTCCAGTTGCCTGATCCGGCTAGATTCAGGCGCTAGTCAAGCAACCGGACTTACGGCTTACTTCAATTTGCCTGATTCGGCTAGCTTCAGGCGATGGTCAAGCAGTCGGACAGCGTAGGCTACCGAACAATGGTAAGTTGACTGCATAGTTTAGTCCAGTGAATGTGATGCCATCGTTGCATATTCAATCAAATCTCTAAGAGAAAGTGTTATTTATTTTCTACATGCATCTACGTGAAAAATGTATTTGATAAATAAAAATTGATATTCAGTTTAAAAAAATAAACTATTAGCGTTAATTATAATTTCGTGCCTTTTTCTCTTTTAAATATGCGTGGTATTTTTTATTTCAGGAATAATTTAGACATTCTAAACAGGGCTCCATTACATCATACTGACTAGGCCATGATTTTTCATTTTGATCAAGCCTTACTAAATCAAATTCTGATCAGGCCTTGATTTTGTACCCTGATCAGGCCTTGATTTTTTAGCCTGATCAGGCCGAAATCAGAGAAAGTGTCACAAAAATGATCAGGGCTTGATCAAGAATCCTGATCAAGGCCGGAAAAAGAAATCAGGATGCCTGATCAGGCCTTTATTGTAGCCGGCGCAAGATTTCTACTCGGGTTTCACCCTCATCATCCCAAGTCAGCGATTCGTTCCTACAAGCTGACATTCCCAAGCTTCGATACCCTGCCCCAGAGGGGTGAATTTCGCCATTTTGGTTCGTTAGGTGTGTCGCCCCGTATATACGCAAGCGACTAACGCAATGATGAGCCCCGTAGTTGCGCGAACGCCGTTCGCGTTGGACTTTCACGCGGCGAATCCAAAGTTTGCTCGTCCTCCGCACGCTGCACATTCTCGTCTCATACACACGAGGAATCCTCCGTAACGAAGCACACCTCGTGTCCTCTACACCTACCTGTGTACCCAGTTTATTCACACAGCACACAGTGTGCGCTCTGAGTTATGTTAGTGCGCGGCGGATTCGAATTTGAATTTAACCCGGGACGTCCCGCATGAATGCGGTGTTCGAGCTACCTATCTGATGTTCTCGTGATCCCTTTAATCTTATATATATATACATACATTTATATATATATGGATATGTATTCGTATCCATCTCGCGCTTACTCGGGGCGCAATGCTTCAGGGAAAACTAACTTTGCATTCAATGGGCCCGCTATATAGCGAAGAATGATGCTCTCCTATATCTAGTTGTATACAGGGTGGCCCAAAAAGTTCTCCACGTTCTCGTGCAGAATTATCGTCATGGATACAATCCGATTCGGACTAGGATCATGGTTTCGCAATCGGGATCCAGACGGGCATCGGATCGGATCCGGGAGCGAAATGTAACGCTCGCAAATCGTATTCCAGCCAGGATCCTAATCCGGAACTATTAAGGACTCTAGTCAGTATCCAAATGGAAACTTTGCATAAGATTCAGGCTAGAATCCGGAACTTCTAGAACAAGATCTAGTTCGATATCGAATCGAATCCCAGGGATTAAGGCCTTATATACGCGAAAAATTTTAAAATTTTTAATTTTTTTTATTTTTTGATTCCATTAGCCTGAACGGTTAGCAATATTTTAAGCTTTACAGAATTGAAAAATTCCAAAAATTGTATTAAATAAGGTAAGATTGCATTTATAATAGATACCGCGCGGCGCGCCCGACCGCCAACTTCAAAGCCGTTTTTCCACGATTCACTTTTTTGAACCTTGTGAAAGTACTAACTCTTGAACGAAGGTACAGATCGCTTTGAAATTTTTACAACATATTCTTAGTATCATCACCTATCGTGTGAACCACAGAAATAAAAATTTCAATGACACAAAAAAATATAAAAAATAAAATACCGATAGAAAATTGAGTAAAAAAATTTTAAGTTTCGAATTTTTACTATAATAATTTTTTTTTAATAATATTGTTGGTTCACACGGAAGATACATTCATTATGCAAATATAAATATGTTCATTTTTTTTTTCAGACACCCACATCGATGCCGAGAACTTTCACCATCAACGCGCGCGCAAAAAACATACATTGCTTTATTATGTTATATCTCCGCCATTTGTTAATATTTCTGATTTTTTTTTACATATACTTAATCATGTGCATAGATGATCTGTAAAAAAAATGTTGTCAATATATGCGTCATTTTTTTTTAACTGCGTCTAGAAAAGTACCTTCGAAAATCGGCGAAATCGCGTATATAAGGCCTTTAGGCCTTAGGCCACTCTAGAGGCCAAAAAAGGGCATATTTTGTGATTTTTTTTCAGCTAAACCATAAAATAAATCGGAATTACAAAATAGGAGTTTTATTATACACGTAATTCACTATACAAAATTATTTTTTCACAGCGATACATGTCAAAATGGCGGCTGTGCAGCATTTCTCCGATGACGCCTTTATTTCTGGAAGGTCAACGGCCGGATCAACAGCTCCTATAATTTTTCAATTATGATGAGACACTAAAGTTTTTTCGATTACATATAAGAATAGCTATATGACGTAGGATTTTTTTGATATGTTTTTTGTCAAAATGGCGCATTTCTAAAACAAAAAATTTAAAATGCCATGAGAAAATCGTCAGAAAATTGTTTATAAAAAAGGAACTATGCAATATAATTTAAAAAATCCTACGTAGTGCCTCAGAAAATGTACTTCTAAATAGACAGTTAAAATTTCAAGTGAATCGATTGAAATTTGTTTGAGTTATGAGTCCGGCCGACTTGAATAATGTAGTTCTAAGATAAACGCGTTTAAAGTTAGTAGAAATTCACGACATGAATCAAGAGGGGTTGCGCTAGAATTCGAAAATCGAGTACTTAGAGATTTTTCACACCAATAATCATTTTTTACAAAATATTTTTAACAAAAAAAATCGATTTTTGGAATATCCTAGAGTGGCCTAAGGCCTTAAAAATCACCAGGAGATACCGATCCGTATTAGCTGGAGACGCTGGACGTTTTCTGAAATCATTTATTCAAGGATCTGAAAAAGATTACGTAAACAATTGATGCTACAGTATAACTGTCAAAACTTATATATTTTCATAACAGAATTTCGAACAAAATTCTTTACATTAAATACAAACTTTTGAAGAAAAAAACAATATATAGACCTTGAAAGACTTATATTTCATGGAGAAAAGTGATATAGATTATTTATTCTAAGTAATTATATTTAAATTAAATAGAGATCGTTCGAACTAAGAAAATATGTATTTAATTTGCTAAGAAAAATGTATTTAATAGGTATTTCAAATTCTGGACGCCATCTGGATTCCGATGAGGATACCCCTTCGAGGGAATCCGTATCATATCCCGATCGGGATCTGATCGGCACTTAGGTATTTTTTTTTATTCCTTTGTTTTTCTCATTATCCAACGGCTTTTTATTGAAAATTACGGTTGTGGATCTCCAATGAGAATACGTAACAACGTTTGAGTGATTTAAGTCATCTCAATCGGACAATAAAATGCTGAGCGAATAAAAAGAATTTATTTTCATTGCATTACAACGATGCGAATTTCAACGTCGTTGGAAAGGGACGTTAGAGAAAAAAATCTAGATGTCTCGTATCTCTTACTCGCCCCCATGTGTATTCTACGATTTTTTTCAGTTTCGAGAAAGAATGATTTTCAATTTCTTCATCGCGTTTTCCTGTAGCACAGGTTATTTTTTTGTACTTTCGTGTAACTACTTCCCTTTCAGAAGTTTTCGGGAAAGCAATCGGGAATCCTTCAGACCAGTATAAATATTTTTTTTCATCTGAACTTCATTGTCTGATCCTCTCAAACTTACTTTTTAATCTTTCGATCACAAGTTAAAGTATTTACGTTAGGGTTTAGTTGGTAATTTATTTTTCGCTCAACACTGCACTTTATAACGATAATACAAATTGAAAAAAATCGCGAGGAAGGTACCTACATGAATGGGAAAAATAAAAAATGCTTTTTTTTCCGAAAAGTGAAAAAGATCGTAGAACATACATGGGGGTGATTGGGAAAGGTATTGATATGTGGCGTCTAGACTTTTCTTTTTCACTTTCCAAGCCACCCTGTATATGTATATATATATATATATATATATATATATATATATATATATATATATATATACACGATACCAATGGTACCGGGTATACAGCCGCACCATACACAGTTTCCAAGCGAACAAACCAGAGACGCGGGCGCTCGGCTAACTCGTTAGCCTAAGTGACCCGTTTCCCTCGATTCGCTAGTTTATTAACTAAAAGTTAGCTGCGCGGGCGCGGGTGTTCGTGTGTGCGTGTGACTGGCAACCCCCTCTCTGGACTCCTGTTCTTCATGTACACTCGTAGTTTTTGCGTTCTCTCGCGTGTATGTGGCGAAGCGCCCGGGATAATTTTGATGGGCTACACGAGGAGAGGATGCAATCGGATGAATGTGCTTTGTCAAAACCGCTTGGCGGCGGGTTTCGTATGTATGTACTGCACAAGTACGCTTGCCTATATATATTGGGTGAAGTAAAAAGTTCTGAGCGTTTTCCGCTAGATGTCCTTAGTGAGCCATATCTCACGATGTATACATTGCGTCGGGTCATACTATACGACGATTTTAAGGTGACATTACGCTTCAAAAAAAGTTCTTTGACAGTTTTGTGTTTGGTAAAGCCAACCCAATACAGTATCGAATGCGACAGCAAAGCTGTGGTTTCAACGATTCCGTTCTGGTAATACGGACGTCGAAGATGAGGCACGCTCTGGTAGGCCAATCGTCGGAAATGTCGATAAAATCATGTCAATCTTCAAGTGGGACCGGCATGTGAGCACTTATTCCATTGCCCAGGAACTGAAGATTAGCCAGAAAACCGTTTGGAACCATTTGCATAAGGCTGGTCTCAAGAAGAAGCTCGATGTATGGGTGCCACACGAATTGACGCAAAAGGACCTTTTGGACCGAATTGATGCCTGCGATTCTTTGCTGAAACGTAACGAAATCGACCCATTTTTCGAAGCGGATAGTGACTGGCAATGAAAAATGGGTCACATACGAGAACAACAGCCGAAAAAGATCGTGGTCCAATCGCGATGAGCGGGCCAAACGATCGCCAAGCCCGAATTAACGGCCAAGAAGGTTTTGCTGTGTGTTTGGTGGGATTGAAAGAGAATCATCCACTACGAGCTGCTCCCATCGGACCAAACACTCAATTCGGACCTCTACTGTCAACAACTGAACAGATTGAAGCAGGCGATCGACCAGAAGCGGCCAGAATTGGCCAATAGGAAGGGTGTTGTGTTCCATCAAGACAACGCCAGCACGCACACATCTTTAACGACGCGTCAGAAGCTCGGAGAGCTTGGATGGGAGGTTCTATCGCACCGGCCGTATAGTCCAGACCTGCCACCGAGCGATTATCACCTATTCAAGCATTTGCAAAATTTTCTTGATGGTACAAAACTGGCCTCAAGAGAGGCCTGTGAAAATGAGCTGGTCAAGTTTTTTCGCAATAGGGACGAGGACTTCTTCAATCGCGGAATTATGAAATTGCTTTCAAAATGGACAATAGTTATCGAACAAAACGGCCCATATTTGATCTAAATTGGATAATCCTAACTATGTTAATTTCATCGTCGAAATAAAGCGAAAAAACGCTCAGAACTTGTTACTTCATCTAATATATGTGTATATATATAAGTTACGGAAATAAATAGGTATTTATCTTATTGATGGTAAGAACTGAATTTCTTGGGTGTGCCTAGGCTTTTCTGAACTGAAATTGAGCTGACAGAATACGATGTTGAGGTAGTATTTTTTTTAAATTGGTTTTGTCTCAGCCGTACAGGGTCTTCCCTTTTTTACGTGGCCCACAACCCACCTCAATTTCCACATCCCATCTTCCATTCCACAATTCCCCCGTCTACCATCCATTCCACTCACCCCCAACTTGCGGCCGCAGCCGACTTCCCCCTCTGCATCGTAATTCACCATGACATTGCTGCCATGGGCATAGGGAAACTGCGGAAAACCTATTACCGATACAGCCGGTCCCAAAGTTCGCGCCTCCCAGTTAAAGAACTAGTCGTCTTTCGCCGAGAAATGTCGAAGAAAAACACTTCACGACGAAAGTGACGAAAGCTAAGTTTTCATGAAATATATAATTAAAGACACAAATTATGCATTTTTATACTTTTAATACATGAAAGAGAAAAAAATGTTCAGTTACTACCAACTTGAAAAACTATAAAATTATTGATTATTATGAAAGAGTCGAAATCATTTCTTAGATTAAAAAGATTAAAAATATTAAAAGATTCAAAACATTTTCAATCTTTTATCAAACCTTGATGGTTCAATATGGATTGTATATGATTTTCCATGGGCAAGATGGGCTTTTTTTCTTCTAAATGTTTGCAAAGGTTCAGTTTACATTAATCCGTTGTTAGAAGTGGTTTATCTTAGCTAAAAAAAATTACGTCACCCGTAAGGTGAAAGTTTTACCTGTCTAAACGCACGTAATATTACACACATTAAACTATTTTTTAACTCTGGTGTTTGGCGGTGAAAAAATTTCAAAAAAATCGTTAAGACTCAGTATAGTCTGGATAATAACATGTATATTTTTTTTTATCGTGGTTTGTGGATAACGCTTTAACCTCCTTAAAGTACATTCGGAACATTCACATCAATCAAATTTCCTACATACGCGGGGGTGAAGTCGCAGGTAAAAGTACATAAATAAATATATATATACGTGCCAAGGTAATTTCGGTGCATTTAACTTCGAGGACCGTCCGCAAAATACCCAGCTGTGCTGATACTCAATGTTATTTCGATGACTACGGTCTCAAAATATCCTTTCCCCCCATACATTGAATATGCACATACTACATCGGGCAAAATGAAGTAGCTACTCTGTCGTTTACTTTGCATTGCCCTTTGAATGTTTTATTTTGTCCAGTACTGTACATGCGCGTCTTGAATGATGAAAATAGCTGCGAGACTATTTATACTGGATACTTCCGTGTATGTTGACCGACTGAAACGAGTTTTTCCACGGAGTACATGCAAAATTCAGAAGCACATGTACGCAGATATACATGGAAGTCGACGGATCGCTGGTGGAATCAAATAAATATTTTGTTCGTTAAACGCAAGTCAATACTTACTCGAGCACGCGCTGGCTTCGTCGATTAAAAAATAAAGCGAAAAAAATACTGCACAGAGCCCGTGGAAAACCATATTTCAAACATTCCGGCTTAAAAAACAATCATTAGCAAAAAAAGCATCAGTATGTTCCCGGAATATTTATTCATTTATAAAAACAATCATTCATTTGTTGATATGAAGGTGATCTTGTTAAAAATAGATACGAAAAAAAATAATCGACCGATAGATCTAAATTTGTGAAAGTAGCTGACGATGGAGTCTCCGTGCATTATACAAGACACCCCTTAAGGCAGTCTTGTTGTCTGAAAATTTGAAAAAAATCATCTTTTTTTCAATTTTATTTTATTATTTTACAGACCTTTGTGAATACGTATGGGCTCACTGTCCAATGATACTCATAAAGTTAGCCGAGTTATACGCTGAGAGAAAAATTCTTTTATTCCACTCGGTACGATAATAGACGTTTTACGCACGCTTCGCGTAAAACTCCCATTTTCACACCGCGTACAATAAAATTTCCTATAACACTCGACGAAAAAACTTTTTCTAACCTCGTGTAATTGCAACACTCGTTAGAAAAAGTTTTTTCGTCCTCGTGTCATAATGTACTATTGATGTTAACTAGATGCGTCCATTTGATTTTTTTTTTAATTTGCCTAACTAGATTTTTCGTGAAATCAAATTTTTCTTATTGCATTCCATTATTAAAATGATTTATTTTAAATATATTTATTTATTCGAATCAAGATCTATTTAATATCTTCTAATAACTAAATATGTTATTTATTCCTAATAAATCTGTGATTTGGTTTCATCTGGTAGTATAAGACAAAAGAGATGAAAAAATGGTACACGATTCGGTATCTCAAAAATCTCATGGTTTTGTTTTCATCCCAAGACTGTTGTAACGTTCTGCAGTTGAGGAAAAGAGTTAGTCTTTCTATACATAAATAGTTGCGCCTGTTAATAAAAGGCACGGCGATACCTTTCTTTTTTTCTAAATTACAGCCTTGTTAGTGAAAAAAAAGAAAATTTAACTTTTTTTTCACCTCGTATTCATGCGAAATATCGCGTTTTATCGTTATTTATTTAATTTGTATATATTTAATATTTGCTTGAGCGAATTAAAAAATATATTTAAAACAAATAGGGTCGTAGTAGCCCGTGAGAAAAGGAAAAACCTATTTGATTTAAATAGATCCTATTTAAATTAAATATTTTTTTTTTTGCAGTGTAGAATTCATAAGGAGTATACTCGAAGAGCGCGGTTTAAGGGAAACTTTAAGGGGCGAGGATCATGTAGAATCGATTTTATTGACACTTTTTTTTATTGCTTATAAAATTCATTTATCATCTGAAGAATGCATTTTTAACCCTCACACGGAGAGAATTGAATGTTAAAAATTACCGTGCAGTAACGGGAACCAGATGACAACCCTGAAACTTTGCTTATTATTACTGAGTAAAACACAGATTTTCACGAAAATAAAATAAAACTTCTTCTTCGGATACAAAATTTTACCAGATTTTCTAGTAAATTTTAATGTGTAACAAAATACGCAAAAGTTAAATTTAAAAAATATATAATATCAGCGAAATTTTACTGTGCATTTTATTATTTTATGCCTTTAAAAAATGTCTATAAAAAAGTATCGTCTTTATAACAGTTATTTTAAGATTTATTATAAAATTTAATGTGTGTTATAGGAAAATGTATTGTGTTCTCGGTAAAAATTATCGTGCGCGCTACCCTTTTTGTATAGTAAAATTTTAGCTACGTATTTGAAATTTTCTGTAACGTGGGTTAAAAAAAACTTGTCGCATACGAATTATGATGCTTTTCTCACTTGTCACCACATTGAAATATATCACGGTAATTTTTACCGTTAAATTCACGACAAAAATTACTTTTTAATTCTCTCCGTGCAATCCGTAAACCTGGGTCGTTTTCGTCCTGCCCAAATCATTTTCTTCGCAGGTTGCTATTTAATTTATAAAAATATATATTAAAAATAAGAAAAAAAACCCTGATTTTCCCTTGAGAAGTACGGCCTAAAGATTGACCATGAATTTTTTCAGATTTTTTCATTGACTTGGTAGTGACCCAGGTTCATTAAGGTGCCTCAAATACCTTCACGGATTGAGGGTTAATGTTTTACCCAGATTGGAGCTCTAAAAAGTCCTCACGAATTCATCAGAATGACCCAACTCATACGTTGTATTTTTGCACATTATTCGTTAAATTTTACTCGCATTTATTTTTGCTGAATCGTTTCTTTTTCATACCATTGGTCGCAGATATTTGCAATAAATTTTTTTCGGTATTACGATTTTGTTTATTAAATTTGCATCTACAGAGGTGCAATTCGACTCGGGCCAGTGAAATGTTTATTTGCAGAATCGACGTTCGCCAAAATAATTTTCCCGAGCCCCCCCCCCATCCTCTACCCAGTGAAATAAATAATTTCTCCACGATCCTGTGTACGAATGCGCTTCATCGCTCATGAATAAATCATGCCCGATATATACCACGGTAATTCGATATCCCAGACGCTTCCAAATGTTTGTATCTTTTTTCCCTCCCCTCCTCCCCCTTCTGCCCTCCTCCGCCCATACCACGCCGGGCTTAATACTCGCGTGCTTTTGGTTCGCGTGTATCGCATTGAAAAATCGGGATTGACGATGACAGGCGCGAGGGTATGAAAGTTAAAATTGTTTATATATACCCGTCATATAAACTATTCGTTCTAGTACTATCGGAAATAACGATAACAGGCGATCGAATTTGTAATTTTTGCGTAAAAATTTATACGTCTACCGTATACGCTAATACGCACGGAGAGAATTAAATGTTAACAATTACGGTGCAGTAACGGTAACCAGATGACAACCCTGAAACTTCGCTTATTATTACTGAGTAAAACACAGATTTTCACGAAAATAAAATAAAATTTCTTCTTCAGTTAGAAAATTTTACCAGATTTTCTAGTAAATTTTTATGTGTAACAAAATACGCAAAACTTAAATTTAAAAAATATATAATATCAGCGAAATTTTACTGTGCATTTTATTATTTTATGCCTTTCAAAAATATCTATAAAAAAGTATCGTCTTTATAACAGTTATTTTAAGATTTATTATAAAATTTAATGAGTGTTATAGGAAAATGTATTGTGCTCTGGGCAAAAATTATCATGCGCGCTACCCTTCTTGTATAGTAAAACTTTAGCTACGTATTTGAAATTTTCTGTAACGTGAGTTAAAAAAAAACTTGTCGCATACGAATTATTATGCTTTTCTCACTTGTCACCACATTGAAATATATCACGGTAATTTTTACCGTGAAATTCACGACAAAAATTACTTTTTAATTCTCTCCGTGCGTGTTTTTTTCTTTTTTCATTTTCTTTCCCCTTTTATTTTTTCGTTGATTGAGCGAGTGCATCGATGAAGAGTTTAAGGCAGTAGTCTGCTTTACAGGCTTCAAAAAATCGATTTTTCGTTTTTGTCTTAAATCTATTCCAAAACTATCCAAGAATATGTGTTCAAAATTTTAGAGGCCAATTCGACATATTTTCGAAGCTAGATCAGTTTTAGTGGCCGAGCGTCGAGCAGGTGCGAATGCTCGGGCAGAACTTTACAGCCCGTTTTCTCGAGTTTTCATTTTCACAAGTTTTGGAAAACGGTGCCGGCGATAGTAAAAACAATATATGTCCGATCGAAAAAAACCAAAGTGATCTAGCTTCAGTATTGAATTATCTTCTATTTGAACTAAAAAAGTTGGACAAAAGTACTATTTAAATTACTTGTTTTGCAACTTAAAGTGAATTTTTTTTTTCAAAAAAGTGAATTTTTTTTTCAAACTTCGAAAAAATTTGGAATTTCGTCATTTCTTCGGTATTTTTTTAGTTCATATAGAAAAGGAACTTATAAAAACTAAAAAAAAAATTGGTTCCACTGTTTCAGATGCATCGCACGACCTCCATCACCGGCACCGATTTACGAGTGCACACTCCAGGCGCCCCAGAAAAATCGTTACAACTTTGGCAAATTTCAATAATTTGTAATAATAAAAATTGTTTTTTAAAGCTTGAATATAATATACTATCGTCTCAAAATTTCGTTTACCGCAATCATTTCCTTCCCTTTCAAAAAAATTGTTGAAAAAACGCTTTTTTTTCGGCTCCTAAAGCAGACTACTGCCTTAAAGTATACAAGAGTGAAAAACGGCGAAATCGACTCAGCCCTCGTTCACTTGTATATAATACTATTCGTATTTAACATTTAATTTTGCTTATCATTATTGTAATTGGTACTGCCTTGAGTTATGATATTTCACAATGATGGAAATTGGATTTAATTCGACAATTGTATCGTAGCGTGTTATACGAGGGGAGAAAAATAAGCAATCAAACCTGTATATATGTACAGGGTGTATATATATTACATATATTACAATAATAATTATTACCCGTGCAAAAATTTCTTAGGAATACCTAAGTTCCGATTGGATACCAATCGGGATATGATACGGATTCCCTAGAATGGGTATCCTCATTGGAATCCAGATGGCGCCTACTAGCACAAGTCAGAGACATGGTAGCATGAATTTGAAATACGTATTAAGGGACCAGTCCACTTTTTGAAAGTACATACATTCAGAAATATTGTGTCAATATTGTGTCAATATTGCCGATTGAGTTTACGTAAGAGTTTTTCATAGTATAAACTTCAAACGCGTTTTTCTCGAAACAACATTTTCAAAATCTAGCTCCATCGTATCTCTAAAACTAATAAACCGATTCTCTTGAAATTTGAACCACATATTGTAAACACGATTCGCAACAAGATGACCCTCGATGGTTTGAAAATTTTGATTTTTACTCTTTTTTTTTGCGACAAACTGCGAAAAAACCGCGTTTTTTTTTACTTTTTTCGTTTTTCATCTGCCATTTTTTTATTTTTTGATAAGACTTTATATCCGAGGGTCATTTTGTAGCTGGTGTCATACTGAATCTAATGGACTTTGATTTTTTTGTTTCAGACAAGCCGTTGCCGAGTTGTGATGGAACTACGTAGCCCACCTATTTTTGACGCGTTACGTTAAACTATAGTTTTTGTACTTAAAAATGAATAAAAATGAATTAAATTTTTTTTTAAATGTATTTCAAGACTTTGTTTATCAAGCCCAACAACTTTTATATTCATATCTTTTGTAAAATCCTCAAAAAAGAATCGCGAAAATAGCCTTTTTTTCGTGGCTCCAAAGTGGACTGGCCCCTTAAATACATTTTTTTCAGAAAATTAAATATATATTTTCTTAATTCGAACGATCTCCATTTAAATTAAATATAAGTCCTTCAAGGTCAATATATTGTTTTTTTTCGAAATTTTTTATTAAATGTAGAGAATTTTTTTTCGAAATTCTGTTATTAAAATATATAAGTTTTGACAGTTATACTGTAGCACCAATTTTTTACCTAATCTTTTTTAGATCCTTGAATAAACGATTTCATAAAACGTGGAGTGTCTCCAGCTGATACAGATCGGTATCTCCTGGTGATGTTTTACATTCATCCCTGAGATCGGATTCGATATCGAACTAGATCTTGTTCTAGAAGTTCGGGATTCTAGCCTGGATCCTATGCAAAGTTTCTATTTGGATTCTGACTAGAGTTCTCAATAGTTCCGAATTAGGATCCTGGTTGGAAGCCGATTTTTGAGCATTACATTTCGCTCTCGGATCCCATCCGATGTCCGACTGGATCCCGATTGAGAAACCATCTTAGTCCGAGTCGGACTAGGACGGAATATAAGGTCACAAAATATTTCTTATATTGCTTAGTTAGATAAACTTATAATAAAAATGATTGCCTCCTACCAGTTGCCCGGCGATGACAATATTTATGATAATAACATAAATATTTGTATACATGTGAATAATCACAATAAATCAAACATTTTGAATTTTGCATTTTAATGACGTGATAGAAATGTTCGGCGAGAAAAAAAAATAGCAACACACGACTCACCTGGCCAAAGGACTGCTGGTGATGTAGTGGGTGTAGTAGAAGGTACTGGCAACGGAAACGAGTAGAAGGGCGGCAACGCATCTCTTGACCGTGGCCTGTTTCACCACGCAACGAGGCCCGAACAAACCGAAAAGACGCACGCTCGCCTCGCCACTCGGGATCTTCATTTCAGAATTCTTTTGTCGTTTTTCGTTGCTTTTGCAATCGACTTTGATCGCGATAAAGTTCGATTGGGTCCCGATGATCGAAAGGCCGAGAGATCGTTGCAGCTATGTGCTCTCTCTCTCTCTCTCTCTCTCTCTCTCTCTCTCTCTCTCTCTCTCTCTCTCTCTTCCCCTCCCTCGCTCCCTTATTGGGATAAAGTATTTTTTTTATAGCGAACCCTTCGTTTATTTGTTTGTACCCTTTTTTTGGGGGGGGGCTTGCTTTTTTACGAGGTCCTCTCTCTCTCTCTCTCTCTCTCTCTCTCTCTCTCTCTCTCTCTCTCTCTTACTCTTTCTCTCTTCCTTATTACGATATACTATTATTTTTATAGCAAACCCTTCGTCTATTGATTTGTGCCCTTTTCTTTTTTTTTTGCGAGAGCGTTCTTTTTTTACCAGGGTTCTCGCTCGCTCTCTCTCTCTCTTTAGCACGCTGCTCTTAAGGGTCTTTTATCCCAGAGCACGAAATGCACGCTTCTCTCTCTCACCCTCTCTCTCTCTCTCTCTCTCTCTCTCTCTCTCTCTCTCTCTTTTTGTACGACACGAGTGCGATCGTCGCTCTCTTCACTCATCGCCGCACGATAATCCGCTGCGTGTATTTACAACCCCGGCCACCCTCCTCTCTCACTCTCTCTCTCTCTCTCACTCTCTCATCAAACTTTCAATCAGGTAAGATCGTCAAGTAAAATTTTCACTCTCTTTTTTGCTTTACTTTTTTCCCCACGAGTCACGCGCTTGCGCGTCCGCGAAAAAAGCTCACGGGATGACTCATTTGAGCTTTCGATCGTTTTGAAAAAAATGACGATTACAGTTCATCCGGGCGAGGCTCGATCTTCCCCGACGCGTTCGCCCGTCACGTGTTCCATTATTTTTCGTGCCTCGATTTAACGCAAGTACGGAGATCATTGCGAGTGTTTCGAGAGCAACGAATCGTCGAGTATTGTCGATGGAAATCAATGGCCAAGGACTCGTCGATCGACATTCGTTTTTTTTTCTCACTATTCTCGAAGCCTCTCTCTCTCTCTCTCTCTCTCTCTCTCTCTCTCGCGAAAAAGCCGTAATTCGCAAATAATTACGAAAAAAAAAAATATCAAAAAAGAAAAATCGGAAATGGAAAAGGCACAAAAAAAGTCGTAAAAAATCAAAATTCGAAGACCGAAAAACCAAACGTTTTCTTTTCTACGTATGTCCTTTGCCCATTTTTATTTTTTCGTTTGTTTGGGTTTAACCACGTGACGAGAGGGTGCTCGACAGCAAACGTGATCGTTTTTTTTTCTAAAAATTATCGTATTCTCATTTTTTAATCTTCTTGCCGCGTTATAATTTTTGTTTTGTCGAAAAAAAGTGACATTTTTATTCACCACACGGATCAAATTGCTCGTAAATCCGCGAAACGTTGCGTTATCTCGTTCGCACTTTCCTCACTCGATGACGTAACGCAGACGTGTAAAAAAAAAATAATAATAATAATTAAAAAAAACAAGCGTTATCGATGATGGTTTCGACGAGCTCGTACGTGCGGTCACCACTTCCGCTTTTCGATATCTCGCGGCCCTTTAATTCTTTAGAAGCTACTCTCGTCGTTCGTGCACCGAATTACATCAGCACGAGGGGATCCACGATTCTCCGAGCCCTTTGAGCCTCACCCTTCGAGTTTTGCCCTTCGAGCTTCTCCCTTCGAGCCGTCGGGTTTCCGCCTCCCAGCGGGAAAAAAATCTCGCTCCAGATCGTAAATATCTTTTTTCTTTTTAACGTCGCGTAAGTCCACCCTCTCGATCTTTTCACCCCAACTTGCCCCTCACCCTTTTCCGTTCTCACTCTCTTGCACTTCGTTTCACTCAAAAATTTCACCGCGCCGAACAGTTGCGTCCCTTTTTCTTCTCGACCCGCGTCCCTTAATTGGACTCGATGCGAATTCAGGATCACCCGTACATCGTAGCGAGACAGAGGGAATCGACGATTTTCCCGCCAGCCTGCCGATGAAGACGTGGCTTCTTATCGCCTGACGAGAATTGACTGCAACAGAGAGAGAGGAAAAAAAAAACGAAGTGAATAACGTTAATTTCGTGTTTCCAATTTTCACCAAAGTGCTCATAATTCATTTTCACGTTATTTCAATTAACTTGATTAATTAACGTTGGCATATTTAAAAAATATGATTTTAATCGAGGAAAAGAAGATGTGATATAAATATCCAAAAATTCGGAAGAATTATCAAAGGGGGCACACCCGAGTAGACGGCGGAAAAAATACGTGAATTTCGGTATTATAAACTATTTGTCCGATTTCATTCAAGTTTGTTTTATTCGAAAGTATGTATCAAAGAATAATCATAACATTGCCATTATTATAAACAATAATCGTAATGACAATAATGATAAAATTTCTAACAATCATAATATTACGAATGAAGATTCATAATAATAACAATTAAAGGAATTAAAATTACAATAATACGACGTTATTTTTATTATTAATAATAATTCATGATACGTGAATATAGTAACTAATAATAACAACGTAATAACTATCATTATTATTAACAGTTATATAGCGATTTATTACACTGACAGAAAAATCCGTTTGATATTAAGGGGTTACGTGGGTTTCGAAGCCAAAAAAAAAGCGTATTTTCTCTATTTTTTAAAAATTTAATATATAAATTATTTTATTCAAAATGTTAAGCACACAGAAGAGCAACATTTCAACAATATTTTTAAAAAATTTCATCCAAAAATTTGGGAAATTCAGCGGGGGGGATCTGGTTTCCGGAGACCCCTCAAAAAAAGTGTCCTCGTGGTGGTCAGGATAACTCATGATAGCTGTATCGGAAATTAAAAAACCAAGTTTTTTCTGTTAGTAGATAAGTATAGCTCGTGATTGAACGAAGGATTTTTAAAAAAATTGAAATTTGAATTTTTGACAGAGTTGTATGCAAAATAGTTCAATTTTTGGTACAATTTACACTACGTATAGCCTTGTAAAATTAGTTGTAATCGAAAAAGAAAAACCTTCGTTCAATCACTGGTCAATGCTATTTTGAAGGTGTGCAAAATTTCAATAAGATCGGTGCATTCGTTTTTGAGAAATCGTATCCACCGACTTCAAAAATAGTGTTTTGAAAAAAAAATTATATCTGCGTCGCTCCCGGCCGATCTTTTCCAACAGGGGGAATTCCCAAAGGTTCTCTCTCCTACACTTTTACTCCGATTGACTTAAAACTTTGGGAGAATATTCTATACATATTCTATTATTAGATAATAAAAGTAAAAAATGGATTTTTTGACATTTTCTAACCCACGTAACCCCTTAACTTAGATGCGTCGATTTGATTTTTTTTTTACTTAAATTAACTAGATTTTTGGTGAAATCAAATTTTTCCTATTGCATACCTTCATTAAAATTATTTATTTTATTACTTATTTAGTAAAATAAAGATCGATTTAATATCGTCTAATAACTAAATATTTTATTTATTCCTAATAAATCTGTGGTTTGGTTTCATCTGGTGGTGTGAGAAAAAGGTACACGATTCAGTCTCTCAAAAATGGCTTTGTTTTCATTAGAAGACTGTTGTAACATTCTGCAGTTGAGGAAAATGGTTAGTCTTTCTATTCATAAATAATCGCGCCTGTTAATGAAAGGCACGACGATACCTTTCTTTTGTTTTCCAAATAACAGCCCTGTTAGTGAAAAAAAAGAAAAATAATTGAACTTTTTTTCATCGCACTTTTATGTCATGAACCTATATTCCTTTCTCGGAATCTCGCGATATATCGTGTTTTATCTTTATTTGTTTAATTTGAATCTAATCTTTCTTTATATAATTTGAAAATATTTAATATTTCAAAAGAATAGCTTGAACAAATAAAAAATAAATAATATTTGAAATAAATAGGATCGTAGTAGGACGCGAGACGAGGAAAAAAAACCTATTTGCTTCAAATAGATCCTATTTAAATTAAATATTTTTTTTTTTTTTTGGCAGTGTGCTTTATGCGTTTCGAAGGTGGCCCGATCTTCAGACTCCTGAACTTCGTTTCTGATAATTCCTCGAGAACTTCATCCCCAAAGATTAACTATAAAACTACTCGTTCTTTTTTTCGGTTCTATCAATTCTCTCGTCTAGACGTGATCTATAAATAAATAAATAAAATATGGTCCTGTTGATAGAATACGTATAAATAAAAAAAAAAACAAAAAAGTTGAAACGGTGATTGTCGTATACAAAACGATTGATCAATCCGGGCTTCGTTTACAGACGAGAGCTTGTTTCCTCCGCCTCCCTCCGCCCTCTCTCTCACTCTCTCTCTCTCTCTCTCTCTCTCTCTCTCTCTCTCTCTCTCTCTCTCTCGCCGGTTATTTTTCGTTTGCGTCGTAAGCTGCCGAACGATTACTCGGCTCCGAAAGGTTTAGGTTGTATGGTACGTGAAAAAAGAAAACAAAGCAAAAAAAACTTGACGTAATCGGATTGCGCGATTACGTATAGATGGTTCGGTCACCAACGGGCTGGTATAGCGGGATGCGCGGGTTCGTTAAGCGTACACGAGAAAAAGCTACGCCCCCGCCGACCACTCCAATTCCTCCACCAGGGATGTACGGTTTACACACAGGACACCAAAGCGTGCTCGCTATGGAGCGCGCTTCCTTCTGTTTTTTTTTCTTCTTTTTTTCATTCACCCCTCGCAGTTTAGCAATATTTTTTTAGCCAAGGGTTTATCCCCGAGTATCGTTTAAGCAGCGCGCAATAACGGGACGGCTCGTCGGTTTGTCTGCTCGACGAACGAGAGAAAGAGAGAGAGAGGATGAGAGAGAGAGAGAGAGAGAGAGAGAGAGAGAGAGAGAGAGAGAGAGAGAGAGAGAGAGAGAGAGAGAGAGAGAGTCAGAGTCAGAGTCTGACAAAGAGGGGGAGAGAGAGGGGAAAGAGAGAGAGAGAGAGAGAGAGAGAGAGAGGGAGAGAGAGAGAGAGAGAGAGAGAGAGAGAGAGAAAGAGAGAGAGAGAGTGAGAGAGAGAGCCTCGCTTCAAGGGTAGGAAAAGCGGAAGCGCGCCTGAGAGAGATGCGACGCGAGGAGGAAGGACGCAACGCTCGCCACCGCCGCAATTAATCGACCGTATTCTCGAGCATCCCCGTTGTTGTAGCGAAGTAATTTTTTCCTCCCTTTCTATCTATCTCTCTCTCTCCCTCTCTCTCTCTCTCTCTTTCTCTCCTCTCTCTCTCTCTCTCTCTCTCTCTCTCTCTCTCTCTCTCTCTCTCTCTCAAACCCTCTGGGACATCGGACCAACAAGAAGTCCATTAATCAAGACCTTTCTCACCCTACGGAGAGAGCTCGCCGCGCTGCAACAACTCTTATACCCGCGTACACCACGCGGCCACCCTGTGCGCTGCTCTCTTTTTCGTTTTCTCCCTCATTGAGGGTAAGTTTCCTTCTCTTTCCCCCTTCCACCGCCGTATCCACTTTGTATGGCTTGGCTTTGGTACATAAGAAAAGTCTCGTTGTTGTTCTGTAGACTTCCTTGTATATATTTTTAAAAAGCTATATATAACAGGTATGTAAATATGAAATCGGAATTTTTGTATATAAAATACACGTTTATTGTATGAAAATGATGAAAAATATTTTTTTCGAAGTCCATTGCTAGCTATACATTTTTCCCACACGTCTGGCAATTTCTGGATGCCACGCCAAAGAAAACTGTTGCTCTTTTGAGGCAAATCAGTCATCGAGCCATTTTCGTACGTTTTTGTAAGAAGTGAAGCGTTGCTCAGCAAGTGAGTGTCCCATCGATGCAAATAAGGGGTAATGGACGGAGCCAAGTCTGTTGAGTAAGCCGCATGCGAAAGTATTCCCAACCAAACGCCTCAATCGTTTCCTTGGCCAGTTTTGCTGTTTGTGATGGTGCATTATCATGAAGCAAAATCACTTTCTGTTGTCTTTTTTGATATTCTGGTCGTTTTTCATGCAAAGCTTGATTCAAATCGATCATTTGTTGTCGGTAGCGTTCAGAATTAACAGTATCGCCAGATTTTAGCATCCAACAATGCTTGCAATTCGCTGTCTTCAAACTTTTTCGGTGGCCTCCCACGTTCTTCGTTTCTCACGACAAAATCGCCACTTTTGAATTTTTTAATCCACTCAAAGCACTGTGATTTACCAAGAGCATGCTCACCGTAAGCTTCGACAAATATTCGATGCGATTCTGCAGCAGTTTTCTTCAAAAGGTAACAGAAAATTAATGCTGTCCGCAAATCGTAATTTCCAGGCACAAAATTCGACATGTTCAGCGCTATAACAAACTATGTTGGGGTATGAAACTTGTATTGTTGTGAGTTAAAAATCTTTGTTAGATATCAACAAAGGAAATGGCGCCAATGACGCGACTTGACCGTAACTACATTGACAGCTAGGGCTTCAGTGTAGTTACCGTCAATGTAGTTAGCTAGGGCTTCTCATTACTTTTGAGAAATTTTTTGTTGGACAAAAATACGCCTCTTTTGTGGAAAAATGGTTACGAATTGATCATTCAAAATATTGACCATCGCTGGCCACTAATTTTTTCCATCCAGCTGATACGGATCGGTATCTCTTGGTGATTTTTACACGGAGAGAATTAAATGTTAAAAATTACCGTGCAGTAACGGTAACCAGATGACAACCCTGAAACTTCGCTTATTATTATTGAGTAAAACACAGATTTTCACGAAAATAAAATAAAATTTCTTCTTCAGATCGAGAATTTTACCAGATTTTCTAGTAAATTTTTATGTGTAATAAAATACGCAAAACTTAAATTTAAAAAATATATAATATCAGCGAAATTTTACTGTGCATTTTATTATTTTATGCCTTTCAAAAATGTCTATAAAAAGTATCGTCTTTATAACAGTTATTTTAAGATTTATTATAAAATTTAATGAGTGTTATAGGAAAATGTATTGTGCTCTCGGTAAAAATTATCGTGCGCGCTACCCTTCTTGTATAGTAGAATTTTAGCTACGTATTTGAAATTTTCTGTAACGTGAGTTAAAAAAAACTTGTCGCATACGAATTATTATGCTTTTCTCACTTGTCACCACATTGAAATATATCGCGGTAATTTTTACCGTGAAATTCACGTCAAAAATTACTTTTTAATTCTCTCTGTGTACATTCATCCCTCGGATCCGATTCGATATCTAACTAGATCTTGTTCTAGAAGTTCGGGATTCTAGCCTGGATCCTATACAAATTTTCTATTTGGATTCTTGGATTAGGATTTTGGCTGGAATCCGATTTGCGAGCGTTACAATTTCGCTCTTGGATCCGATGCGATGTCCGACTGGATCCCGATCGAAAAACCAGGATCCTAGTTCATATCGGACTGTATTCATGACAATATTCCTACTCGGGATATATATCAAGAAAAACACGTATAACTCCAGTCTGTGACATAACAATGGACTTTTATGAACTTTGCGAGGGGGATGAGCCTGGAAAACAGGAAAATAATATTCCCGGACGACAAGAAGAGCGAAAGAATGAATAATAATAAAAAAAAGAGAGAAAAAATCACGGTGGAATAGAAACCGCTGCGAGATAGTGATATTGTACAAGCTGCGGGGACAAAGTTTTGAAAGAGAGTAAAAGAAAAGCGACGACGAGAGTTGAAAAGTCACGCGGAAGTGGTAAGACAGCGATGATGGTATTATTCCATTCACTTGAATTTTTAACCCTACGATTCAACAACTTCCCCACTTAATCCCTTTTATCGCATTCGTTCGGGATCTCGCGCGCGCGCGTGTACTTTTCGCAACTTTGGCTATATGAAAAGGCGAAAATCCTTAATTGCAAGGTGGCATGTGAGGGGGGTGGTTGGTTGGGGGGTGATTAGGGGGTTGATTAGGGGGTTGATTGGGGGGTGGTTGGTAAAAATTGCAAGTCGATAAAAGTAATCGTTGCGTGGTTTGGAAGGGCAACAGATCCGCGCGAGAATCCTCGATGATATTCGCAACGAACGCGGCTGCGTCATTCGACCAATGGAATAAAAATGCTTGCCGAATCGGCGATAAACGTCGATGGAATGGGGAACGAAAAATTGCGCAAACACGATGGGGTAAGTAAAAAAAAAACAGTAAAAAATAAAAGGGAGACGTTTCATTAAAAGCGACAGGCAAGATTTTTTTCTTGCGCAGCTTTTCCACTTTTCGCGTGCTCCGCAGGACTTAGAGTTTGATGTCCTTTTTTTTTCTAAGGAACTCCTCAAAAGACTGAGGATTATCCCGGCGGTAAAACGATGGATCGAAGTGCACAGGAGTTCGAGGCCTTAGACCGCGCTAGGATTTTCCAAAAATCGATTCTTTTTTGTTAAAAATGTACCTTTGTACATATAAAATTATATTTCAAAAGATTAAGGGTGTGAAAAATCTCTAAGTACTCGATTTTCGAATTCTAGCGCAACCCCTCTTGATTCGTGTCGTGACTTTCTACTAACTTTAAACTCGTTTATCTTAAAAATAAATTTTTCAAGTCGGCCGGACTCATAACTCAAATAAATTTTAACCAATTCACTTGAAATTTTAACTGCATATTTAGAATTACATTTTCTGGGGCACTACGTAGGATTTTTTAAAATTATATTGCATAGTTCCTTTTTTATAAACAATTTTCTGACGATTTTATCATGGCATTTTATACTTTCTGTTTTAGAAATGCGCCATTTTGACAAAAAACGATATATCAAAAAAATCCTACGTACTTCTATAGCTATTCTTATATATAATCGAAAAAACTTTAGTGTCTCATCATAACTCAAAAATTATAGGAGCTGTTGGTCCGGCCGTTGATCTTCCAGAAATAAAGGCGTCATCGGAAAAATGCTGCACAGTCGCCATTTTGACATATATCTGTGAAAAAATAATTTTGTACAGTCAATTAAGTGTATAATAAAACCCCTATTTTGTAATTCCGATTTATTTTATGGTTTCGCTGAAAAAAATCACAAAATATGCCCTTTTTGGCCTCTAGAGTGGCCTAAGACCTTAATTAATTTATTATTCTTGCCGTGATAAATTATTTATCAACGTTCGTGATTCAATTGTTCATCGAGTGTAACGTGTGAATTAATTGTTATCATAACTAAAAAATTGTTACAAAATCAACATTTTTTTATTAAAATAAAGAGGCTGTTACTAAGATTAATAAATTTTTGTCGAAATTAATAAATTGTTACTACAATTGATACATTTTTACTAAGATTAATAAACACTATGGAAATTAATAAATTGTTACTAAACTGAATTGTTACAAAAATCAATGAAATGTTACAATGTGAATTGTTGCAATTGTTTTTGTAACAATGAATTGTTAAAAAAATTAATAAATTGTCACTCAAATTAATGAAATGTTACAAAAATTAATAAACTGTCACTAAATTGATTAAATCGTTACGGAAACTCATACTTGTTGCTAAAATTTATAAACTGATACTGAAACTCACAAATTGTTGCCGTAAATTGGGGTAACTTTGGGACTGGGGGTACAACTTTGGAACATCGTGTAATATTCGGCTTTTGAATTCTCGACAAATACCATGCCTTATGAATTGACGTGCAATCACTGCATCTGCATACGCTGATATTGGTACTACCTCGCGAAAAATATTTGAAGCCGTAGGTGTACTGACGTCCGACGGCAGTCAATCTTGTTTTTCACCGTTCTTTGTGGAGTTTTTTGTGCGTGTTAAAACTTTTATTCGCCTTCGGAAAACTGCAAATATTTCACCACCATCAGGTATGTGTATTTAGAAGTACATTATTTGACATTTATTTGAAGTGTTATTTATACCTTTAATTTCGTTATTTAATTTTATAACTTGAAAGTTGTAAATTTTCAGCACTGAGGAGGGTAAAATTGGGACAGTACCAAAGTGATTTGGAAGATCAGCAAACTCCATCAACGCCACCCCCACAATCTTCAAGTTTCTACCAGAACCTTACGGTGGGCGACTATATTCTGGTGAGATACGATGGTTAGTTTCACCCGGGACGGAAAATTGAGATGAAAAAATGACGGAGAAGTACTTATCTCT
Source organism: Ophion ventricosus (assembly GCA_963932345.1). Lineage (NCBI taxonomy): Eukaryota > Metazoa > Arthropoda > Insecta > Hymenoptera > Ichneumonidae > Ophion > Ophion ventricosus. The sequence continues at coordinate 31,717,156 of OZ010715.1, read as the reverse complement.
GCGATGAAGAAGTCTGCCCTAAATTGGAAATGACCAGCTAAGTCTGACGAAATTTTTTATTCGAAGGATGAAATCATCCAAAAAATCAACCAGCCTACTCGAATTGGCCGACGGGAAATTTTCAAAGTTCAAGTACTAATCCTGTTTACGAACAATCTTTGAATTCACTTGAGTAATTCATTAATGTTGAAAAGTTTCTTACCTTCCTATTAAAATTTGTCTATCCTTCCTAACCAATTATGTTATTTTAAATCCTAATATTGAAAAACTATTACTGTAATTTGTAAAATTTTAATACCAATTTGAAATAAAATTTTTTATAAATGCTTTAAAAACTGTGTCTTAAGTCTCTATTAAAATACTTCTATGTAACATTCGGACAGATCGATTTTTTCCTAGTGTTTCTAAGCAAAAACAGTACTGTCCCAAAGTTACCCCAATTCATGGGGTAAGATTGGGACAAAGATGAAGAATTTTTATGAGGGTGTCATCGGTTGTAGAGTAAAATCATGCCCATGTTTTGAAAGACGAAGGTTAACTTAATATAATACCAGAGTCTCAGTTACCTAGCTTAATATATATTGGCGGGAGTCATAAAAAACCTGAAAAAGTGTCCCAAAGTTATCCCGGTTTACGGTACGGTGAAATCAATAAATTGTTACTAAAATCAATAAATTGTTACTCAAATTAATGAAATATTGAAAAAATTAATAAATTGTAACTAAAACGAATAAATTGTTACTAAAACTCATAAATTCTTGCTAAAATGAATAAGTTTTTACTAAAGTTACTGAAAGGTCACTAAAATTTATAAATTATTGCCTAAATTAATAAATTGCCATAAAAATTAATACTAAAAGTAATAAGTTCTTGACGTAAATAATTTATTATCACTGTAACTAATTAATCGTAACCCTAACCCATCAATTTCAAAAAGAATCTGTTACGATTAATACAACATCAAAAATAAAAAGCACTCATTGTCAGTGCACGGAAAACATCCGACCCATATCCCAAACATCACCAAATAAACTAAAACTATCCATTCTACACTTCCTTGGCATTTCCTCGAAGAAAAGATAACACAGAGATAGAAATAATGCAACGTGAAAAGCAATGAATGCAACGAGACTGCTGGTTATTTTTCCCTCAACAATGGGGCAAAACGAGTCAAAGCGCGATATGATTGTGTGATAATGTTTATGTATTCGAGCGAAATGCAATTTCGTGTCAATATATATATATAAAAAACATAGGAAAAAAAGAAAAAAAAAACAGCGTATTCGAGCCGAATAAATCCAATGACCCGCGGGCGGCGCATTTGTAGGAGGAAGACGGAACACGGGATGAAATTAAGGGGATTTTCATGCCAGTATCTCAGCAGCTCCTTAGTTACTGGCTTTTTCTTTTTTGTCGTCTCCAAGGAAAAAGCTCGGCCTTATTCTCATCTCAGAGATTTATATATATACAACGACGAAGTCGTCCTGGAAGTCTTCCTCTCTCTCTCTCTCTCTCTTTCTCACTCTCTCTCTCTCTCTCTCTCTCTCTCTCTCTCTCTCTCTCTCTCTCTCTCTTTCGCTCTCTCTCTCTCTCTCACTCTCTCTCTCAATCTCATTCCTTTTGTTCCCGGCCTTTTTCTCGTATTCTTTTTTGCTTCCGCTGACCTGACATTTTTCACCAAGCGCATATTGATATCCTTGGTCGCGCGTGCCCTTCCGGGCACTGGAGTGAAATCTGCCGGTGTCTATGGTTCGCTGATTCGCACCGTGTCCTCGGGGAAAGTGCAGTTTAAGGGAGAGAGCGAGAGTGGGAGAGAAAGAAAGCGAGAAAGCAAGAGGGAGGGAGAGAGAGAGAGAGAGAGAGAGAGAGAGAGAGAGAGAGAGAGAGAGAGAGAGAGAGAGAGAGAGGAGCAAAAGAAACGATCGTGCTTGCAAGGGAAAGGGAGATTCCGAATGAAAAGAACCGGTCGAGAGGAATATCGGGTCTGGAAGAGGAAAAGAATTGCAACCGGATATAGTCCTGCATAGCTGATTATTTCTCGAGTGAAAATACACACACACACACACACACACATCTCATAAGATATTATATAAGATTGAAAAAAGATTAGTAGGGGAGAAGGTGGCAAAACGGGGTATTTAAGATTTGAAACTCAATAAAACTCATGTTTTTAAAGTCACATAATTGTATTTATCTCTGAGTCAACCTACAATAATCGGTCTCACTAGATTTGGTCCAATTATGAACATTCGAGTGATTATTATAGCTAATAAAAATGAAAAACAAAAAGAAAGAGAGATCTCCCGATCTTGCCCCATACTGCGGGCAAGATTGGGTACCTCCTGGAGGCATGATGGGGTAAACTATTTCCCAATCACACTACACCCAAAGAAGTGGCTTTATTCGGGCTGGCAAAGTGCACAGACGTGAATAGTGTTCATTACTTTAAGGGGTTACGTGGGTTTAACCATATCAAAAAATCCATTTTTTGTATTTTATTATCTAATAGTACAATATGTCTAGAATATTCGCCCAAAGTTTTAAGTCAAACGGAGTAAAAGTCTAGGAGAGAGAGCCTTTGGGAATTCCCCCCGTTGGGAAAGACCGGCCAGGAGCGACGCAGGTATACGCATTTTTCTCAAAACACTATTTTCGAAGTCGGTGGACACGATTTCTCAAAACCTAATGCACCGATCTTATTGAAATTTTGCACACTTCTTCAAAATAGCATTGACTAGTGATTGAACGCAGGATTTTTTTTCGATTACAATTAATTTTACAAGGCTATAGTTGTGTAAATTGTACCAAAAATTGAACTATTTTACATACAACTCTGCCATAAATTCAAATTTCAATTTTTTTTTTAAACCTTCGTTCAATCACGAGCTATACTTATCTACAAACAGAAAAAATTTGGTTTTTTAATTTCACATAAAGCTATCATGAGTTATCCTGACCACCACGAGGACACTTTTTTTTTATGGGTCTCCAGAAACCAGGTCCCACCGGCTGAATTTCCCAAATTTTTAGATGAAATTAAAAAAAAAATATTGTTTGAATGTTGCTCTTTTATGTGCTTAAGATTTTGAATAAAATAATTTATATATTATATTTTAAAAAAATAGAGAAAATATGCTTTTTTATGGCTTCGAAACTCACGTAACCCCTCAATTCAGCTTTTTTCTTTTTTATTTCTTGCTTGAAGCATAGCTTCTTCGGACCATGTTCCCTTCATTTGCTAGTTTTTTTTTCCCCTCAGACCCTTTGTCCTAAGTGTCAAGACAATTGAGATACGATTTTTTTCATTTTTTTTTAATACCCGAAATTTCGCCTTGAAATCATCATACTATTTTTGTTTGTGGTTGTAATAGGACGAAATAACTTTTGTTGCATGCATACGGAGTTAAAGAGGTCAATTTAAGCAAAATTTATAATTCAAGTTCAATAAAAACATCGGAAACATAAAAAGTATTTTCTTAACCCTGACCCTGGCAAACTAGTATCTGTTATTTTCACCACACAATGAATTATTTCTATGACATGTAGCATACCGTTGGAAAGGGCATAAAGTAGATAACTGTTTGAAACAGAGCTAAGTTCGAAATTGCTTTTAGTTTTTTTTATAATGAATTTAGAAGTTGGCATTCTTCATACATTTACACATTTTTAAGACTTTGAGGAAGCTCATGAGTCATTTTCTTGAAACCAATTGTATCAAATAATGATTCATTTATGATAAACATACATTGCAGAATGCAACAAAAGTTACAAACCACAAACATAAAAGTTATGACGATCTAAAGGCAAAATTTCGGGTAATTGAAGAAAAAAAAAAACGAAAACAATTATATCTCAATTATCGTGACACTTAGGACGTAGGTTCTAAGGGTGAAAAAAATAGCAAATGACACCCCAATCCCCCCAAAAAATTGTGTCAGTCCATGCGCCAAACATCCTATTTATATATTTATAATTAGATCCTGCAGTTACCTATCAATGGCTTCGACATCGTTTTCCTACTCGGGCGAGTTATCAAGTGAAAAAAGTCCGTTTTTTTTTCCAGAAAATAACGAGAGTTAAAACTAGGTAAAATGTTACGCGTGCTAGGAATTTAATTATTCGCCCTATCTCCAATTCTATTGAACGGTAAAACCTTTCTTCGGTTGGAGGAGCTCTCAGAAATACAATATACATATATACTGGTCTCTCATTCTCGATGGAATTCCACTGTTCTTTCACGATGATTCGATTTCGCTAAAGCCGAATGACACGCCAAGAGAAACGAGGTGGAAAGAAAGAAAGAGCGAGAGAACCGCGCCTCGCGTACACCGAATCTCCTTGATAATCGAAGCCGCCGTTTCATCGCGTTCATTCACTTATAGCACCCACTATCATTCGAGCTCTGCTCTACCGTGGCTCCGCGCGCTATTGAAACCAGCCGCTTGGACTTTTCTCATTTCCACCATCCAAAGGCATCTCATTCGAATCTCGTCATCTCTCAGTCCTCCCATTACTCAGTTTCATGGACACTGGGCTTTGGGTGCTGGTTGTTCCTGCACCGGTGTGAAATACTCGTTACTCAGAGATTGCTATAAAGTGAGGGTTATTCCATTTGCAGTGCAGGTAAGCGTTCGCAGTGTCGAATAACTTTTGGGTAGATAAATATTTTATTGTTCTATTGAGAAAGGTTATTTTTCGATCCTGTACAAATATATACCTACATAAGGTAGGAAATGGAGAGGCACGTTGAGCATGTTTGGAATTATCGCCCTGTAATTCCTTAACAGTCTGCCGTATCAAAATGAAATCTACATTGGTCAATAGGAAATTTATTCGGAAAAAAAACTGTAGACGAAATTCCAGTTATCCTTATTGTTGCACAGATAATCGCTCTTAAGGCGGGCAACCACTTCAGGAGACCGAAAATTAGATGATTTTTTTGGTTTTTTTTCAATTGTGAAAAAAAAAACGGAAATTTCCGCAACTCTGACAATAATTTATTCATATTTTCATACATCTCTGGTAATTTTTTCAAGTTATTTCATGCATTAATTAAGATGTAATCCGCTGTGTCCCTTGGCGTGTCCTCATCGTCGTTGTCGATTTGCGGGAATTGTGCAGCTCGCAATTCGCATCTGAAATAGTCTAACAAATTTTTATACATTCTTGAGATGTTTTTTAAGAACATGAACCTAAATTTTGAAAAAAAAAACATCGTTTCGAGAAATCTGGGATTAAAAAATGTTGGATTAAAAAATCTGAAAAAATTCACATAGAATATCTTTTAGTGGTACTTCGATATATCGAAGTTAACGTTAACGTAGTATAAAAAAATTAATTTGTGTGGTTTCATTTTTTTTACCCTAGAACCTCGATCCGTGTCACTCTGGCGATTTTTTTGCGATATCGTCAGACATACTGGAAGACTCTGTAATTTTTTCAGCTAAAAAAAATGGCCGTTTTTGAATAAAAAAATAATTTCCCCCTTCTTTGGTAAAAAATCAACGTTACCGGAACTCAAAAATTATTTCAAGTCGTCCGCTCGAAAGCTAACGCAAAACTACAAGTTTTATGCACAGACATGTTTTTTTAGTTACTTCAAGTTTCCGAGATATATTCATTTGGGAAAAAAACGGCTTTTTCTAAAATGTTGAATTAAAAAATCTGAAAAAATTCACATAGAATGCCTTTTAGTAGTACTTTGATATAACCAATTATGGGACAGATCTGAGATGGCCGAAAAAAAAGTGGCTGAATTGACGGAGAATCCCTCATATATTGCTTTGACGAAATTTTTAATTAAATTTAAAGAATTTTGTTCGAAATTCTGTTATTAAAATATCTAAGTTTTGATAATTATATCGTAGTACCAATTGTTTACCTAATCTCTTTTTAGATCCTTGAATAAATGATTACTGAAAACCTCCAGCGTCTCCAGCTGATACGGATCGGTATCTCTTGGTGATTTTTATATTCATCCCTGGGATCCGATTCCACATCGAACTAGATCTTGTTCCAGAAGTTCAGGATTCTAGCCTGGATCCTATGCAAAGTTTCTATTTGGATTCTGACTAGAGTCCTTAATAATTCCGGATTAGGATCCTGGCTGGATTCCAATTTGCGTGCGTTACATTTCGCTTTCGGCTCGAAACCGATGTCCGACTGGATTTTACTTGAGAAACCAGGATTCTAGTCCGAATCTGCACGGGTAGTAGCGATTTGGAATATAATTTTACGGTGATGTGTTGTATTTTCCACTCTGACACATGACGAAACGATTTTTACGATTTACGGAATAAAATTTGATAGTTTGCTCCGGATTCTTTTGATGTCGCGATATACGTCACTACGGTTTCATATTTTTCGATCATTCAACGAGCGGGCATTATACCGAGTTCTGACATACGAGAATCTTTGAAATGCCTTGGCTACGGAGCTTTTACTTCCTCTCGTCTGTGTCCCGCATCAAGCGTTCAAGCCGACAAGTCTCTTCGTCTAACACTATTTTCCTCAGCCAGTATTGATCTATAGATATCAGATCTCTCTCTCTCTCTTTCTCTCTCTCTCTCTCTCTCTCTCTCTCTCTCTCTCTCGGTTTCTTTTCCTCTCCTTTCCCTCTGCCTCTATTTGGCGAGTAACCCGAGTACTATCGACACATGCCCGTCGGCTTGGCCTCTCGAAGAGCTAACTCTGAAAATCCTGGTGTTAAGAAAAGAGGATAGATATTGACGACGACGTCGACGACGATGACGAAGGTGACGACGACGGCGACGACCATGACGGCGAAGGAACTCGTTCGAATCCAGTTTTATCCGGGGAAGATCATCTCCGGCAACGTCTACTCCAAACTTTAATGGTTCCTCCAAGATGTTGATGCACTTTTCGTGATAGAATCTTCGACGTTTTCACGATGGCCACTTATACTTTGCTCGAATATTTAAACGTTCGTGTTCAAGCTTCTTCTATTATTACTAGTTTTTGCCCGCGACTTCGTCCGCGTGGACTTCGAAATAAATAGAAATAGAAATTGAAAACGTAAAAAAAAAAAACGAATTAGAAATGAGTGCGCTGATCATCGACTTTGGAACTCCCACAAAAACTTCCATCCTTCTATTTTACCTCTTTAGGGGATGATTTTCCAAAAAAACGCTCAAACCCGTCATTCGTAATTTCCAACCAAAAAACTAAATACCAATTTTTATGGATTTAACTTAAAGAATGAAGAATTTTCACAGAAATTCACAACCCCCCTCCCCTATTTTACCCCCTTAGGGATTGATTTTCGAAAAACCGTTTTTAGTGGGAGCTTACATCATAAAAGGAAACTACTATACAAATTTCACATTTCTATCTTCAGCAGCTTAGGTTGTGCGTTGATCCGTCAGTCAGTCAGTCAAGACTTGTCCTTTTATATATTAGATGAAGTAAAAAGTTCTGAGCGTTTTTTCGCTTTATTTCGACGATGAAGTTGACATAGGTGGGATTATCCGATTTAGATCAAATATGCACCGTTTTGTTCAATAACTTTTGCCCATTTTGAAGGTAATTTCATAATTCCGCGATTAAATAAGTCCTCGTCTCTATTGGTAAAAAACTTGACCAGCTCATTTTCACAAGCCTCTCTTGAGGCCAGTTTTGTACCATCAAGAAAATTTTGCAAATGCTTGAAAAGGTGATAATCGCTTGTTGCCAGGTCTGGACTATACGGCAGGTGCGATAGAACCTCCCATTCAAGCTCTCGGAGCTTCTGGCGTGTCGTTAAAGATGTGCGCGGCCTGGCGTTGTCTTGATGGAACACAACACCCTTCTTATTGGCCAATTCTGGCCGCTGCTGGTCGATCGCCTGCTTCAATCTGGTCAGTTGTTGACAGTAAAGGTCCAAATTGAGTGTTTGGCCCGATGGGAGCAGCTCATAGTGGATGATTCCCTTCCAATCCCAGCAAACATACAGCAAAACCTTCTTGGCCGTTAATCCGGGCTTGGCGATCGTTTGGGCCGGCTCACCGCGATTGGACCACGATCTTTTTCGTCTGTTGTTCTCGTGTATGACCCATTTTTCATCGCCAGTCACCATCCGCTTAAAAAATGGGTCGATTTCGTTACGTTTCAGCAAAGAATCGCAGGCATCAATTCGGTCCATAAGGTTCTTTTGCGTCAATTCGTGTGGCACCCAGACATCAAGCTTCTTCTTGAGACCAGCCTTATGCAAATGGTTCCAAACGGTTTTCTGACTAATCTTCAGTTCCTGGGTAATGGAATAAGTGCTCACATGCCGGTCCGACTCGACGATTTCCATGGTTTTATCGACATATTTTCGACGATTGGCCTACCAGAGCGTGCCTCATCTTCGACGTCCATATTACCAGAACGGAATCGTTGGAACCACCGCTTTGCTGTTGCATTCGATACTGTATTGGGTCCATAAACAGCACAAATTTTTTTCGGCCGCCTGCTCCGCCTTTTCACCTTGGTCGTAGTGGTACTGAAGAATGTATCGAATTTTCTCTTTTTTTCCCTCCATTTTGGAACGCTGTAATACACAACTGGCTTCACCAAACACAAAACTGTAAAAGAACTTTTTTTGAAGCGTAATGTCACCTTTAAATCGCCGTATAGTATGATCCGATGCGATATATACATCGTGAGATATGGCTCACTAAAGACATTTAGCGGAAAACGCTCAGAACTTTTTACTTCATCCAATATATATTGATTGATTGATATTGCTCCTTTACCTACTGTTTGGATACTTTGTACTCGAATTATTTTTACCGTGAAATTTTGTGGATGAAGAAAAAAAAATTCGACGAAGCTGGGAAAATCTTAATTTTGATTTATTGTAGTGGTTTAAAATTTGTTTTATACTCGATTTTATTTATATACTTAATTATTTTTGAAATAATATTTTTCGAATAATTTCAAATAAATTTATTTATAACTCGAATTATTTTATCCGTGAAATTTCGTGGATGAAGAATAAAATCGACGAAACTGGGAAAATCTCAATTTTGATTTATTGTAGATGTATAAAATTTATTTTGCCATTAATCAACTTATTATTCATTATGCATTTGGCTATTTATTTTTGTGTTTATTATGGACACAGGGAATGTACGGGGTGCGATAATACTCGTGTCATTTGATTCGTGAAATTCCCGGCTGCAGGACACTCGCTGTTGACGTTGCTAAACTCTAAGGAAACTTTTCTTTCCAATTTCTTGATTATCCAATCGACAAAGTCATAATAATCCAAAATTATCGAATAAAAAGATTTTCTACTATATGAGTGATTTTTTAATATGTTTATCCATTTGTTAATAACAAATTAATAAAGTTATTTTTTTATAAAAAAAAAATAACTTTAAATATAAAATCGAATTTTTATTTCCACAGTTTGCCATTTGCGTAATTTTTGCTCAAAAAAGTATTTGGTCATACGAAATTTTTATTATATTATGCTAAGAATCCATTTTCTTAGGCTTTTTGCTTTATAATAATGACTTCATTGATTATCAACATTCTTCAATGATGAAACCCAAGCTTGAGACTACGTATTAATTGTATGTAAAATTAATCAATTGTACGTTTTTAATTGGAAATAACAATTGCACGTTTTTAATTGTAAATAAAAATTGCCTTATTAATTAATTGTGCTCCAAGCTTATGCAGACCCATTAAACGTGTTATTTTTCAGCAGCCCAAAGTTAACCTAAAATAGAAGACTAAATATTAAAGAATCTGAAGATGAGGTTGCAAATTACTGCAACTGATCAGGGTCATAGGAAATATTGGGCAATACACAAGAGGCTTTTCATCTCTTTTTCATCTCAAAAATTGTGCCATAATCTGTCTCGGTTATCACCAAACTATGGTCATTTATTTTTCTCCCTCGAGTCTCGATTCATCTCCCTAATTACCCTCGTATCTCTTTATTTCCATCCCTTGGCTAACGCGCGCAGGGCGAGGGGCCCGAATCACGATAAGAGTAAGAGAGAAAGAGAGAGAGAGAGAGAGAGAGAGAGAGAGAGAGAGAGAGAGAGAGAGAGAGAGAGAGAGAGGTAGCCTTTGTACGGAACGACGAAAAGGGGGGGGAGTGGCGAGGGGCGGGGTTGTATTAAAACTAAAGCCATTAAGAGACTTGGCACCCCTTGATCTAGACGTCACAGCAATGGGACAAGTGTATCGCGTGTACGTGTCAGTGCGACACTCTATTGCGCGATCTTCTCCAGTGCTATATACATATATTGTATACAGGGTGACAATTATAAGGTGGTCATAGATTTCTTAAGGATCTTGCGTAGAGATTTCGTCACTGAGGAAAATGCAATTTTTAATGGCTTTTCAAGTGCTCGTCGAAAGAATATAGCGTTTTTCAAAATTTCACTTTGAGTACAACAGAATGAAGATAATTAAATTCCAAATGCGAAAGACGCCTGAAAAACTTTTCTTTGTGCATCCCGTCATCGATACAGAAATTATCAACAATGCACCTTAAGGCCTTAGGCCACTCTAGAGGCCAGAAAAAAGGGCATATTTTGCGATTTTTTTTCAGCGAAACCATAAAATAAATCGGAATTACAAAATAGAGGTTTTATTATACACGTAATTGACTATACAAAATTATTTTTTCACAGCGATACACGTCAAAATGGCGACTGTGCAGCATTTTTCCGATGGCGCCTTTATTTCTGGAAGGTCAACGGCCGGACCAACAGCTCTTATAATTTTTGAGTTATGATGAGACACTAAAGTTTTTTCGATTATACAGGGTGGATCAATAACTATTAGCACCTTGGATATCTTCGAAACTATAAGATTCACAGAAATATTTGCTGAAATGAAATTGCACAGTACGAAAGGGGCCATCCGATAGCGATAATAGTTTTTTGCAGGTGGAGGTACTTCGGACATTTGAAGGTCAACTCCGTTTTTTAAAATGGATCGGTATGTTTTTTTTTCTGTATCATGATAGAGGAGCTTAAAACGAGTTCAACGACCTATAACATAAGGTCATTGAAGGTCATAGAAAGTACAGAAAGGCGATAATACTTACAGTTTCGGTAGTAAATAAAATTACTACGTTTATAGTAAGTGTTCGAAATGACGACCATCAATATCAATGCGTACGTTATTATGTACGTTTACACATTTCTTAGACAGGTACAGAAAGTACAGAAAGGCGATAATACTTACGGTTTACTTCACTGAAAATAAATACTGTTTCAAGGACGCTTTAATAAGTTTGCAGGATAAGATTTTTTAAATTATTTTTCAAATAAAGCAAAGACATTTTTTGAAGGAAAAAATTCGAAATTTTGGTTAAAAAAATACGATATTCGCTGATTTTCGGCCTACGTCGGCGTTTAAACGGCTTCTTCGCTAAACAAATGTTAATTAAATCGAATTTGCGTTGAACCGTTCTCTTCCTCATCGAAAAACGAAGAGCTTCGTGTACGGATGTTTCTCTTCACTGCTCAATGGAGCGATTGTGTTTACAGAAAAAAAAAAAAAAAACGCGTGGAGCGGATATCTGCCCCAACCATGAGTTAGAATGTAAAAAAAATTATATATGAGATCGAGAGTTAATTCCACAAAAAAAAGTTTTTTTTTTTGGCATGATTCGCATTTGGAATTTTATTATCTTCTTTCTGCTGAATTTCTGTTAAAAAGAATTTTTATCTTCGTTTCACAATGCTCAATTTTTTTCTGCTGAATTTCTGCTAAAAAGAATTTTTATTTTCTTTTCACAATGCTCAATTTTGTTTTCTGGCAAATACTACTCATCGCAAAAACACGCTATATTTTTCTTCCAAAGAGAATTTAAATAACCATTAAATGTAATATTTTTCTTCGCTGCAACATCTCCCCGTCGAACCCTTAAAAAACACAGGTCACTTCGTAATTGTCACCCTGTATACGAAGTATACAGCTACTTCTATACAATATACACGCATAGCAAGAAAGTACGCTGGAGCGAGGGAATCCCGGGCATGCTCATTTTCACGTCCGCGCAAATTAGCGCCCCGACCCCTCCCGCCGCGACATTCGTGCATCACTTTTCACCACCGCACATTATACACACGAAAAAAAAGCACGTGGAACTTTTTTTACGTCCGGAAAGTGACATTTGCCAAAAAAGTTTCGTACCGCTCTATTCCGGGACCTTGGATCGAGCGCGATAAAAACAAAAGTACCAGGTGGCATAAAAAAGTGGATTATCGACAATTTTTTTGCGGCGGAGGGTTGATCAGGGGGCTCTCAGTAATTTTTTATACAGTGTAGACCCGCTTAAATCGTAATTGCACGTAAATCGTACTGAGATCCGTATATCGCGCGTCGCAAAAAAATGGATTTTTAATGTGTTTAATTAATTGAAGACGGAGAAATTATTGTAAAAATAAAATAGTTCCTGACTGATTGACATATGAACAACATAGCACAGCCTAAACCGCTGAAGATGGAAAAATGAAATTTGGAAGATATTTTCCTTAGGTGTAGAGGTGCACTAAGAAAGGATTTTTCGAAAATCAACTCGTAAGGGAGTAAAATATGGTGTAAAAGTTTGTATGGAAAATTGTATTCCTTGCATGTATCAAGTTGAAACTTGGTATAAATATTCTTCGAAATAAATAATAAAAAGCAGATTTTATGATTTTTCAAGACAATCCATAATTAGGGGTGCAACGGGGTGTTGAAGTTTATATGGGAAAATCGAGTGCCTTGCTTTTATCTCAATGAAATTTGGAAGATATGTTTCTTAAGGCCTTAGGCCACTCTAGGATTTTCCAAAAATCGATTTTTTTTTGTTAAAAATGTACCTAAGTACCTATAAAATTATATTTCAAAAGATTATGGGTGTGAAAAATCTCTAAGTACTCGATTTTCGAATTCTAGCGCAACCCCTCTCGATTCATGTCGTGATTTTCTACTAACTTTAAACGCGATTATCTCAAAACTACATTTTTCAAGTCGGCCGGACTCATGACTCAAACAAATTTCAACCGATTCACTTGAAATTTTAACTGTACATTTAGAATTACTTTTTTTGAGGCACTGCGTAGGATTTTTTAATTATATTGCATAATTCCTTTTTGATAAACAATTTTCTGACGATTTTCTCATGGAATTTTATACTTTTTGTTTTAGAAATGCGCCATTTTGACAAAAAAACAATATATCAAAAAAATCCTACGTACTTCTATAGCTATTCTTATATATAATCGAAAAAACTTTAGTGTCTCATCATAACTCAAAAATTATAGGAGCTGTTGGTCCGACCGTTGACCTTCCAGAAATAAAGTCGTCATCGGAAAAATGCTGCACAGTCGCCATTTTGACATGTATCGTTGTGAAAAAATAATTTTGTATAGTCAATTACGTGTATAATAAAACCCCTATTTTGTAATTCCGATTTATTTTATGATTTCGCTGAAAAAAAATCGCAAAATATGCCCTTTTTTGCCTCTAGAGTGGCCTAAGGCCTTAAAGGGCGTAGAGGTGCACTAAGAATGGATTAGCTTCCCACATGGTCAACTATATGTTGGCTGTTCGAGAGTATTGAGGGCCCAAAACTCGAATGTGTTTGCCGAAGCCCATAAATCATACAATTTTGTCTACATAACTATATTACAAAGCCATATATTTCGCTGCACTGACAGAAAAATTCTTTCGATATTAACTAGGGTCTATTTGATTTTTTTTATTCGAATTAACTAGATTTTTCGTGGAATCAAATTTTTCCTATTGCATTCCATTATTAAAATTATTTTTTAAAAAGATATTAATTTATTCAAATCAAGATCTATTTAATATCGTCTAACAACTAAACATTTTATTTATTCCTAACAAATCTGTGATTTGGTTTCATCTGGTAGTTATAAGACAAAAGAGACATACGGAAAAATGGTACACGATTCAGTTTCTCATAAATCTCATGGCTTTGTTTTCATCAAAAGACTGTCCAATTAACAGCCTTGTTAGTGAAAAAAAAGAAAAATTATTGAACTTTTTTTCACCGCACTTTTATGTCACGATCCTATATTCCTTTGTCGCATTCATGTGAATTCGTGTTTTATTTTTATCTATTTAATTTGCATGTAATCTTTATTTATTTAATTTGAATATATTTAATATTTAAAAAAGAATAGCTTGAACAAACAAAAAATATATATTTGTAGCAAATAGGGTCGTAGTAGACTGCGAGACAAGGAAGAAACCTATTTGATTTAAATAGATCCTATTTAAATTAAATGTTTTTTTTTCTGGCGGTGTATAGAAACGTATCTTATTTTATTTTAAAGTACAGCAGGCACTGCAATAATCGCAAGAACCACGTTCGCACTTGATCTTTTTGCACAATTGCTCTTGAGATACTCGAATCGTCTCGTGCAATGTTGAAACACTCTCGTAAGACGACTTGCCTCTCCTTAATGCTATATTTCCCTCGTACATGGTTCTGCCTATATATATTTATACAGGACTATTGGGCATACGTACATGTCTCCAAGACTGCAAACTGTGGCTAACTGATGCACGGCGCTTGGCACTCGGCACCGTTGCATACTAATAGTAAACAAATACCGTGCGGCTCTGGCGTAATTTCCATTTGTTGAATCCGTGTGCTTCTTGAATGCGTAGGACAGTCAGGTGACATAGCGAGGCGAAAGGTGAGGGAGCGATGGAGAGAACGAGAGAGCAGGAAAATGGAGACGGAAAATGAGCGTGAGAGAGAGAGAGAGAGAGAGAGAGAGTATGTGTGTGTGTGTGTGAGAGAGAGAGAGAGAGAGAGAGAGAGAGATTGATTGATAATTCATTTTATGCCTTAGTAAAAATATTTAGGCAAAAGAGAAAGAGAGAGAGTAGATTAGATTGGATTTAGTTTATTAGTGCTCTAGGATCAAAACGCCCTCCGGCTCACAATCCTTATTTTTCGTGCGATAAAAAAAAAGAAAAAATAGAAAGAGACGCGAAAAAATATATTAATAAAAAAAAAGAAAGAAGCTCAACACAAAAACAAAATAAATGAAAAAAATGTGAATCTATATAATATAAACAAAAACAAAAATAACGCATAGCAAAGTAAACATAAAAATAAAAATGAGAATAAGAGAGAGAGAGAGAGAGAGAGAGAGAGAGAGAGAGAGAGAGGCAGATGAGAGGGATAAAAAGAGTAAAACACTGCTACATTTGATGACAATAAAGTTTGCATTGCATATTGGAATGCAACGATTTTTTTTTATATCCCAATTTTCTTTTGTCAAATTGAAGCTATGAAAATAACGCAAACATTTTGTAGTATTCTCTCTATTATTGTCATTACAAAGAGGATACTAAAAGATAAAAGGAGAGAAAGGGTGAGATAGTGTGAAGGAAAGGAGTATGCGGGGTAGAATATAGATTTCAGGTAGTTGTAAGAAAAATTTGTAAAAAAAATGAAAACAAAAACTTGTAAACATTTTGTAAAAAAACTTGTAAAGCAAGTTATGCAAATAGAACTCAATTTGATTGATTGATACATACTGCGCCAAGGCTACTTTATGCCATTTATTTATCTTTCTACATTTTTTTAAATTTTGTTATTTTATTTCTTTAAGCCTTCGTGGTCACTCTCGGTAGAATCGATCCGTCGATCAATTTTTAGCGTAAATATATAATAGTTCTCAGCTTTGAATGGGAACGTATTCACCATTTTACCTGGAGTTTGAATTATCTTCATACCATAAAATTTACCCTCTTCACATGTCGGAATAAATACCTTTCGAGGAACGCGCACTATGCTACTATTTTTTTCCCCAAAGTAGCATATCTAAGGAGTATCATATCCAAATTTTAGGTAAAAATGTTGAAAGTTCACGGAACTATGATTTTTTGAGCGATAAAGTGTATTTTTTTTGTGTTTTCACCTCTATGAATTTTTTTTTAACATGTCGCCATTTTATTTCTTATAAATAAATTTTTCGTACATCATCTAGAAAGTTCAAAGCATGTTTCGTAATTTTTTGAACCACTTCGGCCGCATAGTTTGGTCACAATACTTTTGTGAAAAATGACTGGGTAGAATCGACCCAAGTGTGACCACCGCAATTTAATTTGGAAGTGTGACCATGAAGGGTTAAGCAACGTTTTCATTGTCTATGTATTTTATTCGTTTATTTTTCTTTACATGTACCTTGTTGCCTAAAGATTATACCAAGGCATATAATAAACCATCAATCAATCAAGCTCTTTCTCTCGGTTTCTCTCTCTCTCTCTCTCTCTCTCTCTCTCTTTTTCTCGATCTGTCTCTCTTAGTTTGTATAAAATCTTTATTTCTTCAATTATTTATTCTTTCTTACTCCATCGTTACCTTCGGATTCGCTCGAGAATTCATTGGAGCATAGACATCATCAATTAATTAATTAATCAATTTCTCTCACTCTCCATCTTCCGCTCCTCCATTGTCACTCGATCTTTTCTTCTTTCGCAATAACGCGCCGCGTTGTTAAAAAATCAAAGTCCCCGAGCCCGGCCACCTGACACCCACCAAAAGTAAAAATAAAAATACTCCAAAATCGTAATAATCGAAACGCTTTGCCTCCGGAACATTTCTCGCCGCAGGATCGACTTGGAAATCTTTGCCTTCGCACGCGCGGCGAAAAAGATTCTTTTCACATTACGAGCCAATGCGTGGACTGCACGTATATATGCACGCGTAGGCGGATACTCGTGAGAAGCAACGCGCATTAGACATGCAGATCGTGCGGACGCGCGAAAAGCAGTGCTGGAAACTCCGGAGGCAGTTCCCATCTTGGGGAATTTTCACGTTTCTATATTCTTTTCTCCTTCGCAACCGACTCTCGAGCGCTTGCCATTTTTTCATACTTCCTTCGAGCCCTTGTTTTTTTTTTTTTTTTTTTTTTCATTTTCTTAGCTCCGTACTTCGCGTACGCTTTCTCAATTTTCTATACACGTTTCGCGAGTCTTGCTATTACTCGGGACTTCTTTTTTTTTTTAATTTCTTTTTGCATGAAGGCACGCGCTCCTCCATCCTCTCTCTCTCTCTCTCTCTCTCTCTCTCTCTACGATTCCGCTCTCTTCCGCAACTTTTTCAACCCTCAGATTTACGAGCAGCTTGCTTGCCCAAGGCGAACACTGTTCTGTGATACTCAACCTCCTCTCATGCTTGCTATCGAAGAGCTGGTTCTTTTTTCTTCCCTGTGCATGCACACACACATACACACATATACATCTATCCATATAATAAAATGATAACGAGATCGTGTCTGTACATGATAGACACTGCGAAAAAAAAAATTTAATTTAAATAGGATCTATTTGAACCAAATAGGTTTTTTTCCTTGTCTCACAGCCTACTACGACCCTATTTGTTCCAAATATATATATTTTTAAATTTGTTCGAGCTATTCTTTTTAAATATTAAATATATTCGAATAAAATTAATAAAGATTAGATTCGAATTAAATAAATAATGATAAAACATGATATATCGCATGAATACGAGAAAGGAATATAGGTTGATGATATAAAAGTGCGGTGAAAAAAAGTTAAGGGCTTGCGTACGTCTGGGTAGGTAAAAAAGATCGATTTTTCAAAAAGGTGCTCATTTGAAAGTACTATCCTTTGAGTGTCTACCCTGAACATTTCATAAGGAAATTCGCAGTAATGACGAAGTTATAGCGTTTTGTAACTGACCGGTTGAGCAACGACTAACGGTTGGGGCGCAGGTAGACGCGGCCTTTGTCATCTGTTTGACTATGAGTTTGACTATGAATGGGGTTGACACAGCAAAAAAAAAAAAAGATCTAATGGATGCGTCAACATCTAAGGAAGATCCGTCATATGGCCCAGGAATCGACGATTTCATGTAAGTTTAAAATAATCCAGTTGTTTCAGTGTAAAGTGTACTCAAAACTTTAAACGCGTTTTACTCGAAACAGAGTTTTTTGAAAATCGGTACCAGAAATATCTCCGCAACTACTGGACCGATCGGGATCAAGTTTTGCACAGTTATGCTTTACACAATAATCTAGTACTTATCGAGCCGTTTTTTCGATACCTGGCATAGTTTTTTTTTTTCATCTTAAGTACTGAACAATTTTGAGGCGAAAAATCGCCTGTTTTATTCCAGTGACTGCCATGACCCGAAAAAATTAAATTTTTAAATTCCGGCTCGATAACTACTAGTTTTATATATCTACTTTAAGAAACAAGTATTTTTTTTTAGGTAAAAAATAGCAGAGGCAAGTCTGGTACCGCAAACGCTGTCAACAAAAACACGTCCCAGGAAGACGATTGCCACTTTTTTACCGTTTGAAATTTTTTTACCGAATTTTCACACAATGTAGATAAAATGTCATACTTTAAAATGTATATCATGGTTGTTCAATAAAATTCAGTTTTATACACTAAAAAATTCTTAAGCATAACCTTACTTTTAGCCGTCTCAGGTGTATGCCCTTAAATTATTTTTAATTTTTTTCCATAACAAGGCTGTTATTTGGATAGAAAAAGAAAGAAATATTGAAAGACTAACCATTTTTCTCAACTGCAGAATCTAATGAAAACAAAGCCATGAGATTTTTGAGAGACTGAATCGTGTACCATTTTTCCGTCTGTCTCTTTTGTCTTATAACTACCAGATGAAACCAAATCACAGATTTTTTAGGAAATAAAATATTGAGTTATTTTGATTTGAATAAATAAATATTTATATAAAATAAATAATTCTGATAATGGAATTCAATAAGAAAAATTTGATTTCACGAAAAATCTAGTTAATTCAATTAAAAAAATCAAATAGACGCATCTAGTTAATATCAAAAGAATTCTTCTGTCAGTGTATTCTTTTATAAAAGTAATTTTTGTGATTACAGCCTTTGCGACGGTCGCAAAGACTGAATTACACCCGAAGAAGGTCATGCTTTGTATCTGGTGGGATTGGAGAGGAATCATCTACTATGAGCTGCGGTCACCCAACAAAACGATTGATTAGACCAAGCACTGCTCACAATTGGCCAAATTAAAACGAGCCAATCAGGAGTGGTCCAATTTGGCGAACAGAAGGGCGTAGTGTTCCATCAGGATAACGCTAGACCATACGTTTCTCTGATAATCCGGCAAAAGTTATTGCGGCTTGGGTGGGATGTTCTGGTATACCCACCGTATAGTCCAGACCTTGCAACTTCCGATTATCATTTGTTCCAGGCGCTACAGAATTGTTTGAATAATAAAACCTTCAGTTCCATGAATTCCCTCAAAAACCACTTGGATGACTTCTTTGCCCAAAGATCTCAGGACTTCTATGAAAGAGGGATAATGAAGCTAGTGGAGAGATGGCAGCAAGTCATTCAACAAAATGGAACACATTTAGTTGATTAAAATCGTATTTTTTAGTAATTTTTTTTGCATTTGAAGTGTACTCGATTTTTCGCTACAGAATTATACATAGACCCAATAATACGTTGGGTACCAGCACATTTGACTGTTTTGAGAACGGTCCTTGGATGGTCCTTGAAATGAACTTCATATAAATATGCCTACATTTAATCACCAGTTGATTTTGTAGACTATGAGGTTGAGTATAGGGACGATTAGACTATGAGGATTATCCTACGAAGGTCAAGGGTCTTCAGAATCATTTTTCGTTACCCATACATATGGAAATACTCTTCCTGTCTGCCTGGAGATCGATTACCAAGCGAAAGATCTTTATGGCACTGAAATATTTCATATTTACGAGATCGTTACATCGTACACCTCTCCGGATCCACATTTTTTTTTTTTAATCTTTCACCCTTCTTACTACCAGTTTGGTATTCAAGTATTCGCATCCATTAGCATATCTGCGGGATATTGCGCATCAAGAGAGTGAGCAAGAGCGATGGAGAGGGAACTTGTTTCGCAAAAGTTTGGTAAGAGGAGGAAAAAAAAAAGATGTTGAGGGGAAGTTTGCGAACGGAAGTCTCGCAAGCTCCAGCGATTGCTTACTCTCAAGAACGATCTGTATATATACAGGGTGAGTCACAACTATTAGGATTCCGATTTTCAGTACATAGAGCGTGTCATTGCGAGCAAACCATTTTTTTTTCACATGTCGTGCGATAAAAATTTGCCGAAATATTCGTATTTGAAGTCCAAGTAGTAGACAATGGTACAGTAGGTGCACATACGCACAATTTTTTTTTTTTTAAAGTACCATTGAACTCTTTTCATAAACTTTTAAAATATTAAAAAAGTACGCCAAGTAATAAAAGATTTCCGCGTAAACATTGTTGTTTGTTGTTAATTTATAAGCAATTATGGTTTACCTTAAAAGTAATAATAATTTGTTTTAATTCAAGCAATAGTGTTATATTTTTTTCCATCAATCAATTGTACAAAAAAAAAGAAATTATAAAAAAAGGCAAGTAAAATGTACGTATTATGCAAGTGTACAAGAAATGATGTATACAAAACTATTAAACCTTTGAAATAATCTCATTAAAAATGTTTTATTTTCATTTACAAAATCACTTTGTTATAAAAAAACATTTATATCACCATTGTAGAAAAATACAACGTACGAAACATTTTTTTTCTAGTATTAAAAAATAAACGAAAGTTATTGAATCGTATTATCGATTTGCAGAGCGAGTCTCCGTGTTCATTATCTTTTACCGAATAAAAAAAATATCGAAATTCACTACTTGAACTTTGAACGCGAATGTCTCGGCCAATTTTTGTCGCGCGACATTTAAAAAAAAAGGCTTCGTTGGCAATGACACACCCTATACGAGGGTTGTAAATTAATTAATGAGAGTGATTTTTTCAATTTTTTCGTTCGAATAGAATTACAATTCAATATTGTCTCCCTCAAAATAACTTCCTTGGGAAGCTACACAGCGCTGGAGACGGTTATTCCAATCCTCATAGCAGTGCTGGAACTCGGATACTGGAATAGCCTTCAGCTGGTCGGTTACAGCCGTTTGAATGTTATCGAGTGTCCCAAAATGACGTCCCTTGAGGTGATTTTTCAATCTCGGGAAGAGGAAAAAGTCTCAAGTACTCAAGTCAGGCGAACAAGGAGTCTGATGAGCCACATGAATGTTTTTACTGGCCAAAAACTCGTTTATTGAAATTACTGTGTGACAGAAATTTTTCTCATCCCCAATTCATTGGTAAAAATCTGATGGACGGTGGTGTAAGTCAAATTCAACTCTTCCCCGATCATTCTGACTGTCAACCGACGATCTGAACGCACAAGATCACAGATTCTGTCGACATTTTCATCGGTTCTTGACGATGAAAGCCTTCCGCTGCGTGGTTCATCTTCAATCGAGTCTCTTCCTTCTGAAAATGCCTTAAACCACCGAAAAACCTGGGCCCTTGACAAAACACTCGCTCCGTAGGCCCTGCTGAAGTTTTGCAAAAGTTACCGTTGCACTGTGCCCAAGTCTGAAGCAAAACCTGACAGCACACCGTTGCTCGAAATTGATGTCAATCATTTGTAGAACGTACTAGAAAAAAAAACTGTTTCACGAAGAAAAAAAAATCGTTACGGAAAACCAAATGATTCTAGCGAGTTTGAAACTGGTACTGAAGACGTATCACATGCTCATCTGCCACCCCCTTCAAGTCGCGCGTGCCAAGTATTGCCAGATCGAACGCTACGTTGCCAGTCTCATTACTTAATTTACACACGGAGAACGCAAATCATTTTCGAATCATCCTGTATACATATAATGGTCTGTGAGTATCGGTGCGATCTTTGGCCACGGCAGTCTGGAATTTTCTCAATTTGCCAAGAGTGGTTACGAAAGGAAAAAAAATCTAGAAAAAAAATCCGGGATCTACCGAACATCCTGAGCATCCCGGCGATTGCTAAAACTTTTCACGTCAAAAAAAAAAAAAAAAAAACGCAGGTGCTCATCCGCGCACGTGCGCCATTCTCTTTGTTTCTATCTTCATCTATCTGTGATGTGAATTGTGGCGGAGCAGTGCACGGCTACGGACGTATACGTTGCTGTGACGTGGACATTTTCCCCTGGTAAAGCGTCAGATCCAGATATCCCAGTGGTTATAGTCTCTATACGGGTCAGACCTGCCCAGATGTACGCTCTGTGTTTTATACATCGATAACACGATAATCGAGTATCCATATACATGTGTATGTACACGTATATAGAGCACTCGGATAACCGCAAGCAACGAGGCTATAGATCCCCCGCAACCACGTGTATGTGTCTACAAAATGTCTACTGGGTGTCCCATTCGAATATACCCACTCGGTTGTTTTCGAAACCGTGGAAGTTACTCAAATACGTTTTGGACAAAAATTAAATTATTAGATTAAATATCAATTTTGACTTGGGAAATGCAGCGAAAGTACACGTTTTTTTCCTTTCATGTTTAAAGTATGATTAAGGCCGTAGGCCACTCTAGAGGTCAAAAAAAGGCATATTTTGTGATTCTTTTTTATCGAAACCATAAAATAAATCAGAATTACAAAATAGGGGTTTTATTATACACGTTATTGATTATACAAAATTATTTTTTCATAGCAATGCATTGCAACATTTTTACAGTCCGTCTGAATCCTATAGTGTCGTCATTTATCCATTCGCCAGCCCGACTAGAAATTGACGTTGGGTTTTTGTACAGCCCATTGCTGGGTCAACCCAATTCCTTGTTGGGTCATTATCGGACTTCCCCATCAGGTTCTTATAGGGTGTGTAACGATCTTCTAGGGTTTTCTTTGGGTTCTGTCAGGTTTTGCCTCGGGTAAGCCCAATTTTTTGTTGGGTTCTTATGGGGCTACCTTAACCGGTCCTACCATTAACCCACTGAAATCAGTAGCGTTGCATGGATTTGGGTTCGCAGAGCCAATTTTTTGATATTTTCGAGTGTGTCGAATTCTCCATTTTCACTCGCTGCTTCTTCATCGTTATCATCTTGATGATGCCCAACATTATCATCGTCGAAAAAGTTATCTTCATCACTTTTTTCCACTACTACACGATTAAATTCCTCTCTTGGCTGTTCTTCGGTTTGTGCATTGTCACTGTGCCTAACCTCAAAATCACTGTCACTGTGCCTAACCTCAAAATCATTGTCACTGTGCCTAGCCCCAAAATCTTCCGGTCTTTCATCATTCGACTGTTCTTTAGTCTCCCAATTAGACGTTTCAATTGATAAGCGATTGTTTTTCGCTGATAAACCGTGAAGGGCACGATGTTTTCTTACGAGTAATCGAGTTAATGCTTTGCTTTGCCTGGCTCTCAACATTTTATGCGTACACCGATTCTCTCTCTTCCTCTATATATATGCCGTTTCAAGTTTTCATCCCCACCTCCTCCAATCCACAGATAGGTAAGATAAAATTTTAAGGTATTGTTTACTTTTAAAACAAAATACCGCACAACAAAATAAAATAAAAAATTAAGTTCCGAATAAAAATGAAAAAAATTCCGAATAAAAAAATAAGAAAAGTTCTACAATGAAAAAAAATATCTCATAAGATCCACTTATTATTGCAGTATCTATCAAAAATGTATTTGTATATCTATTTATTATTGCGAATTATAAGGTTTATATGTTCACCTATGACTCATGTGGTTACCCCTAAATAAACATTGTTGGGACCTTACATCATTACCTTATCCAAACCCCAGGTGGGATAACCCTGTTAAAACGTTATAAGGACGTTATCGGTACTTCTCATCGCAGGGTTGTCCCAATACTATCTTTTTTAGGACCTTGAGAGGCATTCCCTATTTACGGTTCACCTGAAAAGGTCCTTATGCCGTATAGGGTTGTCCCTATGAAAATTTCTAGTCGGGAAACGGTTTGCCTTACAACGGCTGACTTCAGACCATTACGCCAGCAACGCGTGCAACGTGTCGGCTATATCCGTGCACGGCTTACGGGGCTATAGACACACGTATGGATTTCGTTTCCAGTTCGAAAGTGCGACCGTCTAGTCTGTGAGGATCGGCATAATAGACCCTAGAGCAGGTCGACGACCGTGTATCACGTATGCCGCGGACTCTCATTTCTCCAAGCCGGCCGCGTTTTCACCATGCCCACGCACACTTTTACCCACACAGTTGCACCGCGTATCGATTCTTAGCAATAAATATCGGCTAGTTCGAGCGCTCGGGCGATGTGCGATCACCACAACCGGCAAACGTATGAGATCGGTAAACGAGAAAAACAGGACCGCGTTGAGCTGTCCCAAAATAGTTTTTAATATAATGTTTTGAACAAAAGTTAAAAAAAAATGTAAAAAAAATTAAAGAAAAAAAGAAACATTCGCGTATACAGCTTCAAAGTGGCGGAAGAGCCCGGGCTTGCCTGCTAGGAAAGAGGCATTTGGCTGGCTAACGAACTTTTCATCGCTGCCAACATAACGGTGAGTCAACATCACGATTAATTGATAATTCATTAGTGGCGGAAAATTTCACGATGATATAATAAGATACTGATTCAACGTCGCGAGCTGAGTCGGTGGACGAGAGAGGAGCAAGTTTCTTGCGGGGGTTTCTCGCGTGTACGCGCTGCCCTTCGGGGCTTAATGTATGGTGGTCATAGGCTACCCGTGCAGAGATTTCTTAGGGGTAGCTAAGTTACGATCAGATCCCGATTGGGATATAATACGGATTCCCTAGAAGGGGTATCCTCATCAGAATCCAAATGGCACCCATTACGTAGCACAAGGAGACGTGGTGACAAGAATTTGAAATACATATTAAATATATTTTTGTTAGAAAATGAAATACATATTTTCTTAATTCGAAAGTTCTCGATTTTATTTGAATATCATTACTTCGAATAAATCTAGTACTCGATTTTCGAATTCTAGCGCAACCCCTCTTGATTCATGTCGTGACTTTCTACTAACTTTAAACGCGTTTATCTCAAAACTACATATTTCAAGTCGGCCGCACTCATGACTCAAACAAATTTCAACCGATTCACTTGAAATTTTAACTGTATATTTAGAATTACATTTTCTAAGGCACCACGTAGGATTTTTTAAATTATATTGCATAGTTCCTTTTTTGAAAAGAATTTTCTGACGATTTTCTCATGGCATTTTATTCTTTTTGTTTAAGAAATGCCCCATTTTGAAAAAAAAACAATATATCAAGAAATCCTACGTACTTCTATAGTTATTCTTATATACAGGGTGGACCACGCAACGTGTGCACCTCTTTTACGACCAAAATATGCGTTGCACAAAAAAATGTTTTATACAAAAGTTACATGGTTTATAAGACTATGTGGTGCATTTATTTTTTTTATAGGTAGAGGCACTTCGAAGATTTAAAGGTTAACTTTATTTTTTCAAATGGAATGCTATATTTTTTATAGCGTAATATGATAGAGTATCGAATTCTGAGTAAAAAAGTATAGACCTTTATTAGCCCTAGAGTTAATAGCTAACGAGTAATTTCACTTTATTACTTTAAAATTTTCTTCACGTAATATCAAGTTGGAGATTCATTCATTCATTTTCACTTTTATCTTTCTGATAATAATCACGCACAATCACCGAAGGATACTTTAATACTGGATTACAATCATTGAGAAGATTGTGAATCATGATAAGTGTGTGTGATGTGGTAAATGTGTTCATATTGATAAACACTGTGATGTAAACACTGCCATTCAGAAATTTGTAGTAGATTTGAATCTCCAACTTGATATTACGTGAAGAAAATTTTAAAGTAATAAAGTGAAATTACTCGTTAGCCTTATAAACCATGTAACTTTTGTATAAAATATTTTTTTGTGCAACGCATATTTTGGTCGTAAAAGAGGTGCACACGTTGCGTGGTCCACCCTGTATAATTGAAAAAACTTTAGTGTCTCATCATAACTGAAAAATTATAGGAGCTCTTGGTCCGGCCGTTAACCTTCCAGAAATAAAGGCGTCATCGGAAAAATGCTGCACAGTCGCCATTTTGACATGTATCGCTGTGAAAAAATAATTTTGTATAGTCAATTACGTGTTTAATAAAACCCCTATTTTGTAATTCCGATTAATTTTATGTTTTCGCTGAAAAAAAAATCATAAAATATGCCCTTTTTTGGCCTCTGGAGTGGCCTAAGGCCTTAATTTACGACACTTCATATGGTTAGCCCATGTGCGAGCGGAGAAACACCTGCTAACGACATCTGTCGGAATTTCGCTACGGAATTATGCATATACCCATTAAGGGTTTTTGTTATTAATATTTTTTTTTTCATTTCAATTAAATTTCCTTGATTATTTTATTTTCATTTGAATTTAGATTGGATCACCGGGCATACGTGGGCAAAAAAAAATGCAGGGCCTAATAAAAGCGCGGAACTGTCGAGCTCGCAGGCTCATTTGCATACACTTTGCAGTCACTCTCGACCGTAGTATTTTGTATATTTTGTATTTTGGCACGTACACATGCAGGTGTATTTTACTCGGGCGGTTAGTAATATGGCCTCGTCCGATATACACGAAAACAACGAATTTTTCAATTATCCAGCAATACCCGTTGAAATATCGCTCGCGATGTTATTATCAAGAGTGCCGAGGAATTTATCAATGTGCGAAATTTCGTGTGTACGTAGTTTTGCGGTTAATCAATATTGTACAAACACACCCACACATCCGCACAAACACAAACATTTAATGTTTTTCATCCTAGCTCGTGTGGTAATTGCAATTGACGCGGATCATCGACATGCGTGATCGCTGTCGAGGGATGGATGGGAACGCATCGATAATGGAAAAGAGTCGAATATGGGCGCCTGCAGAGCAGCGAATTATCTCTGCTTATTTGTGCATGTATATTAGGCTGGGGACAAATTTCGACAGTTATGTCCTTGCAACAATATTATCGGTATAAATGAAATGCACGTATACGGAAATTTCGATCTTTCCGATTGAAATCGATTAAGGAAATTCTTTTAAAGGTGAGAGAATAATCGCATCATTTTAAAATTTTGACATTATCTTATCACAACTGTCAAGTGTTGAAAAAAGTTTTTTTTTTCTGAACAAAACAAAATAGCGGCGTTATAAGGAATTCCTTTAGGCGTCTTTTGCGTGATAACGAAAAGCGCTCTATTTTTGACTGATTTTTTTTCTATTGATCTGAAACAGAAATCGAAAATATTTTTCGATTATTGACGTGTGTAGGGGAAGGATATACCTATAAAAATATGAAAAGAGTATAAAATTAAAAATTAAGTAGGCTTTTAAATCAAATTTTCATATTTTTGACCATTTTCTCGACAATGTTTACCCCACAAAAAGTAATTTATTTACGCGATAATCTTAAAACTTTAGGTATATCCTTCCGAGGCTCTACTGCTCTACTGCTAAAAATTCTACTGCTAAACGGGCTCTATTGCTAAAACTGTATTGCTAAAAGCTCTACTGCTAAAATTGTACTGCTAAAAGCTCTAGTGCCCAATGGGCTCTAGTGCTAAAAGTGGACTGCTAAATAGACTCTAGTGCTAAAAGCAGCACTGCTAAAGAGTCTCAACTGCTAAAACGCAAAAGGGTATGTTTTTGAAAAGTTTTATTGGAAATCATTGAAACTGCTGAAACGCAAAAGGGTATGTTTTTGAAAAGTTTTATTGGAAATCATTGAAAATCATTGAAAAGTTAATAGAACATTGAAAACAAAGGGAAAATGACTTGAAGTTTTCTCAGAAAAATTCCAAAAACATTTTCTCAGAAAAGTTCCAGATAAATTCCAAAAAACACGCACACCCGCGGTGCTCCTGAGCCTGCGCAAGCGGCGAGGAAGGAGATCATGGCAGAAATTAAGGAGAAGGCTGCGACGACTAGTGACAATCGTCGTACAGTATAACCTCCCGCCGAGTGCAGCACAATGGCGCCGATAGCAAGGTAAGTTTTCTCAGAAAAATGCCAAAAAATCGTCAAAAAAGCGCAAAAAGTACAGTATAACCTCCATCAGTGGGACTTATATGAGCCCTCTTTCAGAAGCTAGTTTTAGCAGTCCAGTTTTAGCAGTAGAGTCCATTTAGCAGTACAGCTTTTAGCAGTGGAGCCCTTTAGCAGTACAGTTTTAGCAGTAGAGCCCGTTTAGCAGTACAGTTTTAGCAGTAGAGCCTGTAACAGTACTTTTTTAGCAGTAGAACCCGACCACGCCTTCCGATAATGTTATAGTGAGAAACCTCCGAAAATTTCAGCCAGATCGATCAATAACTTTTTGAGCTATAACATGAGCAGTTTTTAAAAATGCAGTTTCGAGATAATCGCGTTTAAAGTTTCAATACGATAATGTGCTATACGACTATGTGCTATAACTTTGTAAATATTTCATATATCGATTTTTCGATTTTCCAGTATACTTTCAATATATTATACTTTCGAAATATGTGAAAAAAATCGATTTTTTGAACATTGTAAAGAGTTTTCCCCCCTCAAGTGGATAAATAATTCGATTTTTTTTGGCGTAAGCCGTGACTCAAAAACTATTCGCCCGATTAACTCTAAATTCGGACGTAGTATAATTTACA
This sequence comes from Ophion ventricosus, assembly GCA_963932345.1. NCBI lineage: Eukaryota > Metazoa > Arthropoda > Insecta > Hymenoptera > Ichneumonidae > Ophion > Ophion ventricosus. Next base: position 31,688,647 of record OZ010715.1, on the reverse strand, counting down.
ACATTTTCTATCGTATGATCGAATAATTTTTTTTATACGTTAATAACAAATTACTTTTAAAAACATTTCGTCGAAAATCGAAGCTTTTTTTTCTACAGCTTGCCATTTTCGTAATTTTCAAAATTTAAAAAAAGCATCCGGCCATACGATAGTTTGATTATTATGCTAAAAGTACATTTTTTATTTTTCATTCTATATGACCCTAGTTTCCAGAAGCACCTACACCGTTTGACCATTCAGCAACGGCAGTACTTTGTTTGAATAATTATAGTTTCATTATTTATCAATATTGTTTGATGACAAAATAGCTCAAACTTGTCAACATTATGTACTAATTGTTTGTAAAGTGCCGACCTCGTCATCCCTATAGTCTCGTCAAAAAAAAAAAAAAAAGTTGAATATCGACCTGCTTCTTGGGATCCAACCTTATGCAGATCCGTCACGAATCTCCGGAATATGACAAATATTAATTAGTCGTTGAGTTATTTATGTATAAACGGGAAGACCGAATGGCTCGTGTTATCTAAGCGGGGAAAAATTAATTATCCAGCCCTACCAGTTCGACTCGAATTGGAGAAATTAAATTTGGCACTTTTTTTTTACAGACTAAGATCTTGAAGACGTAATAATAGATTATTTTATTTTAAGAATAAAGTGTCTTATTTCGAGAAGACAGTATTTTATTTTAAAAATCGAGTATTTTATTTTAAGAATGTAGTCATTTATGCCAAGAATATAAAATTTTATTTTAAGACTCGAGAGTTTTATTTTAAGAATGCAGTATTTTATTTCAAGAATAAATAATTTTATTTTGAGGGCAGGCTACTGTTCATGACGGTGAAAAATTTGATTATTTTTTACATAATGTGCATCCTTAAAGTGTATAGAACTTGTGGATAAGATATTTTCATATTTTAAGTATTTTAGAATTTACAGCCTAAACGTTAAGATTAAAATGCGTTTTGCTGGAAATATCATTTTTCAGTAAGCAGGGCACTCTACAGCTTTAACGGATGAAACGATTTTTACGAATCAGTGGACAAATTTGTGGATTCATCAGGAAGCGATTTTTGTCAAAAATTGATTTAGAATTTCGTTCGTTCAAGCAAAAAAAAACCGGGCAAAAAATTGGGTTTTTTTTTCAAACGGCTGCCACTTTATTATCAAGGTGGTTTTTCAGAAAACAAAAAACGTTAAGGCCCCCCAAATTGAGCCTAGTTTCATAATTTTGAACCCATTTTTGTTTCAGGTGGACTGGCTGTGGAGTGGCACAGACCAAAACACGTCGTGCATGGCTTTATTTGACGGGAGCTGAAGCCGTCATTTTGGATTTATTTTTTATAAATAAAATTGGAATTGCCTCTCGATTAATGGAAGAATAAAATACGTTAAGGGGTTTCGTGGGTTTGAAAATTTCAAAAAATCCATTTTTCAAATTTTATTATCTAATCGATAATGTCTAGAATATTCTCCCAAAGTTTTAAGTCAATCGGAGTAAAATTCTAGGAGAGAGAAAGCCTTTGGGAATTCCCCCCGTTGGGAAAGACCGGCCGGGAGCGACGCAGGTATTCGCATTTTTCTCAAAACACTATTTTTGAAGTAGGTGGACAAGATTTCTCAAAAAACTAATGCACCGATCTTATTGAAATTTTGCACACTTCTTTAAAATAGCAATGACTAGTGATTGAACGAAGGTTTTTTTTTCGATTATAACTAATTTTACAAGGCTATACGTACACGGAGAGAATTAAATGTTAAAAATTACCGTGCAGTAACGGTAACCAGATGACAATCCTGAAACTTCGCTTATTATTACTGAGTAAAACACAGATTTTCACGAAAATAAAATAAAATTTCTTCTTCAGATAGACAATTTTACCAGATTTTCTAGTAAATTTTGATGTATAACAAAATACGCAAAACTTAAATTTAAAAAATATATAATATCAGCGAAATTTTACTGTCCATTTTATTATTTTATGCCTTTCAAAAATGTCTATAAAAAAGTATCGTCTTTACAACAGTTATTTTAAGATTTATTATAAAATTTAATGAGTGTTATAGGAAAATGTATTGTGCTCTCGGTAAAAATTATCGTGCGCGCTTCTTGTATAGTAAAATTTTCGCTACGTATTTGAAATTTTCTGTAACGTGAGTTAAAAAAAACTTGTCGCATACGAATTATTATGCTTTTCTCACTTTTCACCACATTGAAATATATCACGGTAATTTTTACCGTCAAATTCACGACAAAAATTACTTTTTAATTCTCTCCGTGTAGTGTAAATTGTACCAAAAATTGAACTATTTTGCATACAACTCTGCCAAAAATTCAAATTTCAATTTTTTTAAAAATACTTCGTTTAATCACGAGCTATACTTATCTACTAACAGAAAAAAATTGGTTTTTAAATTTCAGATAAAGCTATCGTGAGTTATCCTGACCACCACGAGGACACTTTTTTTGAGGGGTCTCCGGACACCAGGTCCCACCGGCTGAATTTCCTAAATTTTTGGATGAATTTTTTTTTTAATATTGTTTGGGTTTGTTTGGGTTTTTTTAAAAATATTGTTGAAATGTTATTTTGAAATGAATTGTTGAAATGTTATTTTGAAATGAATTTTTTTTTAAATATTGTTGAAATGTTGCTCTTTTATGTGCTTAACATTTTGAATAAAATAACTTATACATTATATTTAAAAAGAATGGAGAACATATGCTTTTTTGGCTTCGATACCCACGTAACCCCTTAAAACCCATTTCCAAAAGTATTTATTTTATTAAAAAAAAATCCCGAAGTTCATGCATTTTTCATGCTTCTCGACGGTAACCTTCCCTCAAGAATATAACATTTTATATTTATCGTCACATTCTCGCGTATAAAAATGACAAATACAAACCATTCGCTCTAAAAGATCGCAAATAAAAATTCGACTTTTACCGACGCCATTCGTTGTACACGTGTCATCGATTAAGCCGATTCCGCCTCACCGAGAATGTCGTCATCCCAGCCATAGGCATCCTACATCTTTTTCCATCGTCATTTATCCATATTTTTTCTCGTATTTGTTTTTTCTTTTCAAAAAGTACAGTGCACTCTACACGATTGGCTGGACAATGTAAAAAAAAACCTTGCTCGACTTGAAATGAAAAAAAAAAAAAAAAAAAACGCTGCTCGAGTTTTAGGATGTGAAATACCCCGTGTACACGTATGAACAATGTGTCGCATATATTTATGTATGCATATGCATGCACTGTGTTTATGCACAAATGCGTCTACAACGTACGTGGGAGTATATGATAGTCGGCGTGTGGAAGCGTCGGGTGTTCAGTCTGCGCGCGATAAAGTGCCGCGAAGCTCCGTTCGACGTCGATCCTCTCCAACCTGATGATCCATACATATAATATTGCAATATATACAAGGTGTCTCTCGGATAAAATGTTTCAAGCGTTTATCTCGAAAAAGAACGAGTTCTAATGAAAAATATTTCAAGTTAAGAGAGGACACCACTGTGACGGCTTCAAAAAATCAATTTTTTTTTGCATTTTATTGTCGTATGTACTTTCAAAAGTATGTATACCAAAAATGATTTTATAATTATTATTTTGCTTAATGTTAAATAGAAAAAACTCGGCGATTTTTTACGTAAAACTACTTTTTTTTTCCCGAAGCTATGCTTTATTTGAACAATTTATTTAAAAATTAATGCAACGGGTATAAAAACTATCAGAATTAATAAAGAGTATGCCAGAATTTTTTTCAGATTTTCTTCTCTCTAAATACGTGAGATATGAGCTGCATGACAAAAATGACCCATGTGATCCGGGGTGTCAGCAAAAAACCAAATGATCCACGAAGGGTTAAAATTAATGCACACACATAATATATTCTCATAGCATAGCTCGAGAGCTTTTCAAAATATTATATATAAGTATTTTTTCATCGACTTAAACGAGACTTTTTTCACTTATACGAGACTTCGAAGAACTCGATAAAAAAATACTTATCTATAGTGTTTTGAAAAGCTCTCGAGTTGAGCAATAAAAATGTACAATAAAAAATAAGCTTTTCTTGTGCAACCAAAAATAAGTCTTTTTTTTATACAATAAAAAATAAGTATTTTTTTTATTATATACTTTTCCCATCTTCAAACAAAACAACTTTCATTCGAAACATTTTTCATTGTGCTCCGTACTTTCCGAGATATACCAGGCATGTAAATATGAAACCGGAATTTTTGTATAGAAAATAAATGTTTATTATACGAAAATGATGAAAAATATTTTATTCGAAGTATTGCCCATTGCTAGCTATACATTTTTTAAATACATTTTTCTTAGCAAATTAAATATATATTTTCTTAGTTCGAATGATCTCCATTTAATTTAAATATAATTACTTCGAATAAATAACCTATATCACTTTCCTCCAAGAAATATGTCTTTCAAGGTCGAAATTTTTTTTTTTCCGAAAATTTTTATCAAATATAAAGATTTTTTTTCGATATTCTGTTATTAAAATATATACACGGAGCGAATTAAGTGTTAAAAATTACCGTGCAGTAACGGTAACCAGATGACAACCCTGAAACTTCGCTTATTATTACTGAGTAAAACACAGATTTTCACGAAAATAAAATAAAATTTCTTCTTCAGATAGAAAATTTTACCAGATTTTCTAGTAAATGTTGATGTGTAACAAAATACGCAAAACTTAAATTTAAAAATATATATAATATCAGCGAAATTTTACTGTGCATTTTATTATTTTATGCCTTTCAAAAATGTCTATCAAAAAGTATCGTCTTTATAACAGTTATTTTAAGATTTATTATAAAATATAATGAGTGTTATAGGAAAATGTATTGTGCTCTCGATAAAAATTATCGTGCGCGCTACCCTTCTTGTATAGTACAATTTTAGCTACGTATTTGAAATTTTCTGTAACGTGAGTTAAAAAAAAAAACTTGTTGCATACGAATTATTATGCTTTTCTCACTTGTCACCACATTGAAATATATCACGGTAATTTTTACCGTGAAATTCACGATAAAAATTACTTTTTAATTCTCTCCGTGTAAGTTTTGACAGTTATACTGTAGTACGAATTTCTACCTAATCTTTTTCAGATCCCTGAATAAATGATTTCGGAAAACGTCCAGCGTCTCCAGCCGATACGGATCGGTAACTCCTGGTGATTTTTACATTCATCCCTTGGATCCGATTCGATATCGAACTAGATCTGGTTCTAGAAGTACGGCATTCTAGCTTGGATCCTATGCAAAGTTTCTATTTGGATTTTTACTAGAGTCCTAAATAGTTCCGGATTAGGATCCTGGCTGGAATCCGATTTGCGAGCGTTACATTTCGCTTCCGGATCCGATATCCGACTGAATCCCGATTGAGAAACCAGGATCCTAGTCATAGAATCGGACTGTATCCATCATAATATTTCTGCACGGGACTTTATACGAGACACCCTGTAAATGTCTGACGAGATCGCTAGCTCGAGCCGGCGTAGCCGTGCGCAGGCGGTGATGAAGTACCAGCTGATCGATAGCATACAAAGCGCGAGCGAGAAAGGTCGTCTGCATAGGTGCGTTTTACCTGTACATACGTCTCTGCATGGATTCGTTTACGTGAGAGATATGAAAAACAATGGAAAAAGGGAAAGCAAGCTATAGTGGCGTAGGTTGTATACGCAAAATCCGCTGAGTATCCGCAAACTCCAGTGGACAAGTAAAAAAAAAAAGGCACGTGTATAAAAAAAAATAACCAAGCAAAAGAAAATTCACCGTACGCATATGGACGGCTCGCGTATTTTGAATAGAAACATGGGTTTGTTTGAGTTGGAGGGGGGCGAGGGGGCGTACGATTGATCTAGATGAAAGGATTATGGAAAAATGCGAGGAACGGGGACAGGGTGCTGATATCCGGATCGGGCAATTAGATAAGATTGCAATTCGCATCGTTGTAATGCAATGAGAATTCTTTTTTTTTTTTCATTAATTGTTTTAATTTCTTTTGGCAAGATCTTCCATCTAAAAATAGCCGAACAATTTTTTAACCTGATCATTTGGAGATCTATAATGTAAATGTGGAAAAAAAGATTTGTTTATAATGATGAAGATAAGGAAATAAAAATTAAAAAAAAGAACTTTCGTTACGTTCCACAGATGCAAAATTATACTCCATGGAATTAGTGGAAATAGATATTACTCCAACAGGGATGGGGTTTTGTACGCATACACACGCACATACAACAATTTGTATGGCTCATTAATAAGAATTAATATTGTAAAATTGCAGTGACTGGATATACTTTTTATCAGGGTTGGATTGAGTTGGTATTGTTGGAATACGGTGCTACACTGATAGAAAAATTCTTTTGATATTAACTACACGGAGACAATTAAAAAGTAATTTTTGTCGTGAATTTCACGGTAAAAATTACCGTGATATATTTCAATGTGGTGACAAGTGAGAAAAGCATAATAATTCGTATGCGACAAGTTTTTTTTAACTCACGATACAGAAAATTTCAAATGCGTAGCTAAAATTTTACTATACAAGAAGGGTAGCGCGCACGATCATTTTTACCGAGAGCACAATACATTTTCCTATAACACTCATTAAATTTTATAATAAATCTTAAAATAACTGTTACAAAGACGATACTTTTATATAGACATTTTTGAAAGGAATAAAATAATAAAATGCACAGTAAAATTTCGCTGATATTATATATTTTTTAAATTTAAGTTTTGCGTATTTTGTTACACATCAAAATTTACTAGAAAATCTGGTAAAATTTTCTATCTGAAGAAGAAATGTTATTTTATTTTCGTGAAAATCTGTGTTTAACTCAGTAATAATAAGCGAAGTTTCAGGGTTGTCATCTGGTTACCGTTACTGCACGGTAATTTTTATCATTTAATTCTCTCCGTGTAGATGCGTCTATTTGATCTTTAAAAATTTGGATTAACTAGATTTTTCGTGAAATCAACATTTTCCTAATGCATTCCATTATTGAAATGATTTATTTTTAATATATTTATTTATTTAAATCGAGATCTATTTAATATCGTCTAATAACAAAATATTTTATTTATTCCTAATAAATCTGTGATTTGGTTTCATCTGGTAGTACAAGACAAAAGAGACAGATGGAAAAATGGTACACGATTCAGTCTCTCAAAAGTCTCATGGCTTTGTTTTCATTAGAAGCCTGTTGTAACATTCTGCAGTTGAGGAAATGGGTCTTTCTATACACGAATAGCCGCGCCTGTTAAAAAAAGGCACAACGATACCTTTTTTTCCCCAAATGACAGCCTTGTTAGTGAAAAAAAAAATCATTTAACTTTTTTTCACCGCACTTTTATTTCACGAACCTATATTCCTTTCTCGTATTCGTGTGATATATCGTGTTTTATATTTATTTATTCAATTTGAATCTTTAATTTGAATATATTTGAATATTTGAAAAAGAATAGCTTGAACAAATAAATAACAAAAATTGAAACAAATAGGGTCGTGGTAGGCTGTGAGACAAGGAAAAAACCTATTTTATTTAAATAGATCCTATTTAAATAAAATATTTTTTTTTCGCAATGTAAGACGTTATTTTTGGAAAGTTCGTGTGTCTGTCCAGTGAAATTCGCGCGAAAACGGCTGGACTTTTGAACTTTGAAAAATTTCTCTGCACGTTTTTTCATGCACATCCATCAAGTGGTACCGGAAAAAACGCGAATTTCTTTCCAAAATAACAGTGGCACGAGATACGACGAGATTTGCATCGTTAAAATGCACCGACAATTCTTTCCAATTTTTTTTACATTTTTATTCTTATTATGACTCAAAATATTTTTTTTATTCCACTCTGTACGATAATGAACGTTTTACGCATGTATTGCGTTCGCAAAAACCCCATTTTCACACCTCGTAAAATAAAATTCCATATAATACTCCACGAAAAAACTTGATCTAATCTCGTGTGATTGCAACACTCGCCTTCGGCTCGTACTGCAAACTCACACTCGTTAGAAAAAGTTTTTTCGTCCTCGTGTCATAATGTACTATTTTTTGGTGTTGTAGATTTTCGTTATACGTCTCTAACCAAAGTTCCAAAAAATCGTTTTTATGACATTCGTTGCTTGCATACACAAAAAAACATTTAGCCCTTAAATACACTGCGTACACAAAAAAAATTATTGTCCTTAAAAAGAAACTCCTGACACTTCATCGCAAAAGAGGAAGCTTAAAAATGGAAGTCAATCAGAAAAGGCTTCAGACAAAAGTTATCTACTTTGTCACGCAAAAAATGATTTCGAAATAAAAAATATTCTCTCCCATCCAAAAAACCTTTTTGACCTTGGAAAAACCTTGAAAATACCTACGAAATGGAGAATATCAAGCACCATGTTTTTTTTTCTTCAAAATTATCAAACTTTCGTCTAAAATGTTTTTTTTTCCAAAAATATATCCCTCTCGAGATATCTTGTCGTGCCAACTTAACTGGTGCACCATGTACCAGGTGTACAAGTATGAAATGCGGATTTCAGCCAACAGATAGTGCACCAATGCAGTTTGTGCTATAAAGATTTGACACTGCGCCATTTTGTTGTGTCATCAACAAGTGTCAGACGCGCACGAGTGATAAATTGGAAAAGTGTGTACATAGTGTTGTGTTGTTGTGTTCAATATGTCGAAATTTATACCGAACAAAGAGCATTCGCGGACAGCATTAATTTTTTGTTTTCATTTGAAGAAAACTGCTGCTGAATCATAGCGATTACTTCGAGAAGCTTATGGTGAACATGCTCCATCGCAAGATACGTGTGAACGATGGTTTCAGCGTTTCAAAAGTCGTGACTTCGATGTTGCAGACAAGGAACATGGAAAACAGCCAAAAAAATACGAAGATGTGGAATTACAGGCATTGTTGGACGAAGATGATTCGCAAACACAAAAACAACTCACCGAGCAATTGGGCGGTAGTCAACAAGCTGTTTCCAATCGACTACGAGAGATGGGAAAGATTCAGAAGACCGGTAGATGGGTACCACATGAGTTGAACGACAGGCAAATGGAAAAGCGCAAAAATACATGTGACATTTTGCTCGCTCGGTACAAAACGAAGTCGTTTTTGCATCGTATAGTTACAGGGGATGAAAAGTGGATTTGTTTTGAGAATCCCAAGCGCAAAAAATCATGGGTAGACCCAGGCGCACCATCCACATCGACCGGAAGACCGAATCGCTTTGGCAGAAAGACGATGCTCTGTGTTTGGTGGGACCAGAGGGGCGTGGTCTATGATGAGCTGTTAAAACCTAGGGAAACGTACAATACTAAACGTTACCAACAACAATTGGCCGATTTGAACCGTTCGCTGCTTGAAAAAAGGCCAGAATACCGAAAGAGACAACGCAAAGTCATTTTTCTTCATGACAATGCTCCATCACATACGGCAAAACCGGTTCGCGACACGTTGAAAGCACTCAGCTGGGAAGTTCTACCCCATGCGGCTTACTCACCAGATTTGGCTCCTTCCGATTACCACTTGTTTGCATCGATGGGTCACGCAGTTGCTGAGCAGCGCTTTGGTTCGTACGAAGATGTGAAAAAATGGCTCGATGAATGGTTCGCAGCAAAAGGAGAAGATTTTTACTGGCGTGGTATTCACAAATTGCCCGAAAGATGGGAAAAATGTATAACAAGCGATGGAGCATACTTTCAATAAAGCACTTTTTTATCATTCTTCCGTATTTAACGTGTTTTTTTTTTCGAAAAAAAATCCGCATTTCATACTTGTACACCTGGTATAAAGCGATTTGTATACGTCCAGGTGTATACGAGGCGCGGAGAAAAAGTATCGGTAGGTGAAAGGAGGGCGCGCGAGCCGCGTCATTTTGATTTAATCCGAGACGACGTATTAACGAGCCGCGACGAAGTTGTTGTTCATCCCCGGCGCATGTAAATTGCTACGGGCGTGATTTGACGGCAATGTAAACAGAAATCGAATCAAAGTGAAAGCAACAACGATCGAATATTCGTATTGGCGTTAAATTTAATCGATCCGACCACCGAATCGTGGCTGGCCCCTACCCCCACTCCCTCGCCTTGCCCGGCTCGGTTGCACATACGCCAGAATCATAACGAGCTCGCCACGCAAGAGATGCCGATGTGCTTTGGCAATGATATGGAAAATTCACGCTTCGATTACGCGAAGCGATATTCTCAAACAGGTCGTGGAAGCTTCGGGGCTTGTATATCGAGAATGTTCGGTACAGCGAACTGCATAGATTTTTTTTATCGGTTTGCATGACCCATTTGAAATTAATCGAGGCCAATGTAAACAATTCAAATAACTAACAATTATCGTAAATACACTGCCAAAAAAAAAAAACAAATATTTAATTTAAATAGGATTTACTTAAATCAAATAGGTTTTTTTCCTTGTCTCACAACCTCTTACGAACCTATTTGTTTCAAATATATTTTTATTAATTGTTCAAACTATTCTTTTTAAATCTTAAATATATTCAAATTAATCAAATAAAGATTAAATTCAAATTAAATAAATAAAGATAAAACACGATATATAGCATGAATACGAGAAAGGAATATAGGTTCATGAATTAAGGGGCCAGTCCACTTTGAACATTTCGAAAAAATCGAAAGCAAACAAGACTTGAAGAAATCGACGATGATGAACAATCAGAAGGGATTTTGTACGGTGCAGGAATTGCCGATTGAGTTTAGGTAAGCGTTTTTCATAGTATAAACGTCAAACGCGTTTTTCTCGAAACAACGTTTTCAAAATCTAGCTCCATCGTATCTCTAAAACTAATAAACCGATTCTCTTGAAATTTGAACCACATATTGTAAACATGATTCGCAACAAGATGACCCGTCGATGGTTTTAAAATTTTGATTTTTACTCTTTTTTTTGCGAAAAACTGCGAAAAAACGCGTTTTTTTTACTTTTATCGTTTTTCATCTGCCATTTTTTTATTTTTTGATAAAACTTCATATCCGAGGGTCATTTTGTAGCTGGTGTCATACTGAATCTAATGGAGTTTGATTTTTTCGTTTCAGACAAGCCGTTGCCGAGTTGTGATGGAGCTACCTAGACCACCTATTTTTGAGGCGTTACGTTAAACTATAGTTTTGGTACTTAAAAATGAATAAAAATGAATTACATTTTTTTTTTAAATGTATTTCAAGACTTTATTTATCAAGCCCAACAACTTTTATATTCATATCTTTTATAAAATCCTCAAAAAAAAAATCGCGAAAATAGCCTTTTTTTCGTGGCTCCAAAGTGGACTGGCCCCTTAAAGGTGCGGTGAAAAAAAAGTTAAATTATTTTTCTTCTTTTTCACTAACAAGGCTGTTATTTGGGAAACAAAAGGAAACGTATTATCATGCCTTTTATTAACAGGCCTGACTATTTATGTATAAAATGACTAATCATTTTCCTCAACTGCAGAATGTTACAACAGTCTTCTAATGAAAACAAAGCTATGAGATTTTTGGTAATTATGCATAAGTTGGGCACCACCCCATTTTCGATGTTAAAAATTTTTGTTTAGCATAAACTGCTTTAATTGGTCACCACTAATGATATTACGGCGGGGGAGGATGACATTTTTCATTAATTCTATAAGTTATGAGGTTTTGAAATTTCGAGAAACACGTAATAAAATAGGGCATTTGGGTAAAGATAGGGTAAAACTTTATCATTTCGGTCTTGATGAAGATCGAGCCTAATCCACCGGGGTGGTTGAATGGTCCCCCAGTGCAAACTGAGCAAGTGTATGGCCCGAAACAATAAAATCTGATAATAATAATAGAAAATAATAGTTTTTTTTTAAATTATCAACAGTATTATGGTTGTATTCCTCACCGTTATAAAATTGCTTTCATAATTAACCCAAAAAAAAATACTCCCTATATTATTACTATACACATGTATACGATATATGAAATTTAAAAAATAAACAATTAAAAAGGCTCTTCAATCAGAGCACTCAGGAACAACGTTGCCAACGACTAAAATTCTATCATACGCATAGCAAACTTCAGCAAAGATAAAACTATCAAAGTCACGGAGCTTGCGATTCGAGGGAAAGGAAAAAGGAAAAGAAAAAAAAAAGCAAGCACAGGTATAATTCGATCGGAGCGATATTTAACGCGTCGGGAAATATCTGGGTGAGGTGAATGATAAAGAGAGAACGGGTTTGGAAAATCATGTGCACAAACGAGACAAGACATAAATTATGCGAGGCATATATAGAAGCCGTTAAGGAAAAGATGCGAGGTCGAGGTGCATTTATTGTGGCTTCGTCAGACTTTTTCGCAGCACACGGAGCACATCTCACTCTCTCTCTCTCTCTCTCTCTCTCTCTCTCTCTCGGATGATGCACTTGATGATAATAACTTGTGAAGGTGCTTGTCAAGGAGCCTGTAATGCTGTTTGACAGCGTGGTGCATGGAAAGAGAGAGAGAGAGAGAGAGAGAGAGAGAGAGAGAGAGAGAGAGAGAGAGAGAGAGAGGGAGAGAGAGAGTGAGTGAGAAAGAGCGGGAGCGAGAGAGAGCGGAAGAGATCGTCAGCTGTCTTTTAAATAACTTTAAAAGTTTATATATATATATATATATATATATATATATATATATATATATATATATATTTATATACCACAACCATGCTTTCCTCGCTTTTTCGTGCGTGTAAACGGTACGTAAAAGAGGTATTTTACGTCCTAGGATTAAAAATTTGTGAAACGTCCCTGTACAACAGCTGTCGGTCTTTAGGTGCTGCCCTCAGTCGTTAGGTCGAGGAAATCATTTAAAAAATTAAATAACCAATGAGTGATATTGATAAACATAGCAGCGATGAGTGGCTCCAATGCACGCTACCACAAAGGAAGCCGCGACAAAGACGATACACGAAATATTGCCATAAAAATCAAAAGAAAAATGAATCGACGTATGGCGCATTAATGTATATGCTGATACATATCAAAGCTACGTTGCACCCCCGCGCGTGCGATACAGCTTTCATGTGCGACACACCTTACGTAGGCAACACAAGTACCGCACATGCATGCAGCCATATGTATTTAACAATACAAACGCTTGGAAAACATGGTTTTTGTATATAAATAATCGTGTGCATCGCAGAGACAGGGACTTTTACCTCTTGCGCGATTTTTGCAGTACTCGTGGTAAAATACCTACTTTGTCTCCTTGGTACACAATGTACTATTATGCATCTATTGAAAATATTAATGTACTTTTTAAATGTTATTATGGCAGTTCAAAGAAAAAGCTATTCAAAAATGTTGCTCTCTCTCACTGTCCCTCTCTCTCTCTCTCTCTCTCTCTCTCTCTCTCTCTCTCTATATATATATATATATATATATATATATATATATATAACATTTCAAATTATTATATAATATTTAAAATATATGCATCTACTGAAACTATTAATGTTTTTCGCCAATCCTATTACGACAGTAAAAAAAAGTTTTTGGTGTCCACAAACAGAATTAATTTTCTTGAGCCTTCCACTTCCGCTCACAATTGAAAATACTGTACAATGTTAACCCATTAACGCCGAAGAATTGAGATTTTTAAAATTATTTTCAAGCCAAGTTTTTTATATTAACAAAGGAGAATTTTAAATAATAATTATGCTTCCCAGTATTTTCGAGTCTGCTCTTTCAGAATCTGGGTTCGAAATTCAGTTTTTTTTTCAATAATAATAATAAATATGGCAGCAGTGAGATAAAAAGGGAATATCAAATTTTTTTTTCATGATTTTTTTTCTCATTGAAGATGCAGAAATATTTCATATTTTTTTCAACCATGAGTGCACAAAATGGTTGTAGTTTAACAGTATATTTTTTTTTAATTCGTCGTCATCGTCATTTTTACTTCCAAAATGGCGACTTTAAAGTGAAAATCCTGAAATATCCAGGATCCTGGAATATCCAAAAAGTGATAGGTAAGGGGACTCACTCAAATCAAGCACCCCAAAGGAACAAAAAATTCAACTACGTCCATGTCGTTTCCTCTGGGTCACGCTGAGAGTAAAATAAGGAACTATAAGTTTAACTATTGCGAAAATACATGCATACATACACAGAATTATACATAGATAGAAATATATAGGTGTATTAGAAATGCTGTTGAGTGGTGAACTGTACAAAAAAAAAACAAGGTAAAATATAGAAAGATCGAAGTTTGCTGAGCCTCTGCGGTCGTCACTTTTTATTCGTCACATTGAAAGTATAATATTCTATCATAAAACATAAATGAATTGAATGATAATTATTTACACTCATAATAGATTATCACTTTTTCTATAAATGTAAAATAATAGCTGAGAACAAGGATATTCTAGGATTTTCACGTTAAAGTCGCCATTTTGGAAGTAAAAATGATGATGACGACGAATTTAAAAAAATATACTGTTAAACTACAACCATTTCATGCACTCATGGTTGAAAAACATATCAAATATTTCTGCGTCTACAATAAAAAAAAAATCATGAAAAAAAATTCGATTTGATCTGTTTTTTTTATCTGACTGCTGTCATGTTTATTATAATTATTGAAAAAACTCAATTTCGACCCATAAGAGCACACTCGAAAGGACTGGGAAGCATAAGTTTCATTTAAAAATTCTCCTTTGTTAATATAAAAAACTTGGCTTGAAAATAATTTAAAAAATCACAATTCTTCGGCGTTAATGGGTTAAATAGGAATTTTTTTGATATATAACAACAATTTTTAATTCCAATAAAAAAATATTAGACCCAAAAAAAAGACAAGAGTCATTTTTTTTTGGTTCCTCCACTTTTGTGGGGAATATATGCACACAGTAGATGCATGCCTGTATATGAATTTACTGAAAATATTAATGAATGAACTCGTCAAATCGCATTATATAGTTAAAAAAAATGTTGTCGGAATCTACGAAAAAAATATTCATTATTTTTTCGTAGATTCGAACTTTCACTTTCGCTTACAATTAGCGATACTTTACACTGGAAAATTACATTCCAAATTTAATCAAAGGACAATTGAATCGAATGGAATGGAATTATGGAATAAAAAATTCAAATTATAATAAAAAAAGGCGGATATAAAAAAAAAAGAAACTTTTTTGTAGACACATTCTTAAATGCATATGCATGTAACGCATCATTATATCCAATACTATTTATCAATATCGTACAAATTATGCACTCAATCATTCGGCCACTTCTTTTCGATCGAGTTTTATTAAAATTTTATTGTTCTTTCACGTATCGTATACCGTGTCGTATCGTCATGCGTACCGGAATATATTGTATGGGGACTGGGATTGTACGTGTGTCTCTCGGTCGCTCGATTTCACACAAAGGAACGTGTATACAGCGTTGACGTGCGCGAGAAACGAGCGTGAGTAACGTTCATAAATAACTGTAACACGCATATCGTACTGTGGTAAGTCATACACGTCTCGTATCGTTTGAGATGTATTTCTAGTTCCAGGCGCGTGGGGCTGTAATAAACTTCATGCAACGTATACGTTATGTCACAGACCCGGACATTCGTGAGTGCATGTGGGTGAAGATCGATATACGTATGCGTATGTTGCACATATAAATGTAAATGTATGTAAATATGTGTGTGTGTGTGTGTATGCTCGTTTAAAAGATGGACCTGTATATTTATAAAAATGGAATCTTTAAGCATTTGGACATTTAAAAAAATATTTAAATGGATATCTCGATGAATGAAAATTTATTAAATTTTTTAATGAATTTCTCGATGAATGAAAATTTATTTAAATTTTTAAATGAATGTCACGATGAATAAAAGTTGATTAAATTTTTTTAAATGTATGTCTCGATGAATTAATATTGATTTAAATGTTTGAACGAATGCCTTGGTGATTGAACATTTATTTAAATATTTAAATGAATATTGCGATGAATGAATATTTACTTTAATATTTAAATGAATATCTAGATAAATTAATATTTATTTATGGAGATGAATATTTATTTGAATATTTAAATAAATGTTTCGATGAATAAATGTTTATTTATATATTTAATTAAATGTCTCGATAAATGAATATCCATTTGAATATTTCAATGAATGTCTCGAAGAATGAATATTTATTTAAATATTTCAATAAATGTCTCGATGAATGAATATCTCTCTAAATTTTTAAACGAATGCCTTGATGAATGGACATTTATTTAAATATGTAAATGAATGCCTTTACGAATGAATATTCATTTCAGTATTTAAATAGATGTTTCGATGAATGAATATTAATCTAACTATTCGAATGAATATCGCGATGCAAGAATATTTATTGAAATATTTAAATAAATATCTCGATGAATGACAATTTATTTAAATATTTCAATAGATGTCTCGATGAATGAATATTTATTGAAATATTTGAATTAATGTCTCGATAAATGAATATCTATTTAAATATTAATATGAATGCCTCGATGAATGAATATTTATTTATATATTTAAGTGAATGTCTCGATGAATGGAAATTTATTTAAATGTTTTAATGAATGTTTCGATTAATGAATATTTATTAAAATATTTGAAGCAATGTCTCGATGAATGAATATCTATTTGAATATTTAAACAAATGTCTCAACGAATGAATATTTATTTAAATATTTAATGATTGTCTCGACGAATGAATATTCATTTAAATATTTAAATAAATGTATCGATGAATGAATGTTTATTTAAATATTTAAATAAATGTATCGATGAATGAAAATTTATTTAAATATTTAAATGAATTTCTCAATGAATCAATATTCATTTAAATATTTAAATAAATGTTTCGAAGATGAATATCGATTTTAATATTTTAATGAATGTTTCGTCGAATGAAAATTTATTTAAATATTTAAATTAATGTCTCGATGAATAAATATTTATTGAAATATCGTAATGAATTTCTCGACGAACAAATGTCTTGACTACATCCCCACTTCGTTTGATCTACAACTTCCGAACCACCCTGTACATATATATATATAAATCCTGCAAGAGCGGCTTATGAGCACGAGTTCCGCTTCTCGGTCCACGGCAAAATCGTGTGTCGTATAATTGGCGAGAAGATGCTGCTATTTGCGACAGAGAGTCAGAGCAACACATCGACGACGAGCGCGCCCGTTTCCGCGTTGATTGGTGTCAATGAACGTAAAAGCTCTTGTGACATGACGATGCGCAGAGAAATCTAAAACGTTACAACATATGTATGCGTGTATTCGTTCGTGTGTGTGTGTGTGTGTGTGTGTACGTACACTCGTAGGTTTCGCCACTACGTGCTATTTCTTGACTTTTTTTACTTCTCTTTTTTTTCCTGCCTCTGCATGCAGTTGAACTGCACAAACGTCTCGAGAATTCGCAGCCACAGACGCGTTTCTCTTCTAGACTCAAAGGATTAAATTCCTCGACTTGTGGGCATACCCTATTACACGTGTTATGGCACAGATACGTATGCGAGTGTGTGTGTGTGTGTGTGTGTGTGTATTTACGAGCTCGTGCGAGCTTTCCAACGATACTCGTCGTGCATTGCTTGAATTTATTTTGCGCGAATTGCGTGTCTGAAATTGTACTCGGGTGAAGCAAGGTCAGTACTTGGCAGGAATTTAAATCGAACTTTTTAGAAGGAATAACTGATGGAATATTTTTGTTTTGTTTCTTATTTTTTGACAGTCTCGGACGATGGCTTTGGTTGGAAAAGATATCATTATTGAGAGTTATATAAATGAAAATTTATTTAAATTTTTAAATGAATGTCACGATAAATGAGAATGGAGCTTTTTTGGGAATTATGGAGTGATAAATGTACAATTGTTGGGACTGATACAATTCGAAAGGTAAAATCATTGGAAATGGTCGAATTGACTAAATAAAATTATTGAAAATCGTTTTATTATGAATGTGAATTTTTGGGGAATTACATAATTTAAAACGGCGAATTTTTAGGACTTATAGAGATGAAAGTATACCGTTGTTGGGAGTGGCATAATTAAAAGAGGTGAGATTGTTGGAAATGGTGAAATTGAAAAAGTAAAAATGATTGAAAATCGTGTTATCGAGAATATAAAATTATTGGAAATTATATAATTAGAAAAGGTAAAAATATAGAAAATCGTGTTATCGAGAATATAAAATTATTGGAAATTATATAATTAGAAAAGGTAAAAATATGGAAAATCGTGTTATCAAGAATATTAAATTATTGGAAATTGTATAATTAGAAAAGGTATAATTATTGAAAATCGTGTTATCAAGAATATGGAAATTATTCAGATACATATAATTGAAGATGGACATTTTGTAGAAATTATACAATGAAAATGTACAATTGGTGGGGGTGACAAAATATAAAAGGTAAAATCATTGGAAATGGTCGAATTGAAAAGGCAAAATGATTAAAAATCGTCCTATCAAGAAATGTGAAATTATTGGGAATTATATAATTTAAAATATATATTTTTTTAGGAATTATAGAGATGTGCAATTTTTAGGGTTGATAAAATTGAAAAGATATATTTATTGGAAACGGTGAAATTAAAAATTCAAAACGATTGAAAACCGTTTTATCAGGAACGTAAAATTATTGGGAATTATATAATTTAAAGAAATGCAGAATTTTTTAGGAATTGAAGCGATAAAAATGTACAATTGTTGGGGGTGAGAAAATTGAAAAAGGTAAAGTAATTGGAAATGATGGAGTTAAAAAGGCAAAATGATTAAAAATCTCAATATGATGTTTAATCATTTGACCCTTTTTATCACTATAAAATTCGACTTGATACGAAGGACTGGTGAGAATTTACAAGGAATAGCAACATTTGTAAAATACACAACCTACGCTCTTATCATTCAAAAGCTGCGAGATCTCAGTTTAAATGTTCAATTTTTCAAATTAACGATCGAGCTCACAAATTACGATTCGATAATTATACAATTGTGCCACATTGCATTTACACCGCATCTCGTTTACTTTCAGTTAAATGATATTCAACTGACGTTCCGTCTATTAAAAATCTTCAGTCCCCAATTGATGACAAGACAATGTTCGAGTACGATAGAGCTGGAAATATAAAAGCTTCGAGAAGAATATTGATCTTGGGGCATATAATTTTTGAAAATCTTTGCGCGGACTTGGAGCAGCGAGTATCGGGCACGAGCTTAGGACAGAGAGAAGCAGAAACCCGCAGAAATATAATACGAGTGTCACGTTTTGTCGTGGAAAAGCCAAGTGCTTTTCTCAGCCCTGAGCACACGTGAAACTGATCTTGCCGTAGAGACTTTACTCCTTTCTGTTCATTCACCTCAGTTTCTCACTTTTTCCTCTTGATTCCTTTATCTTATTCTTCCATGGTCGTTTATAGATACTGCATTTCCACGATATATGGTTTCACAGTTCACTCTCGAGGGTTTCGGATTACTGATACTTTTTTTTTTCTTCATTTTCTCTTCTCCTCATCTTGTTCAATTGTATCGGAAAGTTGTTCTTACGTATGAGAATATATTGAATCGAGCTTTCGTCACTTTTATCGAAACCTGAAATACTTGGCAGTTGTTTTTATGGTATTGAACTATTTTGTGGAAGAATAATTGCGAAGTTGTTATCACAAGTGTGGAAAATAATATTGCTTTACATATATTTCGGAATAATGATATTTTATATTATTACTCTTACTATTTTTGGTTTATTGTAGAGTAAAAAAAATTGTGTTTTATTTTTTTGGGAATTGCACCTTTTGCAATATTAGTTTGATTTTTTTTTACACATAAGCTGGTATCAAATTAATTTTTCCAGTGCGTCCCAGTGCTAGAGTGTTCGCTTTGAATTGTTTGTCTTTATTTTGCTTCGTTCTAGGAAAAATATGGGAAATTACAAGAAGTTAAGAAATTTAGATGAAAATTTAGGAATTTACAAGAAAATTCTAAAATTTCGAAAGAATGTTGAGAATTTACGAGAAAATTAAAAAATTTCAACCCACAGTTAAGGCCTTATATACGCGAAAAATTTCGAAATTTTTCATTTTTTTTAAATTTTTGATTCCATTAGCCTGAACGGTTAGGAATATTTTAAGCTTTGCAGAATTGAAAAATTCGCAGGATGCTTTTAAATAAGGTAAGATTGCATTTATAATAGATAGCGCGTGGCGCGCCCGACCGCCAACTTCAAAGCCGTTTTTCCACGATTCACTTTTTTGAACCTTGTGAAAGTTCTAACTCTTGAACGAAGGTTCAGATCGCTTTGAAATTTTTACAACATATTCTTAGTATCATCACCTATCGTGTGAAGCACAAAAATAAAAATTTCAATGACACAAAAAAGTATAAAAAATAAAATACCGACAGAAAATTGAGTAAAAAAATTTTAAGTTTCGAATTTTTATTATAATAATTTTTTTAAAATAATATTGTTGGTTCCCACTGAAGATACATTCATTATGCAATTATAAATATGTTCATTTTTTTTTTCAGACACCCACATCGATGCCAAAAACTTTCACCATCAAAGCGCGCGCAAAAAAATACATTGCTTTATTATGTTATATCTCCGCCATTTGTTAATATTTCTGATTTTTTTTTACATATACTTAATCATGTGCATAAGTGATCTGTAAAAAAAAATGTTGTCAATATATGCGTCATTTTTTTTTAACCGCGTCTAGAAAAGTACGTTTGAAAATCGGCGAAATCGCGTATATAAGGCCTTAAGAACTTAGAAGATAACTTGAGATTTTCAAGAAAATTTAAGAATTTTTATTATAATTTAGAATTCATAAGAAAATTAGAAGCCAAATGAAGAATTTTAATTGTTTTATTTAATTATTTATTATTATTTTAAATTGAGGAAATTCAGAAACTTCCAAAGAAATTTAAACCCTGTTTAGGATTTTACAAGCAAGTGAAAAAGATGAACAATTTTTTAAGTCTATTCTAAAAGGTCTATGAAAAGCGGTGTGCCAAAGAAAATCATATTAAAGAGAAACCATATGTAAACGTATAAAGAATTACACCACAATTTTTCCATTATTACGTTATATCCGATAGCAGCATTAAGAACAATATATCTTCCATCAATTTTGTTCCAAATCTAATTCTCATTTTAATCATACCTATAAATTTTGGGAAGAGGAAAAAAAATGCTGATAAAGATGACTGATTGCATTTAGTAGCAACATAAAAATCCGAACATCCATACATGTGTTACCTTCATTCTATGCCAAATCTAATTCGAGTTCAAAAAAACATTTGCAATCGGCTTAAAAAATATTTTCGCCAACGAAATTAAAAAAAAAAAAAATCGAAATGGTATTTACGGTCGCAGTACACATCACGCTAATAAAAAAAAATCTGCGGGAGATACAATTTTGTGCAACTTTCACCCTCCTTTAAGGGTTGGTTCCAGGTATTTTAAATCGGTCAAAGTTTTTCAAAGGCTTCTTCACGATGATAGTAACTGCGAGGCTAATGAAAAATTATCTCAAATCATCTCAAAACTGCGGGAGTTACGATTTTTTTTCAACTTCCACCCTCCGATAAGGGTGGGTTCGGTTGGTCGAAAAATCTTTAAATGTATTTTGCGACGTCTTTTAGACAACCAGTGCAAACAAATATGCAAAAAAATTATATAAATAAATGAAGTAATCGCAAACATACTATGCAAGCGTTAAATCCATGAGGGAGTGGGGTAAAATGGCCCTCGTAATCCTGTAGCTCCTATTCGTTGGTAACGACAATATTTATCTCTATTGCTGCATCCATCCTCCTTCAGGATGACAGTATCTACAACACCAATAAAAAAATGGTCACCTCAAAACGGCGGGACATACAATTTTATTTAACTTTCAACCCCCGATAAGTTTGGGTTTTCTTAGTCGAAAAGTCTTCAAATGTATTTTACGACGTCCTTGGGCAACCAGTGCAAGTAAATATGCAAGAAATTATGTAAATGAAAAAACTAAAATAGTCGTCGCGAGCATACTATGCAAACGTCAGATCCATGGGGAGGATTGAAGTTACAATTTTTTCAACCTCCACCCCCGATAAGGGTGGGTTCGGTCGGTCGAAAAATCTTTAAATGTATTTTGCGACGTCTTTTAGACCACCAGTACAAACAAATATACAAAAAATTATGTAAAAAAAAGACGTCGAAAGCGTACTATGCAAGCATCAAATCCATGGAGAGGGAGTGGGGTAAAATGGCCCTCGTAATCCAGTAGCTCCTATTCGTTGCTAACGACAATATTTATCTCTATTGCTGCATCCATCCTCCTTCAGGATGGCAGTATCTACAACACCAATAAAAAAATGGTCACCTCAAAACGGCGGGACATACAATTTTATTTAACTTTCAACCCCCGATAAGTTTGGGTTTTCTTAGTCGAAAAGTCTTCAAATGTATTTTACGACGTCCTTGGGCAACCAGTGCAAGTAAATATGCAAGAAATTATGTAAATGAAAAAAATTAAAATAGTCGTCGCGAGCATACTATGCAAACGTCAGATCCATGGGGAGGATTGAAGTTACAATTTTTTCAACCTCCACCCCCGATAAGGGTGGGTTCGGTTGGTCGAAAAATCTTTAAATGTATTTTGCGACGTCTTTTAGACCACCAGTACAAACAAATATACAAAAAATTATGTAAAAAAAAAAGACGTCGAAAGCATACTATGCAAGCGTCAAATCCATGGAGAGGGAGTGGGGTAAAATGGCCCTCGTAATCCAATCACTGTTATTCGCTCTCAACGACAATATTTATCTGTATCGTTTCATCCGTCCTCGTATTTCTCGATTTTCTCAATTTTCGGCAAATCCTTTCGCAAATAAATATATGTATGAACGTTTCGGGGTGGTCCGCACATACAGGATGATATATATCGCGGTGTTAATGGGTTTAGCTAGTATTTCGAGGTGATAGCTCTTACGGATAGCGGGTATACCCCGTTTCGGAGTCCAGACAGCCGACGACCCTCGAGATTCTCGTTTGCCAGGTTTCGCCATATCCGCACACACACACACACACATACACAAAACGCCATATCCCGACCCTCAAACTGTGGCGAGCGTAATTGCTCTCAGGGTTTCTCAGCGGAGCCACGTGTGTGCGTTTGTCTCACACGATCTAACGAGGCAGTTTACACCCTCTGGGGATGTATACAACGAATGGCTATGGGTTGCGAAGGGCCTGAAGGGTGCAGGGTGCGGAAGCATCCCCAGACCTCGACCCTTCTCGACAACCTTGCCCCCCCCCCCCCCCCCAACTCCTCGCCCCTACTCATTTTCCTGCTGCTCACTCCGCCTGGGCCTTCCAGCATCATCGAGAAGCTCATGTCGTGTAGTACGCGAGGGAAGCTCGTAAATTCGTAATTCCAAATCGTGAAGTACGACGGAGCGTAGCGGCCACTATTGTAAAGCATTGAGGAACGATACACCCGGCTCCCGATATTTTGGCATTGAAATTTGCATCTTTAGCATATGCAAATAATTCTTTTGTGTTTCTTTTTATTTTCCAATTATTTTACCAAAGCCTTTTTTTTAGCGGATTTGGGTCGTAGGTCGCTAACGAAGGGCTGGAAAGAGATAAAATTGAAGTATGCGTCGTTGGAATGTAATGGGCTTTTTTTTTTCTTCAAATTTCACTGAAACATTTTTTTAGGAATTTTATTTGGAACTCTACAACGTAAATCTCAAAAAGAAAACGATTTTCGTATAATAATAATAAGAAAATTCGTTCTCGAAGGTCTGGAGATTGAAATATGCATCGTTGAAATTGCAATTATTATTTTTTTTTAAATTCTTACAGCAGTTTTGGGCTACAAAAATCATTGGAACATTTTTTTTGAATTTTTAGTTGAAAATACAGAGCCTAAAACTAAAAAAAAAGGATTTTGTATCATAATTATAAGAAAATTCTTGTTTGTTTATTATTTCTTTTATTTGCCAAAGCTTTTTCGGTGGTTTTGGACGAAGGTCTGGAAAGGTATGAGATTGAAGTATGCCTCGTTGGAGTGCTATGATATTGTTTAAAAGAAGTTTTCTTTATATTTGTGCTACGAAAATCGCTAAAACATTTTTAAGGATTTTTATTTCAAACTGTACAACCTAGAACTGCAAAAAAAAACGATTTTGCACAATAATGATAAGAAAATTTTTTTTTGTTTATTTTATTATTTAATTTTACCGAAGCTTTTTTAGCGGATTTGGATCGTAGGTCGCTAACGAAGGTCTGGAGAGAGATAAAATTGAAGTATGCATCGTTGGAATGTAATGGGCTTTTTTTTTCTTCAAATTTCACTGAAACATTTTTTTAGGAATTTTATTTGGAACTCTACAACGTAAAGCTCAAAAAGAAAACGATTTTCGTATAATAATAATAAGAAAATTCGTCTTCTTTTATTATTTCTTACCATTTTCTTAATCTTAATAAGAAAATTCGTTCTCGAAGGTCTGGAGATTTAAATATGCATCGTTGGAATTGCAATTATTTTTTTTTTATTCTTACATCAGTTTTGGGCTAAAAAAATCATTGGAACATTTTTTAGAATTTTTAGTTGGAAACACAGAGCCTAAAACTAAAAAAACCATTTTGTATAATAATTATAAGAAAATTCTTCTTTGTTTATTTTTTTATTTTTTTTGCCAAAGCTTTTTCGGTGGTCTTGGGTCGTAGGTCACCAACGACGGCCTGGAAAGGTATGAGATTAAAGTATGCATCGTTGGAGTGCCATGAATTTTTTTTTTTTTTTAATTTCTTTCCTTATATTTGAGCTACAAAAAACACTGAAACATTTTTAAGGATTTTTATTTGAAAATCTACAACCTAATAAAAAAAACGATTTTGTATAATAATAAGAAAGATGTTTTGTGTTAATTTAATTTGTTTGCCAAAGCTTTTTTAGCGGATTGGGGTTGTAGATTTCTAGCGAAGGTTTGGAAAGGCATAATATTGAAGTATGTATCGTTGAAATGCAATGATCTTCTTTTTTCAAATTAATTTCGTCAGATTTGAGCTACAAAAATCACTAAAACATTTATTAGGATTTTTATTGGGAAATTTACAAGCTAAAACTGGAAAAAAACTGATTTCGTATAATATTAATAGGAACATTCTTTTTTGTTTATTTTATTGTTTCATTTTATCAAAGCTATATTAGCGGATTTGGGTCGTAGGTCACTAACGAAGGTTTGGAAAGGCATGAGATCGAAGTATGCATCATTAGAATGCAATGATTTTTTGTTCTTCAAATTTCTTTCCTTAGTTTTGAGCTGCAAAAATCACTGCCTACAGCCTAAATCTGCAGCCCAAAACTTCAAAAAAACCGCTTTTGTATAATAATAATAAAACGCTGATTTCGTCATTTTCATCATCATTTAAAATCTTCCTTTGCGAATTTAATTAGTGAATCTCTAATAAGGATCCTGAAAAAAATTCAAGTGATTTTAGTAGCCCAAAATCTGCCAAAAAACTTAGGCTACAGTATTTTCGTTTCGTTCCAACGATGCGAACTTAAAAAAATCTTGTCGTTTTGCCACCGGCCAAATTTATTTTGAGAAGGAGGATAGAAGTTATAAAATTGTGAAAGAAAAAACAAACAGGGGAAGAAACAAAGTTTCTTTTATGGGAACGTTGAAAAAACGGATTTGTGTATGTGTGTGTGTGCGTCTGCGAGGGTGGAAAATATATTTTCCTTCAATTTTTCCAGTCAGAGCCGTACCTTTCGATAAGACGTTTTCGATTTTATGCTTACCCAGCATAAATTCTTGAGCCCTCTCTCTCTCTCTCTCTCTCTCTCTCCGTCGCTCTCTCTCTCTCTTTTCATTTCATCTCTATATCTTCGAGGACGTGCAAGCTCAGCTCTTCGACGGTTGAGTAGGTACACACGCCTACCCACGTACACACATACACGTGTGTGCGTTTCACTACGTGCGGATGCATGTATGGGCTTTTCGACGTTGACGATCATCCCACACTGGCAATTTTTTTCCCTGATTTTTTTCTCGTCTACAATTAAGGTATTACTGGTTTGGACCGTCGAACAAAAAGTTAGTCCGAAATGGGCGAATCGTGGATTTACAAGTCTAGTGGATTTACAAGCTAATTTAATAATAAATTAACACTTCGAAATGTTAATTTTCTATTTTTAATAAAAATTGGCGGGAACTTGATAATAATATTCGAGGATATTGGCGTGTGCACTACTGAGGTTTTGTCAGTGACTGTACATCTGCTCCAACTATCCAACAAAAGAATTTTGCAATTTTTTAATTTAATTAATACGTTCAGATCATCTTATTATTATCAATAATTACCCGAAAACTCAATATACATTGAGTTTTCCATTTTAAAAACTCAAACTTGGCAAGAGTATGTATTCATTTTGTGTACAATCCTGACGTGCTAATATTCTCAGTGACGTGCTTAGCCTAATATTCTCATTTAAAAAAAAAATTGAAAACCGATCTTATATGGCAATCAAACTAATGCAGGCGCCTTAAACGAACTCATTTAGAATTGTTTGGTATGTATAGACGCATCGTTTGTATACATTACATATTCATATATACATATATGTATATATTGATACACGCGTGTTTTTTTTCCATCTGACACGTGGGTTATTTGCATAACTAACGAAGATATCGATAAGGAGACTGAGCGATATTACTGACAGTATCAACGACGTGCGTTCATGCAACGTGAGAAGAAGACGAAATGCAGCGAAACGAGACGAAGGTAAAAAGGTGTAGAGAATAAGGTATACAAGAAGCAAAACGTATGGAAAGAGAAAGAGAAAGAGAGAGAGAGAGAGAGAGAGACAGAGAGAGAGAGAGAGAGAGAGAGAGAGAGAGAGAGAGAGAGAGAGAGAACAAAATAGGAGAACGAGATTGAGATAAAGAGAGCACAAGACTCTTCGTGGGTGAACGAGAGCCGTTCGTGGGAGGTCAGGGCGAGCGAGTTTCTCTCTCTCTCTCTCTCTCTCTCTCTCTCCCTCTCTCTCTCTCACTCACTCTCTCTCTTTCTCTTTTGTGGCAACTGAAAAAACTGTACATTGCAGTTTGCACTCTGGTGTGTGCACACCGAATTGTAACGCTGCATCCTGTGTCCCTTCCTTTCTCTCTCTATCTCTCTATCTGTATCTCTCTCTCTCTCTCTCTCTCTCTCTCTCTCTCTCTCTCTCTCTCTCTCTCTCTATCTCTCTCTCTCCCCCTCCCTTTCTCATTCGTATTTTATCTTCATATTTTCTTTACATATGTATTATTTTGTTTCTGTCATCTTTATTTCATTTCAACTCAATAAAAAAATTCAATTAAAAAAATGGCGTAAGCTCCTTTTTCGATATTTTCCTATTTTTTCTTTGCAATGATTGTTTCCCGTGTCATGAAAACAAAAAAAATACATTTAAAAAATTCATTCAAAACCTGCAGATATGGAGTTCGTCCCAAAAATAAATTTATTAAATTCTCAGTTAAATAAGTTTGTTTTATATTTTTTTTTCTCTGCAAATCGGTTTAACACTTTTTCAGCTGGAGTTTTTTTTTTAACCCTTAGTGTGCATCCGAGGTCAGCCTGACCCCAACATTTTTTTCTTACCTGCAGCGCTTTTTTTGCGTACCGTCAACTTTAAGCACGTTTTAGAACAATTATAAAAGCTTTTTTTGGAAATCTAACTTCGCGGCCTTAAAGTTTGATCGATTTACTGCAAAAAGTGACTCAACCTTTTTTTCCGAAAAGCGCATAGTTACCGAGATATTCGAGGTCAAAATGGCCTGGGGTCAAATTGACCCCACGTGCACGAAATGATTTGCTGTGAAGGTGTACACGCTAAGGGTTAAACAATGGTATTCTTTATGTTCAGCAGTGACATAAGAAAGAATCTTTCCCGACGCATTGTGCTTCTGAGTCACATTTGTATACGATTCATGGCAGAAAAACTTCTGTCACAGTCGGCAGAGCTTGGGAATATTATCGCTGCTTGGAAAAGTTTATGTAAGTTAAGGCAGTACTCCTTTTTAATAAGTTTTCTTTAATTTTCAGCATTTATTTCATCATTTTTAAATACGCAAAAACTCCCAAGGATATACGTTGGAAGTCACGAAATAAAAAAAATACAAAAGTAAAGAAAATATAAAAAAATATATACGAATGTGTGCGTGCGTGTGGGTGTGAAGGTATACACTCGGAATATATAGGTAACGATTCCGGTACGGAGCCGCGCGTGATCGCACGGCCAAAGCAACGGCCATGTGGACGTTCAACCAAAGAACTCGCGAGAGGAAAGTAAGAGAACTAGAGTGAGAGAGAGAGAGGGAGAGAGAGAGAGAGAGAGAGAGAGAGAGAGAGAGAGAGGGTGCAAAGCAAAACCTAAAGATTGAGTCTGCTCGGGAAATTGAGATGGCTCGAGCAAGTGTGCGGGTGGTCAAGGCCTTGACGTCACGTTCACTGAGCTTTTTTTTTCTCTCATCTACCCTCACCGGTATTTTCTTTTACTCGAGACTCTTAAAAGTCATGATAAATTTTTTCCCGAAATCAAAGGTCTGTTAAATTTAGAACGCGCCACACGTGATGCGAGTAGAATTTTTATTGCCCCTTTGATAGCTCGCACTTCTGTATGATTTTTAATGAATATCTCGCGCGAGCGAAGTCTTTCGAAAAAAATATTTGACGGAAGTTAGAAACTACAATGAATATTCAAAGGACGAGCGACCAGTGGAAAATAGACCGGCTCGTTTGTAGCCAGTGAACTAATCTTGTTTTTTATCGTGATTGGTCAGGACTGCGATCAATGTTGGTTGCATTTATTCACAGTGAATGGTGGATTCTAGATTTTTAAAAAAATTTTAGCAGAATTGAGTCGAAAGTATAATTTTTTGTATAACTTGTTCGCCAGGAAAATAAGATAAATTGATAATCAGAATTTATTATTGATATAAAATAATAACAATCATACAGATTAAGAATGTGATTGGTTCTTTTTTTCACATTCATACAACGTCCACAAGACTGGTCGCAAATTGGGGGCGTGTCTCGTGCACCGTTTTAAACAAACGTACAAAAGTACACGATAATAAGATTTGTTAAAATTATTTGTACATATTTTTGAAGGATCAACAAACGTGTATACGAGCTGTGTAAATTAAGTAATGAGATTTTTTTTTCTAGTGTGTTCTAAAAATGAGTGACATCAATTTCGAGAAACGGTGTGCTATCAGGTTTTGCTTCAGACTTGGGCACAGTGCAACGGAGACCATTATATGTATACAGGATGATTCGAAAATGATTTGCGTTCTCCGTGTGTAAATTAAGTAATGAGACTGGCAACGTAGCGTTCGATCTGGCAATACTTGGCACGCGCGACTTGAAGGGGGTGGCAGATGAGCATGTGATACGTCTTCAGTACCAGTTTCAAACTCGCTAGAATCATTTGGTTTTCCGTAACGATTTTTTTTTTCTTCGTGAAACAGTTTTTTTTTCTAGTACGTTCTACAAATGATTGACATCAATTTTGAGCAACGGTGTGCTATCAGGTTTTGCTTCAGACTTGGGCACAGTGCAACGGAAACTTTTGCAAAACTTCAGCAGGGCCTACGGAGCGAGTGTTTTGTCAAGGGCCCAAGTTTTTCGGTGGTTTAAGGCATTTTCAGAAGGAAGAGACTCGATTGAAGATGAACCACGCAGCGGGAGGCTTTCATCTTCAAGAACCGATGAAAATGTCGACAGAATCCGTGATCTTGTGCGTTCAGATCGTCGGTTGACAGTCAGAATGATCGGGGAAGAGTTGAATTTGACTTACGCCACCGTTCATCAGATTTTTACCAATGAATTGGGGATGAGAAAAATTGCTGTCACACAGCAATTTCAATAAACGAGCTTTTGGCCAGTAAAAACATTCATGTGGCTCGTCAGACTCCTTATTCGCCTGACTTGAGTCCTTGTGACTTTTTCCTCTTCCCGAGATTGAAAAATCACCTCAAGAGACGTCATTTTGGGACACTCGATAACATTCAAACGGCTGTAACCGACCAGCTGAAGGCTGTTCCAGTATCCAAGTTCCAGCACTGCTATGAGGATTGGAAGAACCCTCTCCAGCGCTGTGTGGCTTCCCAAGGAAGTTTCTTTCGAGGGAGACAATATTGCATTGTAATTCTATTCGAATAAAAAATATTGAAAAAATCAGTCTCACTACTTGATTTACATACCTCGTAAAAAAATTCAGAAAGAAAACGCGAACAGTTTAACAGTTATTCCATTCTAAAAGTCCCCAATCATCGACCCAAACGAACAGCGCTTTAGAAAACAATACTGCCTTAATTTAAAGCAATGATTTCGTAAAAATTCCAAAAATCGACCGAATTATGACTTTTTTTCTGCGTTTTTTTTTTCGAAACTATGTTTCATGAAACGGTGTAAGTCGTATTACAAAATCGATCCATCCGATTCACTTAAATTTCGAACAGAGCATTTTCTGTCGTATGACCGATTCATTTTTTCATGCGCTCATCAATTTTTTTTATAACAAATGAGAAAGATTGTGCGTTTTTTTGGTCGGAAAATCAAACAATTTTTTCCGCAGCTTGCCATTACCGAATTTTTTTTAATTTCAAAAAAAGATTCCAGTTAGTTATTTTTCTCTACGTATCGCGGCACAGCCAACATTTCAATATTTTTCATCAATTCAAGAGTATTTTCGACATTTTTCAGTTATAAGAAACGAGCTTATCGCATACATGTGTTGTACATTAGTAACGAGTACCCGGGCTCGTTGCGATCGAACCAATAAGTATTACGAAATTGATATCGTTGCGCAGCTGGTATATCGTTTGGATATGGAGTTACATCAAAGGGTTTCTACGAGATGTTTGCGAGAACACGTGTCGATCTGACTGCCTCGAGTCCAAAGGATCGTACGCGTCTGCGAAATGTATATATTATATATATATATATATATATAAACATCCACACATACAGAAATACATACATGTGTCTGCGTATAAATTTATACGTCGCTAGGTTCTTTCGCGTGATCTTGACGATTAAGTTAGGTTGGATTTTCGTATCACAACCAAAATCTCAAAGCAACATCTTTAAGGTAGTAGTTTCGCCACAGTCAAGCTGAAAAGTTTATTCTCCGCTCAATCGATAAATGCTTCGAAATATTGCGAAATATCCTTATAATGTAGGTTGTACATCTTATCGGAATGTAAAAACTTATGAAGTAATGATGTAAACGCCTAATGCAATGTTTACCAAACCCTCACTTTTGTATCAGACTATCCATTCCGGCTACTAATGCGTAGATCCCGAGCAGAAATTTGTTCAGGGTGAAATCCGGACCGGATCAGGCTGCCACAATAGCAAATCCGGGCCGGATCAGGCAAATTTAGTCCGGCCCTAATCAGGTATGTAACGCTTTTGCAAATTCGGGTCCGGATCAGGCAACTTATCAGGCTCTGATCAGGCGCTTTATCAGGCTCGGATCAGGCACCTTACCAGGCTCGGATTAGGCACTATATCTGGCTCGGATCAAGCAACTTATCTGGCCCGGATCAGGTGCCTCATCCTGCCTGAGACATGCGTGTCATCTGGCTCAATCATTTGATTAATTTTTTGTTTAAAAATAGATCAACATTTATTAAATTATTATCGCAGTTACACGTTATCAAGTTTACTAACGTTATTAAAAATATGAAACATATGAAAACATTTTTTTAAAGTTTAAGTTTTTATTTTACTTGACTTGATCGTTTAGTTTTTGTTCCGGTTTTGGCGATGACCGTCCCAATCTTTCCGGCCCAATCTGTCCGGCGCAAATCATGCGTGCCTGATCAGGGCACCTTATTGATACCTGATAAGGCTTCTATCCGGCGCAAATCAGGCGTGCCTGATCAGGGCGCCTTATTGATCCCTGCCCAGGCCCCTGTCTGGCACAAATCAGGCGTGCCTGATCAGGGGGCCTTATTGATCCCTGCTCAGGCCCCTGTCCGGCGCAAATCATGCGTGCCTGATCAGGGCGCCTTATTGATACCTGATAAGGCTTCTATCCGGCGCAAATCAGGCGTGCCTGATCAGGGCGCCTTATTGATCCCTGCTCAGGCCCCTGTCCGGCGCAAATCAGGCGTGCCTGATCAGGGCGCCTTATTGATCCCTGCTCAGGCCCCTGTCGGGCTCAAATCAGGCGTACCTGATCAGGGCGCCTTATTGATCCCCGATCCGGCCCTGATGGATCCTCAGGCAGCCTGATTAGATTTCTGCTCGGGATACTCTGCGTATACGGATGTTCACACAATACTGTAATCTAGTTCTATCCTGTTCCAGTCGCTTTGTGGCGATAGCGTCGCTAGACACTGCTTAATTTAAATCGCTATATCTCTGAAACTGGATGGTCGAAATTCATCATTTTTTTTACCCACTTCGTCATATGTTCCTCTATAATTGAGAATTAAAAAAAAAATTGTAGCAAACTTTTAAAGTTATTGAGTTTTAAAGTTATTTTTTGTTGTCCTCGAAATCACTTTGAAAACGTCCATTGAGCCCAAAAGTCATCTCGTCCTTTTACTTCTCGTTTTAATATGCCCGATACGTGTCACAGGATTTTTCGATTTACTTCGCCGTTCTTGATTTATTTCGTTGTCTACCGATAAATAGGACACCCTGTAAACACACATACACACACACACACCCACGCACGTAACGCATGCAATGAGATACGTAGGTGTAATGCGGTCGATGCCTATGTACGCGTTTTCTCGTCCGCTTTATCCACGTGCAGATACAACGTTTCCGGATCTAGCTGACGCGCGCAAAGCCGCCTCTATATTTATCTCTATCCCAGGCCCCGCGCTGTTCCCAACTACACGGCCATCCCGTTGCAACAGACAGTCTCGGCGAAAAGTCTCCGCCACTCTGTGTATATACTGAAACGTCATTCGAAATGACTCTCGGAATCTCGGAATATTTCGATAGAGCGAAAAAAGAAAAAAAAAAGGAAGAATATAGAGTATTGGAATCGAAAGAACGAATTTTCGTTCATAATTCGTAGGTGTTTTTTTTTCCTATGAAACGACTGCACTGTAGTTGTTTTTTCTAATTGCCGAAAGAATTGAGTGTTTGCATTACGAACGTTATTGTGTTATTAATATTATTTATTGTATTGTACCATAATAATTTATCTGAAAATGTTAAAATTTTGTTTTTATTCTATTATATCATATTATATAAGGTGTAGTAAAAAGAAATCCATTATTTTTGCATGAAATTGAAGGCTTTATTTAGCATAGTTAGAATGATCCAATTTAGGTCTAATATGCACCGTTTTGATCGATAACTTGTTGCCACTTTCAAGGTAATTTCATTATCCCTTTCTCATAGAAATCCTCGTCCCTATTGGCAAAAAACTGGGACAGTCGATTTTCACAAGCTTCTCTTGAGGCGAATTTTTCACCAGCAAAATCTTTCGCCATAGACAGGAACAGGTGGTAATCACTTGGTGCCAGATCCGGACTATAAGGTGGATGCATAAGAACCTTCCAACCAAGCTCCCGGAGCTTCTGGCGAGTCACTATCGATGTGTGTGGCCTGGCGTTGTCCTGATGGAACACAATTCCTCTCCTATTGGCCAAAGCTGGCCGCTTCTGGGCGATTGCTTCCTTCAGACGGTCCAATTGTTGACAGTACAGGTCCGAATTAAGAGTTTGGCCGTAGGGGAGCAGCTCATAGTAGATGATTCCCTGCCAATCCCACCAAACACACAGTAAAATCTTCCTGACCGTCAATCCTGGCTTGGCCACCGTTTGCGCCGGCTCACCGCGATTCGACCACGACCGTTTTCGCTTGACGTTGTCGTAAGTGACCCACTTTTCATCACCGGTCACCATCCGCTTCAGAAATGGGTCGAGTTTTGTTGTGATTCAGCAGCGATTCGCAGATGGAAATTCGGTCCATGAGGTTTTTTTGCGTTAACTCGTGTGGCACCCATACATCGAGCTTCTTTTTGTATCCAGCCTTATTCAAGTGGTTCCAAACGGTTTTTTGTGCAATGTTTAACTACTGGGTAATCGAAACAGTGCTTACATGACGGTCGGACTCGACGATTTCCATTATTTTATCGACATTTTCGACAATTGGCCTTCCAGAGCGTGGTGCAACTTTGACATAAAAATTGCCGGAACGGAATCGACGAAACCAAAATTGCGCGTGATTGGCTGTTACAGTATCAGGACCATAAACACTATTCACATTTTCAGCCGACTGGCTTGCGTTTTTGCCTTTATCGAAGAAAAACTGGAAAATATGCCGTATTTTCACTTTGCTGGTGGCCATCTAAAAAATATTGAGTCAAGCAATCACAAAACTGTCTAAGAGGTTTATTTTAGTACGAAATCTTATCTTTCTAACGCCATCTAGCGTAATCCGATCGCACTTATACAACGCGAGATACAGATTACTAAAGCCATCTATTGCAAAAATAATGGATTTCTTTTTACTACACCTAATATTATATTATATTATATTATATTATATTATATTATATTATAGTAGTAGTAAGTAGTAAACGTGTTTATTGACAGTGTCTGGTATACATATGTGGAGTAAGGTTTACATATTTATAGCGTTTTATTTTTTTATAGTACGGCACTGCGAATGAGCCATCGACCGCAGTTTTTCAGCTCGTGTCTTGCTTGGTCAACGTGATATCTATTTATATACTCATTTATTTATAACTTTTTTGCGTTGGTAGATGCGATAGAGTCAGTGAGGAAAAAAAAAATAACAATACTAATAATAATAGTTACATGTGAATGAATGTATGTATTTGTACATCAGGGTAAGATAGAAGGTCGTTTTGCCCTTCGACCATGATATTGGCCGTGCGCTCTAGTTTTGTATGATTCTCTCCAACAACTGTATGATTGTGTTGGTCGGATGTTTATGGACTCTTGTAACATTTCTTGCAGGTTCAATGCTCAGTGGTACTATGTTTATTAGCTGCTTTTCTGCAAATTGTTTGGTCAATGTATCTATTCTATTTATAATTGGTGTTAGTCCCGTTTTTCCGTAAAGCAATTGGTTTGCCGGATTATGCAGCGGGTTTGTTGGATGGCGGATGCGAGTAAGCCGTCTTAGCGCGATGGTTTCCGCTGTTCTTATTTTACGCATTGCTTGCTCTTTGCAGTTGCGGAAAATTGGGTGTCCATATTCCAAGATAGGACGGCATATACATTTGTAGATCTTAGTAACTTCCTTACTTCTAATTTCTTTGTTTCTGAAAGTAATGCTTTGAAAATGCGTGGCTCTATTAATGGTTTTTTGTTTGCTCTGTTGTAAATGTTTGTTAAAGTTGAGTTTGTGGTCGATGGTTATTCCAAGATATTTCACTTCCGGTTTGGGTGAAATTTCTACATCCATCATGCGTCTTTTTGGAGTGGTTTGGGTGATTCTGTGGTTGAAGATTATAAATTGGGATTTGTGTGGGTTTGGTTTGAGCCGCAAATTATCGAACCATTTTACAGTATTGTTTATGGATTCTTGTAGTGTTTCGAGGTTTTTTTGTAGGTTGTTCTGATGGGCCACCAGAGCTGTGTCGTCAGCGAATTGGAGTGTATATTGTTTGAGGTCTATGAAGTCGATGTTTTGACCATGGTGTATGTATACGTCGTGGCAGTAGATGTTATAGAGCAGCGGGGATAATGGGGAGCCTTGGGGTACCCCTTGTTACGGATTAAATGCCTGTGATAGCGAGGTCTGTATTCTAACTGTTAACGAACGTGTTTCCAGGAAATTTCTTATTATATCCAAAAGATGGCGAGGGCAGTGGAGACGATGTAGTTTATACAGGAGTCCTTTATGCCAAACGCTATCGAACGCTTTGGAAATATCAAGGAAAAGTGCGGCCGTTTTTTTATTTGAAAGTTTGCTGGCTTCTGTATTTGATGTTATTACTGTAAGCGCGTTTAATGTAGATAGTCCATTTCTAAATCCAAATTGATACTTGGGGATGAAGTGTCCGATTATTGGTTCTAGCCTGGCTTTTATTATTCTTTCGAATAACTTTCCTAGAGCGGGGAGATTATATTATATTATATTATATTATACTATATTATATTGCAATATATTACATTATCTTATATAATATTATATTATATCATATTATAATATAAGATATTTTATTAAATTATAATATATCATATTATATTATATTATATTATATTATATTATATTATAATATATGATATTATATTGTATTGTATTGTCTTGTATTGTATTATATAGTATTGTATTATATTGTATTGTATTGTATTGTATTGTATTGTATTGTATTGTATTGTATTGTACTGTATTGTGTTATATTATATTATATTATATTATATTATATTATATTATATTATATTATATTATATTATATTATAATATATTATAATATATTATATTATAATATATTATATTATATTATATTATATTATATTATATTATATTATATTATATTATATTATATTATTGAAATGCTTATAATGTAATGAAATAATTTACTTTCATTATACATTATATTATATTATATTACATACTATATATATTTATTTTTTTATTATATTTTATTGTTGCTTCCATCGTACGGGGTGCTTCTCCTTTTACGTGTCTACCTTATTCCTTCTTATTCCCCTTTTGTAGCCGCAGGCGACTTCCCCCTCTGCATCGCATCTACCATGATATGGCTGCCATGGGCACGGGGAAACTGCGGAAAATCTATA
>OZ010715.1:31623826-31651618 GCA_963932345.1 Ophion ventricosus | reverse complement strand
TCCCGAATTCACAACGGAGCGACTCACACGAGGATGCATTTCCCTCACCGCCATCGAAGGCTGTACCAAAACCCGTGGGCTCCGTCCGCTTTATAGGTTGAGCTCGCTCGTGGACCCCCTTACGGGGTCCTATCGCGTTTGATCGACGTAGGGCAAACTCGACCAGGTAAAGGGAGAGTGAGAGAAAAAGAAAAAGAGCGAGAGAGAAAGATGGGTTGAACGGGCGGGGGGGGGGGGGGGCAACTAGGGGGGAGGGCAGGTATGCGTATTTACCTGCTCTCCGACTTTTCTCCTGAGTTCCTTTTACCTTTTCTTCTTCTCCTCCTCGTCTTTCTTTCCTCCCTTCATCGAATTCCTTCCGCTGTACGGGCTCGCTAAAACTATAGGGCCAGCGACAAAAAAAAAAACGCATAAACCTTGTACAACGTTCGTCCACGTTTTTGCTTCGACGTGGACTAATCGTAAAACGTGAAAAACAATTTTTTTTATTTTCGTGAAATTACATCGATGTAGATACACACGCACTGGGGCTAAAAAAAATCAACTTTTTTATCTACAGCAAAAAAACGTTCGTATAAGTGAGAAAAAGAACCAATTTACAAACAAGTTGTCTCTTTAGTAATTTTTTTCATCAAAATTGTCTTTTTTTTTCACGTATGAATGAGTATAAGATAAAACTATTAAATGTTCTACTGAATAATATTGATACGATTTTTCAGGATCGATTAATATTGATTTTTTTTTGGGCCAATATTGATTCAATATGAAAAAAAAATGACTAAATTCTTTTTTCCGATGAAAATAATATTCCGAGACATTCGAGAATATATTTTGCAACGATTATTGCCAAGCTAGCGAAAGGGGCAGGATTTTAAGCAGAAATAAAAAAAAACATGGAAAAATAGATCGTCCCACCTTTTGACGTTGCGCAGTGCACTTTTCGAGACAATTTTTTACACAATTTTATATTTTACATCACCCACAGCAGAAATATTATTGTTTTTT
Organism: Ophion ventricosus; assembly: GCA_963932345.1. Classification (NCBI taxonomy): domain Eukaryota; kingdom Metazoa; phylum Arthropoda; class Insecta; order Hymenoptera; family Ichneumonidae; genus Ophion; species Ophion ventricosus. The sequence continues at coordinate 31,650,613 of OZ010715.1, read as the reverse complement.
TTTTTGCTTCACTCTGATAAAACAGAACGTTTATTAGCCACTGTTTTAATGTTTCCACGATCCCCGTAACGAATTTACAGCTACACGATGGGTTCGTTAAGATTTTTAATCGAAAACACGTGCCTCGTTGCATACGGACAGTTAACACGTTTATTATGCGAACGAATATTTCATACGTCATTCCGACATTCACCTCCATCCTACATGTATGTTGCAATAAACGCTCTATACCTATATTGTTCACTTGGCGGCCATCTTATGCACCCTAAAACGCATTGTTACGTGAAGGGTCAGTGTGTATCGGTACGACCGGTACAATGCAATTTCGTTCAAACTAATTGCCAAGGGTGCATTTGTAACACGCGTTAATCCAAACTCATAACGAGAATTATAATTTTGTAAATATACATAAATGAATAAATAATAAAAATAGGTAAATGAATGGATAAATATTGAAATAAATAAATAAAAATATATATATAAAATGCAATGAAGGTGATCCCATCAGTCCACCAATTCGCACACGGAGAGAATTAAATGTTAAAAATTACCGTGCAGTAACGGTAACCAGATGACAACCCTGAAACTTCGCTTATTATTACTGAGTAAAACACAGATTTTCACGAAAATAAAATAAAATTTCTTCTTCAGATAGAAAATTTTACCAGATTTTCTAGTAAATTTTCATGTGTAACAAAATACGCAAAACTTAAATTTAAAAAATATATAATATCAGCGAAATTTTACTGTGCATTTAATTATTTTATGCCTTTCAAAAATGTCTATAAAAAAGTATCGTCTTTATAACACTTATTTTAAGATTTATTATAAAATTTAATGAGTGTTATAGGAAAATGTATTGTGCTCTCGGTAAAAATTATCGTGCGCGCTACCCTTCTTGTATAGTCAAATTTTAGCTACGTATTTGAAATTTTCTGTAACGTGAGTTAAAAAAAACTTGTCGCATACGAATTATTATGCTTTTCTCACTTGTCACCACATTGAAATATATCACGGTAATTTTTACTGTGAAATTCACGACAAAAATTACTTCTTAATTCTCTCCGTGCAGACACTTTTCAATATCCAATTAAGCTTCGACTCTTTCGTCAAACTGTTATGCCATGTGACAATGCACATACTCGAAATGTTTATTACGATGTTTCCAGGACGATAATGCTGCGGTGAGAAAAAAAAGGAAGCGCAAAAATAAAATAAATAATTGCATTGAATGTCAACAATTGTTGGTCTTTTTTCGGCCTTGTTTTTTATGATGTTGAAGTTTGCATCCTTGGAATGCAGCGAAAGTTAGTGTATATTTTCTTTAATTTTCCTTTAGTTCACTTTTTCTCTAACTTTTAAAAAATTCTTCTAACTTTTGGTCTAATTAAAAAAAAAAAATTCTATTCTTTAATTCGCTCCAATTTTTTTCGTCATATTTACGGTATGAAAATTACTCAAACGGATTTACCTATTCTTATTAGTGATCTACGACCTCGATCTACAAAAAATTTAGATTGTAAAGAAAAGTAAGGAAATGAAAGGAAAAGGAGAAGAATGAAAGTAAAGAAATTAGAAAAAAAAAAAAACAGAAAAATGCTTTCATTGCATTCCAACGCAAAATACCATTTTTTTTTCTCGAGTTCCGCAGCGTGAGCAAGAACACGTCGATCCATATGAGATATTGCATTTTTTTTCGAGATTTCGCGAAGCAATCGACGATTTTTTGGTTTTCTATCGTCGAGGTTATACTCTTTGTACAGTCTTACCAATACAAGTGTTTATAATATGGAGTGTATTGTTTTTTTAATGTTTTTTCGTTCTTTCTTCATTAAGGCCTTAGGCCACTCTAGGATTTTCCAAATATCGATATTTTTTTTATTTCAAATGTACCTTAGTACCTATAAAATTATATTCCAAAAGATTATGGGTGTGAAAAATCTCTAAGTACTCGATTTTCGAATTCTAGCGCAACCCCTTCTTGATTCATGTCGTGACTTTCTACTAACATTAAGGCCTTATATACGCGAAAAATTTCAAATTTTTTTTTTTATTTCTGATTCCATTAGCCTGAACGGTTAGAAATATTTTAAGCTTTACAGAATTGAAAAATTCAAAAAATTGTTAAAGTTACAGCATTTAGAGCGTAATAATAGATACCGCGCGGCGCGCCCCACCGCCAACTTCAAAGCCGTTTTTCCACGATTCACTTTTTTGAACCTTGTGAAAGTTCTAACTCTTGATCGAAAGTTCAGATCACTTTGAAATTTTTACAACATATTCTTAGTATCATTACCTTTCTTGTGAAACACAGAAACAAACATTTCAATGACACAAAAAAATATAAAAAATAAAATACCGATAGAAAATTGAGTAAAAAAATGTTAAGTTTCGAATTTTTATTATAATAATTTAAAAAAAATAATATTGTTGGTTCACATTGAAGACAATTCATTATGCAATTATAAATATGTTCATTTTTTTTCAGACACCCACATCGATGCCGAGAACTTTCACCATCAACGCGCGCGTAAAAAAAATACATTGCTTTATTATGTTATATCTCCGCCATTTGTTAATATTTCAGATTTTTTTTTTACGTATACTTAACCATGTGCATAAATGATCTGTAAAAAAATGTTGTCAATATATGCGTCATTTTTTTTTAACCGCGTCTAGAAAAGCACCTTCGAAAATTGGCAAAATCGCGCATATAAGGCCTCAAACGTGTTTATCTCAAAACTACATTTTTCAAGCCGGCCGAACTCATAACTCAAACAAATATCAACCGATTCACTTGAAATTTTAACTGTATATTTAGAATTACATTTTCTGAGGCATTACGTAGGATTTTTAGAATTATATTGCATTATTCCTTTTTTATAAACAATTTTCTGCCGATTTTCTCATGGCATTTTATACTTTTTGTTTTAGAAATGCGCCATTTTGACAAAAAACAATATATCAAAAAAATCCTACGTACTTCTATAGCTATTCTTATATATAATCGAAAAAAACTTCAGTGTCTCATCATAACTCAAAAATTATAGGAGCTGTTGGTCCGGCCGTTGACCTTCCAGAAATAAAGGCGTCATTGGAAAAATGCTGCACAGTTGCCATTTTGACATGTATCGCTGTGAAAAAATAATTTTGTATAGTCAATTACGTGTATAATAAAACCCCCATTGTGTAATTCCGATTTATTTTATGGTTTTGTTGAGAAAAAAAATCACAAAATATGCCCTTTTTTGCCTCTAGATGGGCCTAAGGCCTTGAATACACTGGGCCTTTTTTTGCCGAAGTGTAATTGACCATGTTGTCTGTGTATACTCGTTCTGTATACACACACACACACATATGTATATATATATATATATATATATATATATATATAAACCACGAATATCGTATGCTGGCTTGCGAGTGTCGAGCCGCATTTATCACAATACGTTTAATTATCATGGGTACAAGGCCAATCGATTATTGACGACGTAAGCTACTTGCGTACACGTGTTACGCGAATACAAGAAGCGCTCTCAGTAAGTGTTATTCCTGAATGGTTAATATAATATATATATATATATATATATATATATATATATATATATATATACATTCCGACGACACTGAGTCGACGGCAGAATGCAAAAAAAGATATCAAACTCATTCGCGTGTCTCATCGCATATCATTTGGCTAACCCATTGACATACAAGGTAAAAGCATCCGATATAATTTTTTTTTTTTTCGTCATGTGAGGCTACCGGTCATGAATTATGATTTTTATACAACATGGTTGGATATGTGCAATGATGAAAGTTACTCAATCGCTGATGTTGCAATACAAGTATATATATATATATATATATATATATATATATATATATATATATATATATATATATATATATATATATATATATATCTACATTAACGATTGAGTTTTTATGATTTTTTATTATTCGTTCTCTACATATCATTATTTTATATATATATAATAACGATATATAGAAAAATAATAACATAAGATTAATAATTAAAAAATCGTTACGGTTTTTTTTATCGAAAGCACGTGCCCGTGCGGAAATTGAGTACGGGCTTTGATCGGGCTCATCTTAATTTTCCCTAACTTTATTAAGACCCTAGTCTGGAAGTCTTACATGGGCCGTCAGTGGCCGGTCATCCTTTGCTACCCAGGGCCATTGAAGGAAAAATAACCAGGACCTTTAAAATTGCCTCAACGGTGCCTCATAAGAAATTATTGCAGCCATATGCGTAGGTGCGTATGCGTTCACTGTGAAAAAGACATGTGTTGTTTCAATACATTTGAGGCTTAGAATTCTGTCGCATATTTTGACACGTTCGATCCCGCGTTGTTCCAATGAACGCACTGCATGCGTGTTGGTTTCAAAGCATCACAGCTCGTCCACCAAACGCATAGTTTAATTATTATATTTAATCGTTCTCGATAATTATTATGTCACAAATTCTTTAGTCAAGCAATTTATACTGATTTGCCCCTAAAATAGCAATGTCTAGTAGTATTGGGGTAATCGCTACTAGGGAATCTACAACTACACCTACAGGCCTTTACGTGGTTTTCATACTTAGAGCATAGTTTTAGTCAACCTACCTACCCTAACATTCCCTAATAGGGGCCCGGTCCGGCTCTAGTACGGTAAACCCTAGAATGGAATCCACAAATAATCCATTGAAGGCCACGAAATTGTATTAGGTATACCCTGCCAATTTTCCGCACTTTAATTTATATATTACATATAACCGATAGTAAAATAAAATACGAAAACTTAAGGCCTTAGGCCACTCTAGAGGCCAAAAAAAGAGCATATTTTGTGATTTTTTTTTCAGCAAAACCATAAAATAAATCCGAATTACAAAATAGGGGTTTTATTATACACGTAATTGACTATAGAAAATTATTTTTTCACAGCGATACATGTCAAAGTGGCGACTGTGCAGCATTTTTCCGACGACGCCTTTATTTCTGGAAAGACAACGGCTGGACCAACAGCTCCTATAATTTTTCAGTTATGATGAGACACTAAAGTTTTTTCTGTGAAGATGTGAAAAGAAAATGTGATTCTAAATATACAGTTAAAATTTCAAGTGAATCGATTGAAATTTCTTTGAGTTATGAGTCCGGCCAACTTGAAAAATGTAGTTTTGAGATAAACGCGTTTAAGGGGCCAGTCCACTTTGAAAATTTCAAAAAATCGATTTTTTTTTTACTGTTTTCGAAAGTACATACATTCAGAAATATTGTGTCAATATTGTGTCAATATTGGCGATTGAGTTTAGGTAAGAGTTTTTCATAGTATAATCTTCAAACGCGTTTTTTCTCGAAACAACGTTTTCAAAATCTAGCTCCATCGTATCTCTAAAACTAATAAACCGATTCTCTTGAAATTTGAACCACATATTGTAAACATGATTCGCAACAAGATGACCCTCGATGGTTTGAAAATTTTGATTTTGACTCTTTTTTTGCGAAAAACTGCGAAGAAAACGCGTTTTTTTTTACTTTTTTCGTTTTTCATCTGTCATTTTTTTATTTTTTGATAAAACTTTATATCCGAGGGTCATTTTGTAGCTGGTGTCATACTGAATCTAATGGACTTTGATTTTTTTGTTTCAGACAAGCCGTTGCCGAGTTGTGATGGAGCTACCTAGCCCACCTATTTTTCAGGCGTTACGTTAAACTATAGTTTTTGTACTTAAAAATGAATTAAAATGAATTAATTTTTTTTTGAAATGTATTTCAAGACTTTATTTAACAAGCCCAACAACTTTTATATTCATATCTTTTATAAAATCCTCAAAAAAAATCGCGAAAATAGCCTTTTTTTCGTGGCTCCAAAGTGGACTGGCCCCTTAAAGTTAGTAGAAAGTCACGTGATGAATCAAGAGGGGTTGCGCTAGAATTCGAAAATCGAGTACTTAGAGACTTTTCACACCCATAATCTTTTGGAATATAATTTAATAGCTACTAAGGTACATTTTTAACAAAAAAAATCAATTTTTGGAAAATCCTAGAGTGGACTAAGGCCTTAAGAATGATAATGACGTAAAATTAATAATAAAAATAAAATAAAGGATTAATAAACAACCAGAGTGCTTTTATTCGAAGCAAAGAGGAGTAGTCTATCCGTTGCCTCTGTGCTCTCGCGTTGGCATACGCAAATACGAAAAGACGGCGATTCCTCGTAGTCGTAAGAACGAGAGGAGAAAGAAAAAGGAAAAGATTTCGTGCAGGTCTCGTGTGTCCGAGGGTAGCTAAGCGTTTTTCTATACTGGCGAAGGTTTTTGTGTACAGAGCGGTGAGGTTAGTGAGTTTGGATGAAACGACGACGCGCCAGGAGGAATGAGGAAGAATAAGAGGAATAAGATCGTCCTTTGCGAACAAGACTACATATCCGGCGAGGCCATAAATTCTGACCTGGAATTTTCCGGATTTACATGCCAGCGCGGCTCGTACCAGATGGCGGGATGGAAACCTCTCGCCAGGAGAGATGGAGCTGCTTCGAGAGTCGTGTCTTTAACCTCTCTTGGGATTCTCTTCCTTTCTTCTCAAACACCCTCCATCCCAACCCCTCCCTTACCCCGCGTTGCCTCAAAGGACGTAAAATAACGTTTCGAGACCGCGAGACAAAAAAATATGATCGACCGTCACAACGAGATAGAATGAAAAAGAAAAATCTTATTTGTCAATGCCCTACAGTTTTGCTTTTTTTTTTTTTGTGAACTCTTAGGCTACCCAAAAAAAACCCTGAAGGACGTTCCATTGATTTAAGCCAACGCGAATTAAAAAAAAGACGACAAAAAACATTTATTTTGCTTCAACGATAAAAATGCATCGCAAGTGTTATTTATTTGGAGTGTGTATTTATTTTAAGAGATATTTCTTTTGGTAAAAATACGGCGTTATTGTGAAGAAAAAAAATGGTTACGAATTGATCATTCGAAATATTGTTCATCATTAGCCGCTACTTTTTCTCATCTTTCTGATTCAGAGTGCGAAAACCACTCATACGTTTTTACGTATTCTTATTAGGGATCTACGAGCGTAATTGGCACGAAAAAAGACCTTTGCATAACGAGAATAATGAAGGAATGAAAAAAAAAAAATTGTTAATAAAAATTATTGCGTTCCAATGATGCAAACTTCAACGTCGTAGAAAAATTGAGTGTTACCGCGAAGTAATCATTGTATAATTAGAAAAATGTTCTTATCACGTTTGAAAGTTCGAGAAAAAAAAAAACTATGGTCGAACTATGGCTCGTTTAATGTCATCGGGAAATTGAGAGAACGGAATGTGCTTTGATAAAATTAACGCACAATTTGTAACTTCGTGATTTTCTCGGGAAAATTTCGCAACGCCTGCAGGGCGATATAGGGAGAGATATATCGAGAGAGAAATAGATAGCTAGATAGATATATCTAGATATAAATGGATATATATACACTACCGGCGAAAAGTTTCCGGACAAAAATTCAAAAAAGTTGCGGAACGATCTTTTGTGCCATTTCGCTGATAGTTGATATAAATGAATTTAATAAACGGCATTTTGAAGGGGAGGAATTCACCTTCGTTCCGTGTTTTTTGAAAAAATTTTACTATTTTTTTACGACTAGTACCCTTTTTTGAAAACGACAATTTTTCGCCTTTTTTTGTTCCTTTTCTAGTGGGCCCCGTTGACAGAAAAACATTTCTTCTGCATTTCTTTGACCGGAATCATAAAGGGGGAAGCTCAAGCTTCAATTTGGTTTTTTTTAAACCTTCGTAACATTTTTTTTTCCAAAGATATTTTGATTTTTTTGAAAAAAAAGAGACAATTTGAAAAATAACGAGTAACGCGAAAACGACAAGGATTCAAGGAAAACCTCAAGATAGTAAAAAGTTGAATCGGTTTTCGTTGAGTTCGCGAGAATTTTTTCAAATTTTTTTTTTCACCTATTTTCGGTAAAAAAAATCAGACGATTTAATTATCGTAACTCGAGAAAAAAATGTCGAAAAAAAATCTTAAATAATTCTCTTCCCTAGAAAATAAAAAAATAAAAAAATTTCCTCTCTTGAAATTTTACCACAAACCCCTTAGTTCTCGAGTTACGGTAATCAAATCATCTGATTTTCGACCGAAAATAGATGAAAAAATAAATTTCGGAAAAATAAATCTGAAAAAATTCTCACAAACTCACCGAAAACCGATTCAATTTTTTACTATCTTGAGGTTTTCCTCAAGTCTCTTTTTTTTTAAATCAAAATATCTTTTTAAAAAATCGTACGAAGCTTTAAAAAAAAAAACAAAATTGAAGCTTGAGCTTCCCCCCTTATGATTGCGGTCAATGAAATGCATTTAATCAAATTTGTCTGTAAACGGAGTCCACCAGAAAAGGAACGAAAAAAAAGCAAAAAATGGTCGTTTTCGAAAAAGGCTATCAGTCGTAAAAAAAATAGTAAGGAATATAAAAAAAACGGAATGAAAGTGAATTCCTCCCCTTGAAAATGCCGTTTATTAAATTCATGTCAACTATCGGCGAAATGGCATAAAAAATCGTTCCGGAACTTTTTTGAATTTTTTTCCGGGATCTTTTCGCCGGTAGTGTATATATATATAGATATAGATAGACATATAGATCTATATATATATAGAGATATATATATATATATATATATATATATATAGAGAGAGAGAGAGAGAGAGAGAGAGAGAGAGAGAGAGAGAGAGAGAGAGAGAGAGAGAGAGAGAGAGAGAGAGAGAAAGAGGGGGGAGAGAGAGAGAGAGAGAGAGAGAGAGAGAGAGAGAGAGAGAGAGAGAGAGAGAGAGAGAGGAAAACCTCTCATCCATAATGCTCTTGAATTCCTCACGCTACATTAAAACGAATGTATCCGGGCTTTGTTGCTGTCAGCAAAATACTTTGCAAAACTATATACTGCATTTGACGCTACGAAATTGGAGTTCACGATTAGATTATCGAAGAATGCCATACAGTGTTTCCATCCAGATACACACACACACACACACACACACACACGCACGCACAGACCCACACCTACAAAAAATACGTGATGTACATAAAAAAATATTATTTTTATACAATACATTTACACATTGTATACGTATTTTATATAAAATCATATTTTTTAAATTTATAATATAGATTTTTTAATCTATATATAAACTGAGGCACACGCACATTTGCCGAAACAAAGAAAAAAGAAAATTTACATATCCAACGATACGTAGAAAACCGATAGAAAGAAAAAAAAAATACGTGTAGCTTAAGGACGGAAACAGATGTGGTGTCATAAAAAATCCATGCATTCATGAAGAAACTCAAGGACTAGTGTATGAGCCTGGAATAACTGATTATTAAGAATTAAAACTGGGGATTTTCAAGCCATTCAAGCCTCAAATTTCGTTGCATCATTTTCTTCACGTACGGAAGCGTTTTTTTTTTATTTGAAAATTTCACTTATTTTTAAAAAGAAAAAGGCCTATTTTGACACTGAATTTTGAAATTGCCACCATTTTGTTAGTTTTCATTGAAAAAAAACCTCCGTACGCCTCTACAGTTTTTTATACTGATTAATAAAGTTTTTGGTTTTTTCTTTCAGACAATTTTTGCAGGTGTAGGACTTTCCACCGTTGGGCGCTATTTTTATTAGGCATCATTTCGCAGTGGCCAACAAAAATTATGTACAAAATAAAACTAAAACATTAAAAAAATATTTTTATATACAACATAAGTCATTTGAATAAACGAAAAAAAATCGGATTGATTATCGAATGTTATTTAAAAAAAATTATGAACATTAGAAATATTCAAGCCAGTCACACTGAAATTGTTTCTTAAATATCTCCGACCGTAATTTGCAAAAAAAGCCTTTGGATAATGAGAAAAATAAAGGATTAAAAAAATAGAAAGAAGAAATCGTTGCGTTCAAACGATGCAAACATCAACGTCATCGAGGGTAAACGTTGGAACTCAAGAAATAATAATCCTCAGTGCGAGAAATAATAATAATAATAATGAGTATAATAATAATGATCTAAGATAAATGAATAAATAAATAATAAATAACAATAAGGGTAATAGAATAGAATAACGTTGGCACATAAAAGGTGAAGCACCCCGTACGATGCAACAAATAATAAAAATAATAATAAATAATAATAATATCACTATAATAACGTAAGATTAATAGTAAAAAATGAATAAAAAAATAAAATAATAAGAAGAATAGTTATAACACAAGTTTAATAATAAAAGAGCAATAAGTACAATAATAGACATACGAATAATAATAATAAAAATAAAATAAAAACGTTGTAAACCCAAACAAACCCAAACAATAATAGACATACGAATAATAATAATAAAAATAAAATAAAAACGTTGTACAGTGTGAAAATAAAAAAGTATACGATATCGAATGGAAAAAAAGTCGTAAATAATTTTAAAAAAACATTGCTTGTTGGACCAACTTGAGAAGGAGTCGAGTGAATCCGGGATAACGATTCTCGTGATGCAAAAAAAAAAAAAAATCTTGTATATCAGCTTTATTACGGACGTTCTTTTGAATTTCTTCATACCGAATACTCTCTCACTAGCTCGGCATGCACAATCCTTTTTCGTACCTACAAAGAGCGAATGTACTCGTATATAGGTGTACGTTATTCCTTTTTGCTATTTTCTGTCTGACTTTCGTTCGGCCTACTACTCTCATTCGTAGATCATCTCTCTCCTTTGCTCTCCCTATCTCTCACTCCTTTCTTCTTGTCTTCAATTGCTGATGCTTGCGCAGCAGCTTTTTTTTCGCAAGCCAGCTTCTATGGACCATTCTACCTTTCTCCCTCTACCGCCCTACCTCCGTTATTCTCTTTCGCGCGCAAGAGCCGGGGAAGAGGGGGGGGGGGGGGTGGGGTTGGAGATCCGCTCACCTAACAAAACCCCCTCTCATTCTCAAATACGCAATTTGCGCATTTGCTGCACACAAGCTCACTTTCCCTTCTGCCCCGAACCTCATTTTGCCCCAACTTGACCGTGAAAAAGTATGATTTTCAATGGTATTTTCAAGTCGTCTTCGAAAAAAACAAAAATATGGCGTATTTTTGTCATGAGCAGTATTTGTCAAAAAAGATTGGGCACTCTGGAAAAAAAATCATTTTAAAGCATCACTGGATGGACCGTCGGGCAAATAGTTCGGAAAAAAATGGTCGAATCGTGGATTTACAAGTCTAGATCATGTCGTGCATGTTTAGCATTACAATTAGCTAATTTAAAAATAAATTAACACTTAGAAATGCTAATCTTCCACTTTTAATAATAATTGAAGTCACGCTCGACGATATTGGCGTGTGCTTTTCTGAGGTTTTGTCCGTGACTGTACATTTTTTTCAACTGTCCAAAAAAATTTCTCAATTTTTTTTATTTCATTAAGGCCTTAGGCCACTCTGGAGGCCAAAAAAGGGCATATTTTGTGATTTTTTTTTTCAGCGAAAGCATAAAATGAATCGGAATTACAAAATAGGGGTTTTATTATACACGTAATTGACTATACAGAATTATTTTTTCACAGCGATACATGTCAAAATAGCGACGGTGCAGTATTTTTCCGATGACGCCTTTATTTGTGGAAAGTCAACGGCCGGACCAACAGCTCCTATAATTTTTGAGTTATGATGAGAGACTAAAGTTTTTTCGATTTTATATAAGAATAGCTATAGAAGTACGTAGGATTTTTTTTGATATATTGCTTTTTGTCAAAATGGCACATTTCTAAAACAAAAAGTATAAAATGCCATGAGAAAATCGTCAGAAAATTGTTTATAAAAAAGGAACAATGCAATATGATTTAAAAAATCCTACGCAGTGCCTCAGAAAATGTAATTCTAAATATACAGTTAAAATTTCAAGTGAATCGCTTGATATTTGTTTGAATTATGAGTCCGGCCGACTTGAGAAATGTAGTTTTGAGATAAACGCGTTTAAAGTTAATAGAAAGTCACGACACGAATCAAGAGGGGTTGCGCTAGAATTCGAAAATCGAGTAATTCGAGATTTTTCACACCCATAATCTTTTGGAATATAATTTTATAGGTACTTAGGTACATTTTCAATAAAAAAAATCGATTTTTGGAAAATCCTAAACTGGCCTAAGGCCTTAATACGCTCAGGTCATTTTATTATTATCAATAATTACCCAAAAACGCAATATATATTGAGTTTTCCAATTATTGCTATTAATGTATCGTTAAAAAAGGCGATACTCCTTATTACTTTAATTAATTTCTCGATAATTACTCAATCGATTTATTTGAAACTTAGCATAATCAATCGCTTGATCCTAAATATTGATGATATAATATTGTCAGAATTTACGGGGATTTAGTTCCATCCGTTTTGCAACTATTTACGTCTGCAGAAGCTGTTTTCCCATAAGCGACCGTGTTAAATTCATATGTTTATAATTACTAAATAATTTAGTGAAAATTTCTAAAATAATTCATGTATTATTATTTTATCAAGAACTATCATTCCTCAAATTTTCAAGAATTTTGGCGATTTTTCAAATATCCATCCAGCAATACCTTAAGTACAGCAGAATGAAGAATAATTCCGAATACGAAACACTCCTGATTTTTTTTTCTTTCTTTGATGATGTTGAAGTTTTTCACCGTTGGAATGCAACGAAAGTTAATTCTTCTTGGATTGCTCACGTTTTTTTTTTTTTTCGACGATTTAAGGTACGAAAATCACGCGAACGGTTTTTTCCTATCCTCATAAAAGATCCACGATGTTAATCTTAAAAAAAAATGCTAAATAGTAATAAAAATGAAGAGAAAAAAATTACGAAGTACTTCCGTTGCATTCCAGCGATGCTTTAACACCATTTTTTTGTGCATCCCGTCAACGAGACCATTATCAACGATGCATTTTAAGTGAACGAATGGAATTCAATTCTATTAAACGACTTACACATTGCAAGTTGAAATTTTTGTAAATATCGATTTTTACTTGTCGACGGATTCTCAGAAAAAAAAACATTTCGAAAACATTCTCTGAAAATTTCAAATTACACAAGATTCTTTTACATATAAAAAAGCAGTGCTCGAACGAAGGATTTTTTTTTTAGATGCATAGTTTAATTTTTATCAACGAAAATAGAGCGTTTTCTTTTCACCAAAAATCGATCCTTTCACTTTGGACTTCGGCCATTTTTTCCGAAAATCAATATTTTATTGAATTGAATTGAAATTGTTCAAGCACCAGATAATTTCAGGCTAAAAGAAATTATGTTTGATTTTCTTTATTTCGGATGATTTGATTCACACAAAGCATTGTATCTTCCACATTTATAAATATTTTTCAATACAAAAATTGTAAAAGATACTTAGAATCATACTCTTGAATGTAAGAAGAAAAAAAAATTGAAAATCTGCACACGTTTTTCCAAAAAAATATTTACGAAAATTCTTTTCTTTTCCGGCCACGAAGCGTAACCCATTGAAAAAAAATATTTCTTAGGAGTGTTTTGTTTTCGGAATTTAATCATCTTCATTCTGCTCAATTTAAAATGGAATTTTTATGCTTTTTTTCCAGAATGCTCCATTTTTTTCTGGCAAATACTACTCGTCACGAAAGTACGATTTTTTTCTTGTTGTTTTTAAGCTGTCTTAAAAAACCATTAAGGGGCCAGTCCACTTTGAAAATTAAAAAAATCGATTTTTTTTTACTGTTTTCGAAAGTACATACATTCAGAAATATTGTGTCAATATTGTCGATTGAGTTTAGGTAAGAGTTTTTCATAGTATAAACTTCAAACGTGTTTTTCTCGGAACAACGTTTTCAAAATCTAGCTCCATCGTATCTCTAAAACTAATAAACCGATTCTCTTGAAATTTGAACGACATATTGTAAACATGATTCGCAACAAGATGACCCTCAATGGTTTTAAAATTTTTATTTTTACTCTTTTTTTTTGCGAAAAACTGCGAAAAAAACGCGTTTTTTTTTACTTTTTTCATTTTTCATCTGCCATTTTTTTATTTTTTGATAAAACTTTATATCCGAGGGTCATTTTGTAGCTGGTGTCATACTGAATCTAATGGACTTTGATTTTTTTGTTTCAGACAAGCCGTTGCCGAGTTGTGATGGAGCTACCTAGCCCACCTATTTTTGAGGCGTTACGTTAAACTATAGTTTTTGTACTTAAAAATGAATAAAAATGAATCAAAACATTTGTTTAAATGTATTTCAAGACTTTATTTATCAAGCCCAACAACTTTTATATTCATATCTTTTATAAAATCTTCAAAAAAAAATTTGCGAAAATAGCCTTTTTTCGTAGCTCCAAAGTGGACTGGCCCCTTAAACATTATATTTTCTCAGTCCAAAAATCTCCACGCTAAACCCTTGAAAAATACACGGTCACCTTCTAATTGTCACCCTGTATATATATATATATATATATACACATACATACATATGGACGACCCCTTATTTTGGTCACGTTAAAGGAGATCGCAGCGAGTTAAAGCCGACCAGTATCTCCCCAACGTCGCATACCACTTTGTCGCCTTCCTCTCGAAAATATACACCTGCCATCGGGGAATGCGGAGATCTTTTTTTTCTTTTTTAATCCCGCCCGGAAGAGCTCCGTTCCGCCGTACGAAAAAAGTTCAAAAAGCTCGAGTAGCTCATACGGATATGGTACGGGAAATTTATCGATAGTTTTATCGACCGTGACGAGAGATCATTAATGATATATTAAATCGTGATATGATTTTTCGTGATATTTTGTTGTCTATGCTGACGAGTTGCTATGCGTGTCGCGACGATATTTGTGGTATAGTGATAGCGAGTGGCGAATCACGAGTTCGAACATGGAACTGCAAATTATCTGTATCGATTGTTACCTGTACGGGTCTGTGCACAGATAATGTGCCTGTGAATCATTCTTGTACATATATGTATACACTACCGGCGAAAAGTTTCCGGACAAAAATTCAAAAAAGTTCCGGAACGATTTTTTATGTCATTTCGCCGATAATTGACATAAATGAATTTAATAAACGGCATTTTGAAGGCGAGAAAGTCACCTTCATTCTGTGTTTTTTGAAAATTTTTCACTATTTTTTTTACGACTAGTACCCTTTTTCGAAAACGACCATTTTTCGCCTACACGGAGAGAATTAAATGTTAAAAATTACCGTGCAGTAACGGTAACCAGATGACAACCCTGAAACTTCGCTTATTATTACTGAGTAAAACACAAATTTTCACGAAAATAAAATAAAATTTCTTCTTCAGATAGAAAATTTTACCAGATTTTCTAGTAAATTTTCATGTGTAACAAAATACGCAAAGCTTAAATTTAAAAAATATATAATATCAGCGAAATTTTACTGTGCATTTTATTATTTTATGCCTTTCAAAAATGTCTATAAAAAAGTATCGTCTTTATAACAGTTATTTTAATATTTATTATAAAATTTAATGAGTGTTATAGGAAAATGTATTGTGCTCTCGGTAAAAATTATCGTGCGCGCTACCCTTTTTGTATATTAAAATTTTAGCTACGAATTTGAAATTTTCGGTAACGTGAGTTAAAAAAAAACTTGTCGCATACGAATTATTATGCTTTTCTCACTTGTCACCACATTGAAATATATCACGGTAATTTTTACCGTGAAATTCACGACAAAAATTACTTTTTAATTCTCTCCGTGTATTTTTTTTTTATTCCTTTTCTGGTGGACTCCTTTACAGACAATTTTTTTTTAATGCATTTCTTCGATCGGAATCATAAAGGGAGAAGCTCGAGGTTGAATTTTGTTTTTTTAAAGCTTCGTAAGATTTTTTTTTCTAAACATATTTTGATAAAAAAAAAGAGACAATTTGAAAAATGACGTGTAACGCGAAAACGACAAGGATTCAAGGAAAACCTCAAGATAGTAAAAAGTTGAATCGGTTTTCCTTGAGTTCGCGAGAATTTTTTCAGATTTTTTTTCACTTATTTTCGGTAAAAAATCAGATGATTTAATTACCGTAACTCGAGAACTAAGGGCTTCTCGAATTACGGTTCGCGAATTCGAGAACACGAAGACTTGCTTTGCAAATTGATTTCATTCGATAATTTTCGTTTACTACTTAAGACTTAAAGAAAAAAAAAACAAATTCGTCGGGCTTTAAACGCGAGTATCTTGGCCAATTTTTGGAGCACGATATTTTGAAGAAGAAAAAAAAAGTTTTGCTCGCAATAACATACTCCATATACTCATAGAGGGAACCCTACGAATTGTGAATCGCCCTGTATATATATATATATATATATAGTGAGATCGCCCGCTTTAATCGGCAGTCATCCATTCTGTTCGAACGCGGGCAAAAAAGCACACGGTTTTTCCGGCTGCGCTGTACAACAGCAAAGAGCACTACTCGCGGCCGATTCGAGAGCACTCTCGTTTCGCGCCCAAATTAGAAGCTTTCAGGAGATTTGCAAACAGGTGTTTGCAAATGCCATAGATGCGTGAGCGCGCGAGAGTAATCGGAGAAAAAAAAACGTCACAGTGCAGCTGTTCAACCCAAAAATTAAAGTTGCGAAGAGTGAAAAAAAAAAAATATCAATAAAAATCGTTCGAATTGAGTTTTCGTGCAGTATTTAGTGAAGTGATGTGAGTATTTGTATCGCTGGAATGCAATAAAAATTATTTCTGTTTTCATTGTGTACACTTTTGTCTAGTGGATTTTGAGTAAACGTTTTTTTTTTTGCGATTTTTATTAGAGGTTTGCAATTTCAATATTTCAGAGAAGATTTTGTATAATAATCACAATAGAGAAAGGAAAGAAATTTTTGTGACGTGTTAGGATTCCATGGAAATGTTTTTTTTTTAATATTCTTATTAGAAATTTGCAATTCAGATTAGTGAGAAAAAATTTCGCACTATGATTGCAATGGAGAAAGAAAATAAATTTTTCAGACTTGTCGATTCGATGGAGACGTTTTTGAGTATTCTTATTCGAGATCTGCAATCTAAATATGTGAGAAAAGATTTTGGATAATAATCAAAAAAGAGAAAGAAAATCAATTGTTGAGACTTATCGTTAGAAATTAATGCAGACGTTTTTCAATACTTTAATTAGAAATTTTCAATTTCAATCTGCGAGAAAAGATTTTGGGTAATAATTAAAATAAAGCAAGGAACAAAATTTGGAAGCCAAAAGATTTTTTCGTACGGTTTGACAATGCAAACATTGACGTCACGAGTTTCTTTCCGGGCATTATTTCCATCTTGAGTCAAACGTTTCCGGTCTAACGAGCCTCGATCACTATCGATTCCTGTCAAGTTCAAACGAACCGCAATGCATTTACACTACCATTTATCATTCCACACTCACAGTGAGTGCAGAAAGTATTCGCGAGTTTCGCATTTCTGAAATAATTCTTCGCTAACGTGCCTACTTTTGCAGGTTATTTTATTCCAGAGTTCATTTTTAATACTAGGACTGTGCATTAATTTTACGATATATTAGTATAAACAGTTCCCAACGCAGCCGAATTGCAGTTCAAAAAATAGACCCTACATACAGTACACTGACAGAAAAATTCTTTTGATATTGACGTGATGCGTCTATTTGTTTTTTTTAAATTTGAATTAACTAGATCGTGAAATAAATGTTTTCCTATTGCATTTCATTATTAAAATTAATTATTTTAAATATATTAATTTATTCAAATCAAGATCTATTTAATATCGTTTAATAACTAAATATTTTATTTATTCCTAATAAATCTGTGATTTGGTTTTATCTGGTAGTATAAGACAAAAGTGACAGACGGAAAAATGGTACACGGAGAGAATTAAATGTTAAAAATTACCGTGCAGTAACGGTAACCAGATGACAACCCTGAAACTTCGCTTATTATTACTGAGTAAAACACAGATTTTCACGAAAATAAAATAAAATTTCTTCTTCAGATAGAAAATTTTACCAAATTTTCTAGTAAATTTTCATGTGTAACAAAATACGCAAAAATTAAATTTTAAAAATATATAATATCAGCGAAATTTTACTGTGCATTTTATTATTTTATGCCTTTCAAAAATGTCTATAAAAAAGTATCTTCTTTATAACAGTTATTTTAAGATTTATTATAAAATTTAATGAGTGTTATAGGAAAATGTATTGTGCTCTCGGTAAAAATTATCGTGCGCGCTACCCTTCTTGTATAGTAAAATTTTAGCTACCCATTTGAAATTTTCTGTAACGTGAGTTAAAAAAAAACTTGTCGCATACGAATTATTGTGCTTTTCTCACTTGTCACCACATTGAAATATATCACGGTAATTTTAACCGTGCAATTTACGACAAAAATTACTTTTTAATTCTCTCCGTGTACACGATTCAGTCTCTCAAAAATCTCATGGCCTTGTTATTTTCATTAGAAGACTGTTGTAACATTCTGCAGTCTTTCTATACATTAACAGTCGCACCTGTCAATAAAAGGCACGACGATACCTTTCTTTTTCTTTCCAATTAACAGCCTTGTTAGTGAACAAAAAAGAAAAATAAATTAACTTTTTTTTTCCACCGCACTTTTATGTCATTCCTTTCTCGTATTCGTGCCATCGTGTTTAATCTTTATTTATTTCATTTGAATATATTTAATATTTAAAAAGAATAGTTTGAGAGGCCGCGAGACAAGGAAAAAAAAACCTATTTTATTTAAATAGATCCTATTTAAATTAAATCGTCTTTTTTGCCAGTGCTGTAGTGCCGAAAATCTCAGAAAATAAAGTGACGTGTACGAATACGTTTTCCCACTCACTGCAGCCAGCCACGAGCAAGATTATTCTTCGCTCGTAGCGAAAAACATGCGCCATGCTCCGAAAATTTCGGAGCACATTTTTCAAGCAGCGAGCATCGTGGATAGCGGAGTCCGCGATGGGCACAGAAGAGAAGGAAAAAAAAAAAAGATCACGTCGAATCCAAGGGGTGACGATAAGTGATTAACGAGCTTTTCCCCCAGCAAAGAGGAAGGTTAAAGCCGAAGGGCCAGGCCAGATTATAGATACGTCACTGGTTCCGGAATCGTATTTTTTTTTTTGCTCGGTGTATACGCAGGGCGCCATCAGCAGTGTGGCATGCACCCCACGCGCCTCGAAATCGCGCCAAAGACAAAAGCCTGAGCTCAAGAAGTATCAAAGCGACGAAGACCGGAATTTCTCGCCGTGTCTCTCTCTCTCTCTCTCTCTCTCTCTCTCTCTCTCTGTCTCTCTTTGTCGAAAACACTGATTACAGCGAGAAAGATTGTAGAATCAAGAGAGGGAAAGATATAAAACTTACCATCAGTGTGAGGAGTCCGTCTCAAGCTTTTCTACACTCGGAGTCATCATCTTGCTTGATGATCTTCCTATTCCTAGTGACTATTCTGGCAATGACAATTGTCCGTTACGAAGGCTGTGCGAAGCCAGGAGTATCAATTGGCCGAGCAATTGCCACGGGGAAGTGCACCAACGACGATAATCCGAGCCAGCCTGATGTGGCACATCACATGGTGAATTTCTAGTCACTGAACGGTCCGTTCAACATCAACTAATTGGCCAAGAAATTTAGCCTTTCTCATTGGCCATCGTTCCGATCGGAAAAACTCAAACAAACTCAGCACATTTCTACACGCACACCCGGAAACTCTTGATCTTTGAATTTGGAGGTTAGGTCGTACGAAGAATCGACGAATATCTTGGACACCTTGAGTGATGTTTTGGCCAGGCGCAGCCTGGCGCACCTTCGAATGTTCCTCAATGGTTGTTGATTTTCGCTTGGATCATCAGCACGACACATCGGCCAGCTGCGATGTCAATGTGGCATCGTCAAAGCGTGAACTTCCGTTGCTGAATAACACAGGACGCGTTTTTAAGAAAACTGAATGAACGATCCAGCCATGCTGGCTGCGCGACCGGCGTCAAACTGCCAACGCTCCGGCTATGGCTGGCAAGACTGGCTGGCTGCTGCGGCCTCTGCTACGCAACTCTTCGACTAACCAAGGGGGGCATATACGAGCCGGGTGAGAGCGAGACCAACGACGATCATCGGGCGCAAGCGCGAGAGAGATGATGACCGAGGTGAAGGAGCCAGAGAGAGAGAGAGAGAGAGAGAGGGAGAGAGAGAGAGAGAGAGAGAGAGAGAGAGAGAGAGAGAGAGAGAGAGAGAGAGAAGAGACATCAGGGACGGCTCCGTCGTCAAATCGAGAGGGCGAATTTTCCTTCGAACGATCAAACCAGGTAGACCTGGATCGGAAATTTGAGTAAATTGCGAATGAGGTTGACGGAGGTCTATTCGTTAGAAGTCGTTCATTCCATGCGTTTAATCTCTTTCATCTCTTTCCAGACTACTTCCCGTTGGAGAACACTCGATTGGAATGTTGTTCCGGTTGCAACAATTGTTTCGAAAATTTTCGAAGTGTCGAAACACTCGTAGTTTGCAATATTCTATGAAAATCTGATCACTTTTTTTGCCAAGTTTCATCGAATTATTTGATGAATTATTATTGTAAAAGATGCAGTTTTCATTTAATTGTTTCATTAAATATTGTTATGGAAAATGCAATTTTGCATGAATTGTTCAATGAAGTATTATTGTAAGTGTAATTTTTATTGCATTTTTTATTGACATATTATTGTAACGAATGCGATTAACATTGAATTGTTTAATTAAACACTGTTGAAATAAATACAATTTTCATTGGATTTTTTGATGAAGTATTATCGTAAAAAATGCAATTCTCATTGATTTTTTAAATGAAACATTAGCGTAAGATATTCAATTTTTCGCGAATTGTTTAATGAAATTATATTGTAAAAAATGTAAATGTAATGTAAAAAAAAGGCATTGAAAATTTTTCGGAGTGTCGAAAATGTGGCTGGTTGAATCTGAATTTTGAATTAAATTAATCTGTTGTAAAAATAAAATGAAATAAATCTAAAAAACAAGAAATATTTTTTTCTTTTTTTTTTCGCTAAAACTAATAATTTTATCGTAGCCGGAATAATATTACTGGAAAGTACTCGCTCGATGATATTTTCATATATTATTTCATATTTTTTCATTGGAGGATTACTAGAATCCAAACTAAAATGTACTACATATGCATGTATTCCAATTCTTAAAGGCACAAGCATAATTATAAGATAAACAATATTTAAAAACGCATATTCTAAAAGGCATATTGTAGAATTCAAAATCTAAAATGCCGATTCTAAAATGCATATTCTAAAATACACCTTCTCAAATGCCCATTCCAAAATCCTTAAGTATTCGAACCTGCATACAAATTGCATATCGAATATGCATATTCTAGAATGCATAAGATTCACCAACTGCAATAAACATTTCATTTCATCAAGACTTCTAAAAAGATCAAGGGACTTAGCACGCTTCCAATTGTTATCCTGCTACAAATAACAGTACCGACTCAACTAATTGGAAAAGCAACTTGTAGTTTCTGTATATTCGATTTTATATGCTGCAATTATGCACCAGCTCAATTTTAACCTGAAAAATTGAATGTACAGACACTACAGATTACATTACAATCATATTCTAGCCCTACTATGAGTTCAAATACGATGCCGGGACGATATCTATAATTTTTAAAAACTACACGGAGAGAATTAAAAAGTAATTTTTGTCGTGAATTTCACGGTAAAAATTACCGTGATATATTTTAATGTGGTGACAAGTGAGAAAAGCATAATAATTCGTATGCGACAAGTTTTTTTTTAACTCACGTTACAGAAAACTTCAAATACGTAGGTAAAATTTTACTATACAAGAAGGGTAGCGCGCACGATAATTTTTACCGAGAGCACAATACATTTTCCTATAACACTCATTAAATTTTATAATAAATCTTAAAATAACTGTTATAAAGACGATACTTTTTTATAGACATTTTTGAAAGGCATAAAATAATACAATGCACAGTAAAATTTCGCTGATATTATATATTTTTTAAATTTAAGTTTTGCGTATTTTGTTACACATGAAAATTTACTAGAAAATCTGGTAAAATTTTCTATCTGAAGAAGAAATTTTATTTGATTTTCGTGAAAATCTGTGTTTTACTCAGTAATAATAAGCGAAGTTTCAGGGTTGTCATCTGGTTACCGTTACTGCACGGTAATTTTTAACATTTAATTCTCTCCGTGTATGTCTGTCTGCCTGTCGAAACGAACTTGGAGCGAAAACGGCTGGCGTTTACCTAAACGGTTTGTACAGGGAAATAAAGTCTTCAAGGGGAAAATGACCCGCCATACCTTTCAGCATCAATAAGAAAGCTCTTCAGTAAATTCTCAATGTAAAGTTTCATTGAGAATTTACAATTCTCAATGTAAAGTTTCATTAGCTCAATGTAAAGTTTCATTATCATCTGTCTCAGTTTTTATTTATTTATTTTCTGATGACGTGATTACAAGTATTTACTGAACTATGAAGGGTTTTTGCCATTTAGAGTTTTATTTTTATTTAGGGCTTTCTTCTGTTTAAGGTTTTTTTCTTCTGTTTCTATTTGGGGAACTATATAGAAACCCTTGATATGATATGACCCTAAGGTCATATTTTCATGTATTTTCTTTGTGGTGACGTGATTATAAGTATTTACCAAAATATTTAGGGTTCTCTTTCTATTTAGGGTTTTTCTTTCTATTTAGTCTTTTTTTTATATTTGGTTTTTTTCTATTAAGGGTTTTCTTCTATTTAGGGTTTTTTTTCCCCTATTTTTCTATTCAGGGAACTATATAAAAACCCTTGATACGACCCTAAGGTCCATTCCCGATATGTAAATAGACGAAATTCCCGGGATACACGCGAACGAAGCCACGGGCGCGCTAGTGACAGTTCCAAATCATTTGTAGTTCTTATTGCGCCCACTTTAGGTACGCGGCTGTCAGGCAACTCTTCGGCATCTTACTCGCTCTTACGCCTTGCGCGAGACGAGCTATGACGCTCACTTTTTCCCCTTCTCATTCGCTTCACTCCCTCTCTCTCTCGCTCTCTCTCCCTCGCTCTCTCACTCTCTCTCCCTCTCTCTCCCTCTCTCGCGCACCTTCCTCCTCAGCATGCCGGGATTCACGTATACCCTCGATGTACACTGTCGGCCAGATCGTCGCCCCTCTCGGCGCCCCCCACTCAACGAGCAACCGTACAACTGTATCCCCTCCTTTGCTCCCCCCTCCAACGCCGCCTTTCCATCGCTCAATCCCCTTCTCCAGGGCCGTGCACCTGCGTTCGCTCAGGCGGCGCTCCGCCTGGAAATTCACAATACATCCCCACTGTCGTTCGATTTTCACTCGCGCGCCTCGAACGCCACTCGCGATACTCCCACCATACAGGTATCCCCCCCCCCCCCGCCGCCGGCCCCCCACCAACCAAACAGTGTCGCTGCGATCGCTTCGCGCGCGATATACACAGCTAGTAGCGTATATAAAACGAATGGCCCACGTGCCGTACATAGTCGAGCGGATTACCCCACGAAAGGCATCCACTAATCGGACAAATGACCAATCGAGCTGGATTTTCCTAAGTTTTACTTCTGTAAAACCTTTCGGATATGTGAAAATCTCCGGTTTTTGACACCGCGCATAACGGATTGTTCGGAGTTTGTTTGTTTGTTTGTTTGTTTTTTTTTAGCGAAATATCATTTGGGTGGGAAGGGATTTGGGAATGTTGATGTTTTGTGCTGATGGCAACCGGTTGGTATGGCACCATTGATCATGTCAGTCGGTTTGTTTGGGTTTGTTTGGGTTTGTTTGTTTGGGTTTGTTTGGGTTTGTTGTCAGTCGGTTTGCCATATCGTCTGTTTATTGCGATATGTTTTGGGTTTAAAAAAATAATTTATCAGTTATTTTCAATTTGGTGTATTTGGGGGTAGGTTTAGGCTGGGTATAAGTTGTTCGTTAGGGACTCTTGAGGTGGAGAATATTGAGCCACACTTCCAGGAGATCGTTGATGTTTCGAGGACATAATGAGGCACATTGACTGATTGGAATGTTTATTTGATAATTGAAAAATACTATTTGGCATTGAGTAGTTTTTTAGGCTAGTGTCTTAACTGTAATTTGCAATGAAGATGGAAAAATTCGAAAAATTGTCTGAGTTATGAAGATTTTTGTGAAAAGTCAAAACTTTTCGTATGCCCTACGGCGAACATTTTTCTTTTGTGTTTTTTTTTTTGGTAACTATAGACAGGAACGGTGTAGGTCGTATATCAAAATCAATTTGTCCGATTCTCTTAAAATTCGAAGAGAGTCTAGTTTATATCATTTTTTACCGTATGACCGGATGATTTTTTTAGATATGTTCATCCGTTTGTTAATAACAAAGGATCAAAATTGTTTTATGGTCGAAAAACGAACTTTTTCTTTCTACAGCTTGGCATTTTTGGAATTTTTAAAACTCAAAAAATTATCCGGCCATACGAAAGTTTCATTATTATACTCAAAGTACATTTTTGTATTTTTTATTGCAGATGACCCTAGCTGCCAGAACCACCTACACTGATTGGCCAGGCAGCAATGTTGGCACTTTGTGTAAATAATAATAACTCCATCGTTTGTGAACACTTTTCAATAAAAAAAAAAATATTAACTTGTCAAGACTATGTATGAATTGTGTGTAAAATCCCGACCTCGTCATCCCAACATGAGAAGAAAAAAAAATTGAAAATCAACCTGGTTTTTGGCCCCCAAGCAAATGCAGACCCCCTTAGCCAACAAGAACCAGGTATCATGGAACTGTAAGAATCATCAGTAATCTTTAAACTTTATGAGAGTTAACACAAATCAGGAATCTTGCCACCGCGAGAATGATTAAGACCCACACTGACAGAAAAATTCTTCTGACACTGACTAGACGCGTGTATTTGATTTTTTTTAATTTGAATTAACTAGATTTTTCGTGAAATCAAATTTTTCCTATTGCAGTCCATTATTAACATTATTTATTTTAAATATATTTATTTATTCAAATCAGGATGTATGTATTTAATATCGTCTAATAACTAAATATTTTATTTATTTCTAATAAATGGGTGATTTAGTTTCATCTGGTAGTATAAGACTAAATAGACAGACGGAAAAATGGTACACGATTCAGTCTCTCAAAAATCTCATGGCTTTGTTTTCATTAGAAGACTGTTGTAATATTCTCCAGTTGATGAAAAAAGGGGTCTTTCTATACATAAATAGTCGTGCCTGTTAATAAGAATAGTTTGAACAAATAAAAATAAAATTTGAAACAAATAGGGTCGTAGTAAGCTGTGAGACAAGGAAAAAACCTATTTGATTTAAATAGATCCTATCTAAATTAAATATTTTTTTTGGCAGTGCAGTTATCCTGTCACTGCGAGAATGATCAAGAATCGGCAAACCTTCCACAGCAAGTACAATGTACAATCAATAATCCTCGCACAACAAGAATCCGCCAACCTTATTTCAAGAAGTCCAGGTGTAGCATCAAACGATTTTTTTCGACGTCCTTGATGAGACCTCCCACCTCATTATCAACTTTTCGATGACCATTGACGACCAGTTTTGGGCAAAATTCAATTGCTGGGGTAACTAACGATTAACAATTAATTAGTCGATTCACGATTAGCAATGAATTAATAGTTAATTGCTGTAGTTGCAATTAACAATAAATGAATTGTTAATCCTGCCTTTCCACAATTATAAACTTATCAATTTTCCATTTTTTTTCGTGTATTTGATTAAAAACTAACAATTAAAACTAATTATTGTATAGGGCGCTACGTAAGCCTATGAAACCCAAACAAACACGTCGTATCTGATATCTATAAAGTTAACTATGTTAATTGTTAGTTTTAATTGTTTCTTAGAGTAATTTAAAAAGTTAATTGCAATTGTTTTAATTGCGAGTTGCAATTAACATAGATTAATCCAAATAAATTAATTTCAACATGCAATTAATAGTTAGTTGCAATTAAATTAATGGCAACTACTTTTTTAGTTAATTAATTAACTGGTTGAAAATTTAATTCATTAACGCCCAACACTGTTGACGCTACATCATGGACTCGAGCTCATTTCAAACAAAGCTAGTGCCCGACCAAAGCTAACATATTTAGCTATCCTTTCTCCGCTAGGTGTTAGTCCGATCAACCAAAGAATCGGACCACTATGAACGTCTTTGGTGGAAGAAAAAAAGATCAGAGGTGTATCGGCGGAAAGGTTCGGGGCCCACGTATAGTTACGAGTTATTAGAGACGGCTCTTTGGGAGAATCGAATCGATTCTGTCACAGCAAGCGACGCTTTTGCGTCCAACCTTTCCTCATTGTATAATCGGCTTCAATGACCGCCGGGGGCTCGGCAATTGTTCAGCTCGCGCTTTGCCGCTGGCACTCTCGGGTCAGGGCGCTCTTTGCCTCTCCACTGCATCACGGTTCTGTCGCCCGACGCACACACACACACACACACACACGCCGCGCGCGCGCGTGCATTCATTGTATATTGTACACGTATACTGGGTAAGTTTGTACGGGAGTGCGAAGCTTCTCGCATCGTGGCCTCTCTACGCCTTCGGTCTAAGCGAGGGAGTACTCCGCGAGATCTCGTTTATTTACGTACCCGTTTGCCGAGCTCACGTTCAACGCTCGAGGCTGGACAAACAGACTAGACGCATTGACGGTACGTATATTCTGGGGTACAGCATCGGCGCGCACCAACTGTAAATTGCAGTCTC